>VXBN01007467.1:645607-659789 GCA_013397395.1 Sinosuthora webbiana | reverse complement strand
GGGTCCAGGTTCCCCTTCCCCCTTTGGTTCTTGATTCATTATATGGGTTGTCAGTTAGGTCTGGGGTCACTCCCTTTCCATTCTGGATTAGTTCCAAGTTGTATCCTCCCCACTCCCTCACCCCCAGATTTAAGGTGAAAACCCGCGTCTTTGGCAGGCTTTGGCAGGCTGACTTCTGGGTGGAAAGATTCAATAAAACCCAGCTGGAATTACCTACCTGAGTTCCATCTCTTAATTTCTCGTATTATTCATGCTTCTGCTCAGGCAAGAACTCAAAGGATTGGAACTGTATTCCCACATACAGAACCATACCTTTTTGTGATGTCGGTGCCAGAGCTGGCAAGGAAGCGTGGACAAAAGCCCCCAGAGAGGCACCACACCATCGCAGGGATGCACTCAAGGAGACTTCCAGGTACTGAGTGCCTTCATCTCTTTGCCCGGTGAGTGACTATTTCTAATGGCACCTGTGAGTGATCCTTTGACCTTTCCGGTGAAATGAACCCACCTTCTGGGTACCCCTGAGGGAGAGGTCTCTCAGACATCTATGAGTGCAGGTGCACTTTGGGTCATCGTTCTCATCCTTGCAGAACAATACCTCTGACTGGTAACACTGAACTTGTAACTGCTATGCACTGTAATCATAGTTACTCTTCCATTTTCTAGTTTTAGCATTGGTTTTTGGTTGCAAATTGATGTTTGTTCCAGTGTGTAACCTTTGCAAAGTTCTTTTTGTGTATGTCCATGACATAGTCCATGGTTTGGTTGAGGTTAGGGTTGAGTTGGACTTGATGACCCTGGAGGTCTCTTCCAACCTAATGATCCTGATTCTGAATACCTTTTATATAATGGCAGAAATTTCTTTTAAGGATCCTGCAGTTGAGTGTTACATACATGGAAATAACACTTTGAACTTCTTTAGAATCAGTAAGACAAACTACCATGACAAAATAAACAATGATTACAATTTTGTCCCTTGTCTCACAGGGTCACAAAGCTATCAAAGAAATGGAACACTTTTCTTGTGAGGAAAGGCCAATAGGATTGGGACTGTTCAGCCTGAAGAGGAAATGGCAGCCTTGCAGTACCTGAAGGGGGCCCACAAGAGAGTTGGGGAGGATCTTTTTACAAGTACGTAGTGATAGAACAAGGGGAAAGGGCTTAAAACTAAGAGAATTGTTGAGCTCATGACTGGGGATTCAGTAGTTTGTCATCACCAAGAAAAGGTGCATTTTGAAAGTAATTTCTTTCATTATATAATCAGCTAAATCTGAACTATCTGTGTAGAAGAGATCACTGCTTTAAAGCTCCAGAAACATTGCTGCTGGAGAAGGAGATTTTAGCAGTTATATTAGTACTCTAAGTCAGGAATTTCTGAAGTATACTAACATGTTAAGTACAAACTGAACAGCTACCTCAGGCTACAAGAAGTTCAAAATTATGCTTAGAGGCAATGTCAAAAACACCTTGAAGAGCCTAATTCCTAGAATGATTGGGGAGTGAAAAGAATAACATGAAAATGCTAAAGAAGAAAATGCTTCCAGATGTGACTATCCAGCACAGAGGAGCATGTTCTTTGGGTTTTTATGCATGCTTCACAGTGCAACTACCCAGTGCTCTTGGCCTTAGACTAAGAGGTGGTTGCAGTGAATTTGAGTGGAGAATAGCTTTCCAGCCTAAGCTTCTCCAGAAGACCTTGGAATTGACCTTTTCATCACAAAAGCTTTACTCATAAAATACCTATTAAATGGCACATATATTTTTCTTGTAAAACTATAATTCAAATCATACAGATCAGATTATTACCTATTAGCAGGTATTAACCATTTGCCAATGCCTAGTGGTGCATTCATTAATTATAAATACAAACAACAGAAATTCACAAAGGAGCAGCAAATTTCTGATTTGATCATTGTTACTAGTCTAGTCCAGGTTTGGGGGCATTCAGACAATACTGGAAGAAGAGTAAGAAATCTTGTCTGGGTGAAGCCAGAAGTTAATCTTCTGCTAAGATCCTGGATGGTAATGGAAGAATAATATCCTCAGGACACCTAAACTTGTCATATTTTTCCACTACCGTAAAGGTAAAAAACTGAATTTCCAGAGGGATCTGCACTTTTTTCCACTGATGTCTGATGGACTGAGATACTCTAATAGAAAGACAGCAAAGCAGGTTTTGGATAATGCCACAGGATCTAGAAGTTCAAGGATTTCCCATTTAGTCATGGGTATGTCAGATGGGCTGAGCTGGGTCAAATAAAAATACGGAACTTCTCAAGATAAAAAATATTATCCCTTTAGAATAATAGGGAAGGAATATGTGACATGGGGAATTGAACAGAAATTCATACTACATGCCTTTGCAGCCTACCACACCACTCTTGAAAAGGAAGGTGTCAAGGCTTGGGAGGGTAACTAGTAATCTGTATCTTTTATAATTGACCAACAGTCCTGATAAACAGGCTGTTTTAAAGGGACACATATTAGATGCCACATTTAATTATCTTTTTGGACTGCTGAGTCAGAAGGAGAAGCTGACAAACATAATACTGTGGTCAGAGACTTTAATAACAGAAATAAAATGGACCTGCTACTGCAGGTGTCTACCATATAACACTGAGAAACACTGCCCCTTCTCAGTTATTTCCCTTTTTCNATTTGGACCGGTGATTCCAGACACCACCATATTGTTTGTTTCTTTGATTTGGTTTTTGTTTTGTTTTTTATTGTTGTTGTTGTCCTGAAGATGCCAGTAAGAAACACATGATGCCATTAATGCAAATTTACCTTTTTGAAAAGGTCATCTTTCCATTTGAAGTCAATCTCCTAGTCAATTTCTTTAGAATAATGGTCCAACAACTGTCTTTCCCAGTCCTTTCACTGGAATTCCAAGTGGCATTCTAAGTGGCATTCTATTGACTACTTAACAAAATGTACTTAAAAGAGATAATAAATGAAGCTTCATGAGAGTTCCAGCTGTCAGATTTCCTGTGCAATTCTGAATTTTCAGCAAGTATGCAACAGTTCTCTATTTTTTTAAAAACAAATTTTATAAATCCCCTTCTTTTCAAAATGTACATTTGTATAGCATACTACATTATACACATTAAAATAAACCTCCTACTTTGATGAATTAATATTTTCAATCTCATTGTAAGCAATTGCATTGTAAACATTCAAACTCAGAATACTAATGCATCTCCATCTGTCTAACAATTACACAAAATGAAAAAGTGGACCTCATTACTGAACTTCCACAGTGTTCTGCATTTCAGTTTCCAGTGGATTTTAGGTTCAGATTTTTTTCTGTTGTACTCCACAATTCTTGGGAGAAGTGCTGATAGGTTTTTACTACCCATATTTCCTCCAGTCTGAAAGGAATGTGTTGATGTAAAGAATCTGGAAGAGAGGAAAACTCTACGCCTTCTCAAAAAGTGTCTGATATGCTCAATTCTTTATCTTTTGAAGTTGTATTCAGGTGATTTGCACCAGTGGTCCACCTTTCAGAGTGAATATATTTTATTCTTTCGTATTTGTGAATCCAAACACAGAATACTTAAAGATACAGAGCACATTTATTTCTCAGAAAGAGCAAAAGAAAAATTAAAAAAGGTACTCTTTTGTCTAACACCTCTTTGCCCTTTAGAGGCTGACTGTGGTGATCATATCAAAATAACATACTTAGTAATAGAACTAATTATTAACATAAGCCACATTCATATGTACCTTCACTCCTATCCAATTTCTGAGAACTTATGATTGCAGACAGAAAATTAAACAAACTTACTAAAAATGTTTAATATTATAAATGAAACAAGCAAGTGGGAAGACATTGAATGTACTCCATGCTGCACATATAAACAAAAAAGAATCTCAATATAATATATGCTGAACAGGAGATACAGTGGATAATAATTCTTGTGAAGACCTCTAGAAATGAAATGTCTGAGATTTGGAAAGTAAAAAATAAAATATGACAAGATCATGCAGACATGAATATTTACAAATACGAGGTTTTTTTTGATAGAGTAACATCTGTAAGGAGTATTCTGGACTATAAAGAAACAGAAAAAGAAATATTTTGGATTGTACCTAAAAATCTGAAGTATTGCTTAACAATCTCAAAAGAGTTTGGATCTTTAACTGAAGAGATCTTCTAACAGATAAAACTCAAAACATTTTACCCAAACTTGAAATTTTTGTCACAGAACTACTACATATTCCTCTGTAATGTTTGTGAAATGCTGGCTTTCACTTTTATTACTAATACAGACTTCCCACTTTAAACCAGAAATCAAACTGAGTTCTCCAGTCTTGCCCAGTCAGCGACTCAGTAACACTGAATTATGCTGCACTCTCTTTTTCCTTCTTCCTTTCTCCTATGCACCTATTTAGTGGTGTATTTCAGCCTCTAGGAGACTTGTATCCACACAGATTTTATCTCCCTCACTGTGGTGGGGAGGAAGGTAATTATTCACCAAATGAATATTTTATTATTTTCTAGACAAACAAAGACAATTCGAAGAGAGATAAATGTGTAAATTGGTATTTAAGCAGCATTGCAATGTTTATGCCTCAGTCAAAAACTACCACTCAAAAACATTTTTGCTATCAGAAATAATAAGAAAAAATTTAAGTTTTGAACTCTTGGCTTCTCTTTTGATGTGTATGCATATGTCAAGGAAGTGCATAATTCCTGAAATGGATTCAAAGAACCTCAAGCAACAAAACTTACTGTCCTTTCAGTTGAAGTGTAACCAACAAACGTGCAAATAAACTACCTTTTAAAAATCTATTCTGATATTAATTTCATTCTATACCTTATTTCTATACCTATGATACTGAGAGTGAAGCTCAATATCTCTAATTGCATCTAAGAGAAAGAGGAGTGCTGCTGATAGTGGTCAAGGCATTTAATATCAAGAATTCTGTGTTGAAAGATTTCACCTGATAATACATCAGAACTATGCTGAGGTTGTACAACATTTGCCAACATACTTCTGACAGGTGATTTACTTGTTAAAACCCACATGAACAAATAAGAAAATTGTTATGCCCTAATTATAGTCAAATTTCAGTCTAGATTTTTTTATTTACTTTATCATGTTTCTCTTTGTCATGTGAAATGTTTTAAAGTCCTCATCTGCTTGTCTTTGTAAATTTTATATCTCTTTACAGGTTATCAAAATTGAAATACAAGGTAATCAGATATGGTAATAGATGTCATAACAAAATATTTAGTTTATAGATAATGAGCTCTCAGCATATATGATAGGTAGATGCAATTATAAAATGAGAGAATACAAGAATTACCAATAGAAATTTACATTCTTCAGGCAGCCAGTTGTACACCTAGTTATCTACAAGGACTAATTCTATGATTACATTCAGTTTGAAAATGCCTTGCTAGATTTATAATAGGGTCTCCAAAGCTGACTGAGAACAATTATTTCATTGATACTTTTTTTTTTTTTCAAAGTTTTAAGGAAAGATTTCTTTGTCACTTGTATTAGATTTGGCTGGGATAGACTCAAATTTCCTCATAGCTGCTCACATGGGTGTGTGTTTTGGATTTGTGGTCTAAAAAGAATTGATAACACACTGATGTTTTATCAATTTCTGAGCACTACTTACACATTGTCAAGGTGTTTTGTACTTCTCGCACCATCGCACCAGCAAGGAAGCTGGAGGTGCACCAGAAACTGGGACCTTCTTGTGCACTGGAACAGCTGATCCTAACTGACCAAAGGGTTATTCCATACCAGATGGTTTCATCTGGGATGGAGTTAATTTTCTTCTTAGCAGCTGGTACGTGCTTTGGTTCAGATTCAGAACAGTGTTGATAACACACAGATGTTTGGGTTGTTTTGATGTTTGATGTTTAAGTAAGTGCTTACTCTGAATAAAAACTTTTCAGTGTCCCATGTGCACAAGGAGCTGTGAAGAAACATAGATGGGAGTCCTCCTTTTCTGGAGCTGGAAGAATACCTGCCTGCTGAAGGAAAGTAGTGACTTAATTCCTTCTTTGGCTTTGCTTGCATATATGACTTTCCCTATTAAACTGTCTATCTCAACCCATGAGTCTTCTCACTTTTACCCTTGCAGTTCTTTACCCCATCCTTCTGGGTTGGAGTAAGTGAGTGGCTCTGTTAAACCACTTAATTGCCAGATGGGGTTAAACCATTACATCAATTTGTCTATAATTTTTTGGACATTCAAACAACTAGAAACTGCATGCTCCTGTGCATTTTACTTTGCCTGTGGTTTTTCTCCAGAATCAGAAGCATCAAATAGAAATATAAATTTGAATAAGGACATCATCATCTTTTCATTCATAATATCTAACAATTTTGGTTCACAGTTGATTTTAATCTGATTATCTGGTTGTGCTGCACTTTGCCCTAGAGTACATAGTGAAAGTGCATGTAAGATATCAGCATATAACCAAGTATGTCCCAATGGTGTTATAGAGCACACTTAGTCCAGGAAATACAGAATACTGAGACAGAAAAAGAATGGAAGAGAGTTCACTAAAGGATCTGATACCCTGTGAAACATCCTGAGAAGACAACTCCAGCTTCTTGGAGCAATTTTATAAACCCTGACACAACAATTGAAATTGTGTGTCTTATCCTAATCTCTATTTCTTAAGAGAAATGTCGTTAAGTCTCTCTTACTTGTCTTAAACAAAAACATTCTTGATAAGGATAAGACTATCTGCTCCTCATTTTTGCTGTACTCAATTCATGTCACATTTGAAGATTTATGATCCTCATAAAAACCATTACCATCTTCTGTCATTTCAGTTCTTTGTTCTTCCACCTGCACTGCTCCTGTCACCTCTAATGCCAATACAAAATGGCTCATGCAGAATTGGCACGATGAAGCTTACTACACAACATCTTTTAAAAGAAGGGACTGTTTATGAAAACCACAGAAATTCATCAATAGTAGCACCCAGTAGCACCCAAAATGGAGCCCCAAGCAAGACTGCAGCAGGCACTTAGGCAATCCAAAGAGAATATGTGCCTGGACACAACACTTCCCTTGATTTGAGAATGACAGCACACTGTTGCACCAGTCCTTACTAGGAAAACAGAAACATGCAAATGCAAGGCAAGAAGTATTTGAATGAAGAACCCCAACACAGAGATTCTGCTGTACTTAAATTGGCCTTTTATACCTCAACATGTCCATGTTATTAGTACTAGTGAACTCTTAAAACCAAACTATTTTTTTTTTTGTTATTCCCTAAAAACTGTTATTAATGACATTACTGAGGCTTACTCTTTCATTGGATTCTGTTTAATTGTTTTGCCACATGATATTTGCTTAAGAGACTTTAAGGTGATCTCTATTACATAATCATTATTACTGTTGTACTTACGTAAATTATTGAAGGTTTGAGAGTGTCATAAATAATTCATAGGGTAGAAAAAGAATTGCTAAAAGTACAGTCTAGATTAATATACAGACCTAGTGAAGAAAAAGTAGTAAAAGGCATCTAGAAATTTAGCATCAATCAAAAAGTTTGTGAACAGAATTCAAATTTTTTGAGATATATGAGAAAATTTGGATTGTACAAATGAAAAAATACACTTTCTCTGTGGAAATATTTTAATACCTATTGCACATCAGCAGTATCAAAGTTAGATCAGCTCTGAATAAAACATACACCTTGAACAAGTTTTCCCCCAACAGGTATTTAAAATTGTTTGAAGTGAAAGCATTTAAAGTCCCATCTGATATTCCCACACAAATTCTAAAGTACTATAGGTATTCAAATGACTGTTTGCACAAAAGTTCAAGGAAAAGATAATTTGAAGGATAAAAACATAGAAAAATTATTTTTAGATTTGCAGTAATTGTGATACATAAACACAATCAGAAGACCAATAAACTAGGAAAATGCACGTTTGCACTCTAGGTATATACTTACATCTGTAAAAAGGCCCAAATATAATTAGCTTAAAAATTGAGGTGCAAGGGAAAGACTATTTGAGAAATCATTTTATTACAACACAGAGATTTTTAAAGTCAAAACATAATAATCTCCCTTTCTCAAAACATCACATAAAAATGTGGCTGAAGAAATTGATTTCCTGTTTAGATGACAACAAATGCTTCACAAACACCTCAACGTTGATTTGCATAGCTTCTGCCAAAGAACTGAGATTTGCAAACCTCATGCAGTTCAACTTCATGGTCAAGCTCAACTTCAAGGTTAAGTGCAAGATCCTGAACCTGGGTGAGGGTAATCCCAAACATAAGTACAGATTGAGAGAACTCACTGAAAGGAAGCCTGAGTAGAAGGACTTTTGGGTTCTGGTGGACAAAAACTTGACACGAGCCAACAATCTGCACTCCCAGTCCAACATGTCCTGGGCTGGCTCCAAAACAATGTGGGCAGCAGGATGACGGAGGGGATTCTGCCCTTCTGTTCTGCTCGGGTGAGACCAATCCTGCTGTGCTGTACCCAGATCTGGAGTCTCCAGGACAGGAAGGACATTGGACTTTTGGAGCAAGTCCAGAGGAGGAAGAACAAGATGATCAGAGGACTGGAGGACACCTCTCATACAGGGAAAGGCTGAGAGAATTGGGGTTGTTCAGCCTGAAGAAGAGATGGCAGTCTTTCAGTACCTGAAGTGGGCCTAAAAGAGAGCTGGGGAGGAGCTCTTTACAAGCAATTACTGGGGCCAAGGGGGAAAAGCTTCAAACTGAAATAAAGTAGGTGTAGATTAAATATTAGTAACAAATTCTTTACTGTGATGGTGGTAAAGAAGTGGAACAGGTTGCCCAGAGAAGTTGTGGATGCCCCATCCCTGGAAGTGTTCAAGGGCATGTGGGATGGAGCTCTGAGCAATTCAGTCTAGTGAAAGATGTCCCTGCCCACAGCAGGGGGGCTGGAATTAGTTGATGTCTGAGATCCCTTCCAACCCAAACCATTTTGTAATAAGCCCAGCTTAACTGAAGCTAGAACTGATGAGAATTGTCTAAGAATGAAGAAATGAGGAGACATCTGCATCTGCAGTAATTCAAAGGGTTATTTTTTGACAATTTAATATTCTTGCAATATACAGTGCATTCGATCTGAATAACCAAACTAAATTTTTCTGGCTTCTCTATTAGTTCCCATTTTGCCTATTTTAAACAGCATAAAAATAGTTTATCATATTGATAGTTCTGAAATTACATGGAATTTTATAGAGAGGTTAATACTTTTTCAGCTTACTTCACTCACACTTTGTTATCCAAATTATATCAAGGCAAGATAATTCTAAACTAAGATCTGACTCGTCATTTGATCAAGTGGTTAAAAAAATATTGAACTTTTTAAAGTAGCTATTGCTCATGAAAGCATTAAGATTGATATTTATACTACTATTCCTTTAAAATATAATCATTACACACGAAAGTCAGCTTTTATCTACAACAGATGCAATTTATACTCCAAAAGGAAATTAGTCAAGCTACTAAAATGTACATAGGAAAAGCCATCTGCACAGATAAGGATTTTTTCATTTAAGTGATCACAAAAATGACAGCCCCTGAAGTGTCTTTGTGCACATCAAGAATTATCACAGACTTGTTCAATCATGTTCTGCAATGCTGAACAATATACTTGTTTTTATATGAACCAATAAGATCTATGGCTTGTGTTTAGTACTCATTTTAAAGGGTACTAAAGCAGAGCCAATCATTGTACATAAGATGAAGTGATAGTTTAGGAAGAAAATGTGATGAAATGGTAACAAAAAAGGGTCTTTGTTAACCACAAGATGATAAGAAAAATACTTCCACAATAAGTAAGGTATCAATTTGTCAAAACTAAATTATAAGAGCTGTTGAACTGGAACCTAATACATGCCTAATAGTAAATGTGACAGGGAAAATAGTGTCTTCTATTAAACTGTTAGAGATATGTCAGAAATTTCATTGCTTTTTCAACATTATTGGATGAGTGCAGATAAACAAAATAAATTGCAGAATTTTCTAAGGTTTCCTTAGATTGTTTGCCTCTCCCTGCTTCAGTTTTTTACACCTATTCAGCGCAATTTTAGTAAACTTTTGACCAATGGAACTATTTCACCCAGCCTTAACAAAGCAATAAAGACTACAAATGATAATCAAATTCCCACAGGCTTTGTCGAGACAGAGCAAACCTCTGCAGTGGGAAACGCAAGAAGAATGCAGCTGTCACCCATTGTTTGTCAACAGACATTGGCCATAAGGATATGCTGATCTACAGTGGCAAAGCTGTTCTTATACTCTGTCTCATGGTAGATGTTACAGGTTTGAAGGACAGCTAGGATTCAACAAGGAGAAGTGAGGGAAGAAACCCTAGACTATATTGAGCACCCACTGGAAACGGGGTGTTATTAGTTGAACTGTTTTTAAAGGATGTTCTGTCTTCTAGGATGTGAATAAACTACAACCGACCTTGACAAAAAATGGTTTGGGGAACAAGCAATGCAGAAGACATGGCATCAAAATGTAAAACACATGAGAGATTCACATATCCTGAAGTACTACCGTATATCAGATATAAAAAACACCTTGTTTACTGCTCCCAACAATGGAGGAAGAAGAACACATAACACAAAAAAAGTGGCAAAAAAAGTGAAATTTCAGACATCCTTTAATATAGTAATTTCATTTGCATTAGTCTCTCACTGTAATTATTCACTTTGATCTTCTTAAACAAGAAGTTTGAAAACGATGCCTTAGACAAAAAGGCAGTTTTTAAAAAGTGAGGGGGAAATAACATGCACACTAGAAAAACCCAAATTCTGAATAGTGGAAAACTATTCATATACAGAGGAAAATATTACACATTAACCTCCTTGAAAGACTGCTTTTAAATCAAGTTGACAGAGGAAAAGTTACCATCCTCAATGTTATAACCATGAAACAGAGCTCACTAACTATGCTGAAGTGAAATGCAAGGCATATTTAAATTAATTAATATTTAAATACAATACATATTTAAATTTAATTTAAAAACACCATGTGAAATTTTTAAACATTTCTTTCCAAATTATTCTTTTCACTTCAGCATGAGAGGAACCAATTTGGGAGAAAGCAATTTTTTCACACAAGCCAAAATTCATTCCTGAGTGGAACTTGCCAAAAAATTATCAGCTGAGATAATTGGTAGGCACTTACCAACTTTCTACTGTCAGTTGTAGCAATGCCAAGTCTGTTAGCAATTTAAATATTTCCTAACATAGGAACCGATCCACTAATTCTAAACACACAAACATCTCTTACAGTTTTATCACAGTAGTCCTAATTGCATTAGATTACATCCAGTTGTCTGAACAGTCATGCATTTCAATGTTATTTACAGAAATAATTGATAGAATATTTTCCTGCCTTGAAAATCCACACGTTACTAATACATGCAGACAATCCTTTGAAGGAATGTAATTTCATCTCATTTCCCAACACATTTTGAAAGATAAATATATATAGATATATATAGATAGATAGATAGATATAAGTTTGAGGTCTTTTTCAGTAGGTAGAAGCAACACTTCGGAACCTATCATTACCAACTAGATTGTTGCTACTAAGAAGATCCTTTGATCTGATAGTGGGCAATTCCCACTAGACAGAGAAACAAACAGCCTCAGCCTCATTTCAGATCCTATTGCCAAGCACAGCCTTTCAAATGCTACCATGCTCCTTGAGACCTGGAGGTGTAACTTTCTCTTCAGATCCCTGCTTAAAACTTTCTGCTGCCCACAGACATGTTTAGATACTTGGCTATCAAGGAACCCAGCCTTGACAAAGCTCTGATGTAAAACCGGATGACCTTAGCTCAGGTTTCATTAAAATTTTAAATAGTGAGAAAAAATGTCAAAATGTTTGGAGACAAATAAGTTAAAACTCCAGACAGAGGCTTAAATTACTGAGATGGGATCGTTAGTAGCTAAAAGATGAAATAGGAAAAGCAAAACCAGGGTACAGTATTTAAATTTAAATAAATGGAGAGGCTAGCTGGGAAATATCTGGTCAAGTCATCGCCATCACACCTAGTGGCAGACAGCAACTCAAAAATGTTGAGAACTCTGGAGACAGACCTTCCAATCCAGTCAAATGGATGCAATAAAACCTCTTTAGATAACCTACTGCTGGTGGTGAACACAGAAATTCTTAACTAAACAGCTCATTAACCAGGGCCGGGAGAAAAAGTGGGCAAAGCCAACCCTCCACAAAAAGTTGTTCTGAGCTCTGCTCACACAAGTGATGTAAAGTGATGCAGTCCCACTCACCCCAAAGACATGAGAGTCACCCCCCAACAACCAGGACAGCCAATGCCATCTTTACAAGCCCCTGGTCCCACAAGCCCCAGACCCTGCCTGTTGGGGTACTGGGGAATTAGCGGGATTATGCTAGTCATAGCAAAGAAAATTAACATTGGCTCTGCTCTTTGTGCAGATCCCACACTTCTGTTTCGTTCTTCAGAAGCATTACAGATTTTCTGTAATCTCAGTGGTGTCATAACTTGACAAGAGCACTGTCTGCAGCTATTTCCTGCATGGCATCACAGCCAGCATATTTTTAAACTGTGCTTTAAAGCTTATTTCTTACTAAACCTTTTCACCAAAACAAAATTCCTAGACTTACAACATTTATGGAAGCCTTGTGGAAGGAAAGAGGAAATTAAGTTTTCTCCTTTGAGGTGGACAGAAGAAAAGTGAATTTGTAGGAGTGTAGCTCCTGCATTAGGCACAAGATATCCTGAAATATGTCAAGAACACTGTTCCTGTGCAGTTTTTTTAGCATTTTCAATACCTTCAAGAGCTATTAAAGAAGTAATTCCTTTTTCATGGTTGAACGTCCTAACACAAATGAATTTATATAGTGTAACTAGCATTTTCAAGTCTTTTTAGAAACTATTTAGTACTGGGGGCCACTGAAAAAAAAAAAAAAAACAACCAAAAAAACCCCAGCAAATGTCATAGATTAAAGTTTTTGATAAGTTTAGGGACTCAAAGCTGCTTTTTGGTGCCAGTATCAGGTACAAAATATATTGCTAGGAGTTTAAACCAATGGTCTCTGATCTTAAAGTAAATGCAACACCCTTTTATCTCTGGTTAGCTTGTTGAAAATTCCTCTATGACTTCAGTACCTCTAACAAGATCTCTGAACAGCCATCACCACAAACCAACTTTGAAACTAGTTTGCAATAAATCTCAAATTACATTTTAATAGATATCCCAACAAACAAATAAACAAACGGCCCACAGTAAGCTACATAGAAACTCTTAGTACTAGGGAGGTGACAAGTGCAGAATTTTAGGTGTTTCAAAGATGCTTTGTTTACAAATACCTTTGTAAGGGGTTTTATGAAAAGAGTCTAGAAGGCTACAACAAACATTTTACAAAACAGGTCCCATAACGCTGAATCTTTACTAAAAATACGTTTGACAGACACTGACCACATTTTTTTAATTACCTTTTAGTGTAGTCCATGGCAAGGTGCTGGCGCTGGGGCAGTGCCGGGGCTGCCCGGGCCGGGCCCCTCAGCCACGGGCGGGCAGGCGAGAGCCCCGGGGAAAGCCTGGGCAAGGGAGGGCAAAACGCTGCCCGGCAGCCAGGGCTGAGCCAGGGGAGCCCAGCCACAAACAGCCCTGCCAGCCCCGAGGGGACAGCGGGAGCAGGGACGGGGGCAGCAGAGACCCGGCTGGGATGGCTGCGCTTTCCTGCGGCCACTGGGAATGTCCCGGGCTGGAGAAGGGAAAATGTGAGAAGGAAGAAATAGCAGAGAGGAGCTGCTGTGGACTGACCGCAGCCTCTGATTTCGCACCCCCCCGCGCTGCTCACTGGATGGGAGGAGGTAGAGGAGCCAGAAAACTGAGTCTGTATTATCAGTGATGGTAAGTGGTGAGTTTCCTGTCTTAATCTTGGCATCTCACCTTTTCAGAGGATTCTCTGTCTGGTTGAGGAGGGGGACTGAGAGGGCTGTTGGGTGGGATGTTGCTGATGGCCAAGGTCAACCCACCACATCAACAACACTGACTACAAGGCAGCAATGTTTTTGCACACTAAACAATGCGTTGCAGTCCATTCTCATAGTCTGGGCTGCCACAATCACACAGAAGTTACATAAAGTTGGGTAATATGAACTCCAACCCTTTTTCTCTCTCTGATCTCACAAAAAAAAAAAAAAAAAAAA
>VXBN01007467.1:582586-645583 GCA_013397395.1 Sinosuthora webbiana | reverse complement strand
TAAAAAAAAAAAATTAGCATTTGTAATAATTCAAAGCTGATATATGACATGTCTAATTCAGATACTGTATAAGGCAATGGCTTAAGGGCTATATGACTGGAAAATTTCAAGTGTTTTCAGCATTAGCAAGCAATTTCCAGGAGGGTATTTCTAGGGAATTTAACAACCATAAGAGAAACTACTTTGATTTTAATGCATCTTTTATTCAAGTAAAACCAGACAGCAGCAACACAACCTGAAGAAAGAGTAGAGTAAGTGGTGTCCAAGCAAGGGGAATGAAAATCCTTTATCATCTGTGACACTGTAAGGCTTAGAAAACCTTCAGAGAAGTAGTTTTCCTTTCTTCTTGAAATAAATATTAGAAGTAAAGCTATGCAACAGTAAATTAATATCTAATGATAGAACAGGAGAAGAGTGCAGGGTGAAAACTACCCTGCATGATGCATATACATCTTATACATAGAATAGTTCAAACACATCTGTAAAGGATAACTTACCTACTTGCTTTACAATAAAAACCTGGAAAACCTGGAAACATTCTAGCCTTTAAATTAGCTTGGACTTTTTCAAAGATCAACATTGAGCTTCATAAGATGCACATTTCCAAAGGAATTTTAAAATTTTCCATCACTGAATTGAGTTACGTGGCTAATATAATCTCTACATCGATTTGAATTTTAATCACAGCTTGTCAATATTAAGAATTCTATAATGGATTATAATGCTTTTTAATTAACTATTTCTGTGATACAGTAATCACAATTTTAGTCACTGGCTAAACAATAATTTTTTGTTATTAGTTACATTAGTTCCATTCTTAACAAGGAGGGAAATACATGTGTTTTTTACTCATTTATAGCCCTTTCCACTTTACGTGCCTTGTGATTTCTACCTTAAAAAAATCCGATGTGCCGGAGTAAGAGAAAAAAAAGGCAATTATATAACTCAGATTAATAGCCATTTATTTAATAGAACGAGACATTGAACGTGATGAAGGAAATATATACTTTTTACCTCAAAAACAAAAGAAAACTAATCAATCCAAAAAACTTCCCTCCCTCAAAAGAAAAAACAAACCCCAGAACTAAACAAGCAATAAAACCCCAGCCCCCAAAAACTACAACAATAAATAGCTGTAGACCGGAGTGTTGGATAGCTTAAAATGTCACTAGGAAACAGAGTCTATTATAATTTTCTACATGTACTTCTTTGCAAAATACAATTGCCCTATCACTAGTGCCAAAGGGAAGATTTCAAAAAAGAACATAAATCAGCTATGTTGGAAGTTGAAAGGCTGGAAAAGAAATATCAGAAAGAGCATTGCCAGTGACTTGGGAAACAAATGATAGTTTTAGAGCATCTATAAACACTTGGAATAGTAAATGAAAAGAGGTTTTGAAGACTGCTGACGGGAAATCATCAAAATGAATTCCTAAGTTATATAATCCACATCTATTCCTCCTGATTTGAAAAAAAAAAACTGCAAGGAAGAGACTTAAGAAAAGACTACATCTTCAAAAGAGGAAGAAAATGCTGAAGGCAGCAAGTATGGAACTCTGTCAGGCACTTTCAAGTTTTAGTATCTCACATGCATGGGAGATAATTCAGCAAAGAACATATAGCTTATTGCTCATTAAAAATATGTCACAAACAGAAACAAATCCAAAGATTCCATGTCTATAAGCAGACACTAATTTTGTAAAGGGCTATTTCTAATTTTGTAACGGGTATAAAGAAAAATAGTGATTAAAAATTCATGTTTGAGCTGCTGAGATGTACTTCAGCAGTGATATTTGGACTAATCTCCAGAGGAAAAAAGCTGGTATTTGCCTCTGATCTTGCACAAGTCATCATTTTCCCATTTTAATTAATCACTGCATGTATTTGATTTTCTATCTTGAAAATTATGTTTGGATTGATTGCTACAAAGCAGTAGAAATATTTACATTAAGATTCAAGAGAAAATTATGAAAGATGATATTAGATATCAAAATACTTATAGAATCAATTTTTAATCTCTTTAAGCCTCTGAAAAATATAACAAATTATATCTGCATGTTTGCTACTGAAAAATGCAAGCATATTAAAATTAAAGAAAGGTGCTAACAAGTCTGAGAAACTAAGGTCTAGATTAAGTTTTTAAATAGGACTAGACACACTATTCCTATTTTACTTAACTTTACTGGTGTAAATGAAGACTTCTTACAACTCTAATCTTCACCATATCCTATCGCTTCTTCTCCTAGCTGGAAAGTTAAGATTAAAGAAAGGACTTTTTTCACCTCTATGAATGTTTAGATTTTTTCCAGAAAAAAAAAAAGAAATTACAATAATTACACTTGAACAAGTCACATCCTAGGAATCTCTATTTATTCCCTTTGAGCAGAAAAGTACAAAGATTTGATTCATAGTGGATTTTTCTAAAATATATTTTGATTCTGCACTTGAGACCTTTGACTTTCTTTCTTCTGACATCTTCTGAGACCTAGAGTTGTGAACGTCTCTGCTGAACTGCCTCCTTCCTTAAGTCCTTCAGACTTGTCCAGTGCTGAAGGAGAAACAGAATCTTCATCTCCCCAGCAACAGGGAAGCCCTGCAACACACACAGCTAAGTGTTTATTCACTGACTGCTGTCTGTATCCCTGGGATTGCACCAAACAGACTTTTTGCAGAGTGTTTAAATGCAGGATGCTAGCAGATATTTTGCTTACATTTGTGGTGCTACGCCGAAGCAATGATAGAATCAGGCCCCTAACTTGGAGTAGCCCCACCAAGACTTCTAGCTCAGAATGATGTAGATTTTTTTTTTTCCCTCCACACACTTTAGGTAATTTACTCCTGACATTAAAGGATTATTTAGAGGACAGATTTATCCTTATTTTCAGCTACACTACAAACCCAAAATAAAGGCCTGTGCCAGGCAACTGGACACTCCTAAAGGATACACTTATTTTGATACCTGATCTAGGCACTGAATTTACTTCAGTACTGCCACACGATGTAAAAACCTTAAAAGAAAGTAGTAAAACAGTCCCAAATTTTACAAAAGAAACAAGTTAAAAGTCAGGTAATGTGATTAATAAATTCAAGGAAAAATGAGAACCACCCAAAAGCTGCCTGCAATCTTGGGAGACCAGTTTGCCCACTTGTCAGGTGCTTTAAGATGGAAATCTTAAAGGTACAGGAGCAGGCCATCCCCATGGCTGAACTTCCAGCTTTGTCTGGGACTCAGTGAGAAAAAGAGTCTATCACCTCTGGAAAAAGGGGGAGGCAAGTCAATCAGACTGCAAGGATATTGTGAGGTTATGTGGGGAGGAAAGTAGAAGGATCAAAGACCAGCTGGAATTTAGTCTGGTCACTGCTGTAAAAGACAAGAAGAATTTTTTATACAAATACATCAGCAACAGGATGAAGAAAAATCTCCATCCTTTACTCGATATGGAGTGAAATATAATTACAAAGGATACGGGAAATGCTGGGGTAGTTAATGCGTTCTTTGTCTTTAATAGCCAGAACAATTGTCTTTAAGATATCCAGTCTTCTGAGCTGGGAGCAGTATGAAACCCCCATCATGCAGGAGGGAATGGCCAGCAACCTGCTAGGCAACTTAAACCAACACAGGTCCATGGGGCTGGATGGATTCACCTGAGAATATTCAGGGTACTGGCAGAGTCCCAGTTGTCAGGAGGTTAGCAAATGAGATGTCCATCTACAAGAGCCAGAAGTACAGTCTGTAGGGGAACTACAGACCTGCAGTCTGATCTCAGTTCTAGGGGAGGCCATGGAGCAGATCATCTTGAGTACCATCATGCAGTATGTACAGGACAATCAGGTGTTCAGGGCCAGACAGCGTGGATTTAGGAAAGGAAGGTCCTGCTCAACCAAGCTGATCCCCTTGTGTGACAAGATGGCCTGCCTAGCGGATGAAGGAAAGGCTGTGGGTGTTGTCAACCTGGACTTTAGTAAAGCTTTTGACACTGTTTCACACAGCATTCTTCTGGAGAAGCTGACTTCCCAGCCTGTGGATAGGTGTACACTTGACTGGGTAAAAAAATGACTGGATGGCCAAGCCCAGAGAGTGGTGGTGAATGGAATTGCATCCAACTGGTACCTGGTGGGGTTCCCCAAGGCTCAGTACTGGGGCCAGTCCTGTTTAACACCTTTGATGGTCTGGACAGGGGAGATCAAGTGCACGCTCAGTCAGTATGAAGAGGACATCAAGTTAGGTGGGAGTGTTGAGCTGCTGGAGGGTAAGAAGGCTCTGCAGAGGGATCATGACACACTGGATTGATGGCCCAAGTCACGCTGTAAAGGGTTGGAGGGTGTTCTGGATCCTGCACTTGGGTTGCAAAAAATCCCGTGCAGCACTACAAGCGTGGCAAAGAGTGGCTGGCAAGATGCCTGGTAGAAAAGGTTCTGGTCAACAACCACCTGAACATGACCTAGCATGTGCCCAGATGGCCAAGAAGGCCAATGGTATCCTGGTGTGAATCAGCAATAGTGTGGCCAGCAGGATGAGGGCAGGGATTGTTCCCCTGTACTTGGCACTGCTGAGGCTGCAACTCAAGTCCTCTGCTTTGGGCTCCTCACTCCACAGAATAAGCTGTGTGTATTTTGGGACCCTCACTCCAAGAAACACATTGAGCATCTGGAGTATGTCCAGAGAAGGGCAATGGAGCTCAGTAATGATCTGGAGCACATGTCCTATGAGGAGAGGTTAAGGGAACTGGGATTGTTCAGCCTGGAGAAAAGGAGGCTCAGGGGAGACCTTATCACACTGGCTGAAAAAGGCATTTTCACCAGATGAGGTGAAAATCTCTTTTCCCAGGCAACAAGTGATAGAATAAGAGAAAATGGCCTCAAGTTGTACCAGAGAAGGCTTAGATTGGATACTAGGAAAAACATTTTCATGGAAAGGGTTGCCAAGCAGCAGCATTAAAAAAGGATGCTGAGGACATCTAACAGCTGTTGTAAAGTTTACCTATAGCAAGTACTGAATCCTCCTGGGAGTCTCTCTGCAAAGAATTGTTGTTTCCAGAAATCTTTTGGCTGAAGGCATTCAGCATCTCACCAGTATGACAACATTCTCTGTTAATAAATATTTATTATTCTTGACCTAGACTTTCACCTAAACTTCATCTTGCTCTTTTGATGCCATGTTTAGTAAGTGAAGTCTGAAAATGGACCTCTCAGATGGAAGCTGTATAATGAAATAGGAGAGCAAAAATGAATGACAGTATTCGGTTGCCAATAACAGAGATTAAACTCATGTAAAGGCTGACTAGACAATGAAAAAATCTGCCATTTAAGGTTTGTTTTGCTTTTCTAATTGTCATGCTGCTTCAACAACTCAATCTAACAGTCCACCCCATTAAAGAAAACTGAATTTAAAAAAATTGAGAAGGTTATACTGCATCATTTTCAGTTGCTAAACAGAGTTAAAGTGCTCACTTGCACATTTCAGGTAGTACTCTCAAGGAAATGCACTATTTCCCCTCAGAGATTTCATTGAGGGTCAAATATGACAGATGTCACAAAGAACATTTATTCGCTTGTATAAAATCTAAACACACAATAGTCCACTTCTGAAAGCCCCCCAATCAAGTAAGCATTTTCTCTTCTGAAAGACAGAATTTCTATTCACTCAGATGATCTCTTTTTCCTTGAAATTTTATTCCCTTTACTAAGGTCATGAATTACCACAGGTGGAAAATATAAATCCATGCATTCACTACTGGAGTGGGAGTTCCCATACTCTGCATCAGTAAATGCATGCTTCCATCTGACATCATGTATGATGTTGAGTACAGGGATTGCATCCTGACGCAATAATTTACCCAGACGTTTGATGCCCATGTAGACACACCTTGACTTGAGTGTTCACCCCCCATAGCGATCTGTGCTGGGAGAACTCAGCAGCCTGGAAAAAAAAACCAGACTTTCTGACTATACTGAAGTCATCCAGCCAAAACCCAAGAAATTAGAGGTCACCTTTGGAAAATGTAGCCTCAGACTTAAAGCTTCTTGGTTTCAAAAAACATGAAAAAGGATAAGTAATTATCCCTATAAAATTTTTGGAGCTCTGTGTCCCAGTAAATGTGTTCAAGCCTCTCCAGACTAGGCCAGGACTATGTAATACTGTTTGTTGGATGCTGGTCCTGCTTCCCATGTCAGTCAAAAAAAGAAGTGAATTGCCATAAAACAGACCAAAATAGACCCCCAAGCAAAGAAAGAAAGTGGTGATACTGAGATCATGTATTTACTGGCAGAGGAAAGGAATAAAGCCCCACTATGAACATCATATGTGTTCTGGCAAGGACTTTTGGTACTTCTCCATGCTTCTCCTCAAGATAGTGTGAATGACCAGCATGAAAAAAAGCAGAGGGGCACTGGAAGGTTGAACATAACAGCAACAAAGAAAGAAAGAAACAACCCCCCCCCCCCCCCCCCCCGTAGTATTACCTAGCCTTTTCTGTATTAAATAGATAATTTGGACTATTGGACTGTTAAAAAAACAACTGACTAACTATCAATTATTGGCTCTACATTGTCTCTACCCTTTTTGACCCCCCCCCGATTTTGAGTAAGATGGTTCTTAGCAATGAAAACTGTTGGGTGAGCATTGCTGCGACCAGTATATTTCCACAAAGGTCAAGACATGCAGAACTGGGGATGAAGCAGTTTTATAATATTGGCTAAATAAGGATTGATATTGTAGCTGTGCATTAGAAATCATCTGCATGTAGATAAATGCTCCTTCAAATACTCCAAAATACCCTTATATCTGCTTCCTTGCCAAGGTGATACCCCCCCAAAAAAAAACTTCTTGGCCTCCTTTCAGGCAGTCTCCATTGTTTTATCCTATATTGACATATTTGAATCATCATTTGTCATCACAGCCGTCCTGTTAAAATAAATGTTTCGTTTTGAATGTTGCACTATTGAATTATCCATGTTAAAAATTTAGGGGATCTGCAACCATATCTTACCTAAGAAATATGCTTAGAGATCTTCTGTGAAACCAGTACATTAAAATGTTCTAATGCAGCTTACAAAAGCTTGAAAACAGCAGTTATTTTCATATTAGAATAAGCTGTGATTGTAAATAATGATAAAAACATAGTCAAGTAAGCAAAACCTCCTTTGATTGCTTCATTAATTTATACATAATACCTCTTGGGCAAATAGTGCTAAGAAAATATTCAAAAACTTTTTTTTCCATGTCAGAACTAATTTAAAACAGTGTATTGTAAAGTTAACATATTGTGGTTTGGTTTTTTAGAATGTTATCACACCTATGCCTCCCAAACAGTGTTAGAGTGTCTCATGAAAGTTTAAAAAATAAAAACTATTACTTTCTAGTTTCCCCTCAACCTACGAATGATTGAATTAGATCATATTTTGAAACCTTTTCATTCACAGACAATTAAATTATTTTTTTCTCCTCAATTGTTTCTTGCAAACCCCTGCACCCACTGTCCCCTTCACCCCCCTTAAACTGCAGATTCCATTTCAGAAAAGGGAGCATAGGACACTTGGGTGTGCAGCAAAAGATATCTATGATAGAAAATACCTTGTGATGAAGAAAGCACAGAAAGCTGTGAGTCTGTTCTGCTGAATTTTAGATAACCTGAGAGACAAAGTTCTCAATACAGGCTTATCAAAGTTTTTTACTTTTGTATTATTGTTTTCTAAAGTGAATTGCAAGCAAAGATGAGAAAAAGGGAAAGTTTGTGTGTTGTGCCTGTGATACAAAAAGTACTCTTTGTTTGTCTCTTTGTTTTAATCCATGACTTATTCAGTTTGACCTGCAAGATATAATGGTAAATTATTTTGTTCAGCAGAATTTTAATCTCCAAGGATAACCATGAAGCAGAGTACATATATCAAAACAGACCACTGGGGTCACCGTAGACATATCTAGAAAAAAATGTTAAGTTAGAATGTCGTAGTTTCATTAAATTAAATTTCAAGAGGAAATTATTCTAGTGTGGTAACATTTGTATCATATTCCAAGGGAAACGAGTCTCATGCACACAGCTTAATTTAAAAATTATAAAGTGCTACAAAAATTTAATACATACTGGATTTTCAGTAGGTAAAACAGTGCAAAGGCTCTGAAAAATGAACTTTCCAGTCACTATAACTTTATTAAAATTAGATCAGGACACTGAAAAATAAGGGAAAATTCATTTTGTAAAATATTTTATTGATAACATATTACTAGTTATAGCTGATGTTTGGAGCATTAAGAAAAACCTCAAATGTTCCATCTTCACAAAAGGAAGACTGTTGTATAAAATCACTTGGACAGAGAGATGAAAAGCTGAAAAACGCTCCAATTATTCAAGTGTCTTTTGATTTCATTGTAATAGTTCAAAAGTTAAATTACATACAGATTTGGTGTAGCAGCTTTTGCGTGTGTGTCTGCTTGGGTATGTGTGTGTGTGTTCTTAGAAACAATACAGGAACAGCCCCAAATACTTTCTAAAAAATAAAAAATAGAAATTCAGTTCAGTTGAGAGCTGAATCGTCTGACCACATATTTAGGTGCCTTAATAACATAAGTTTAATAGTCAAAATATTTGGAGAAGGAGAGAGAAAGAGAGAGAGAGAATGGTATTGCAAAATGAAACTGAATAAATTGGCTAAATTAAAAAATAATGGATCATATTAAAAGGGGTTATATCTGAAATTTCACCTTTATTTCAGATATGGATGCAAGCTGAATTAAATGATTTCTTGAATCTGGGAATCACAGCCCTAATCTATTTCTATATATTGTTCTTTGGTCTGCGTCATCTGACTGATTTGTCCCTTTCTTTTGAAACAGAGAGGCTCCATGGCTAGGAACTGATTCATCCAGTTTCTATGATTTTGACAGCCTGAGGATCAAATATCATGGGGGTCTTATATGATTTAGTAGTTTGTCCAAATAACTGTCCATCCCTCAAGATGTGCAATGGAGTACAAGATGCACACAATTGAAAGGAAAAGGCATGATAATATCACACCGCCTGGTACCTTACTTCTATTGCCAATGGAAGATATGTACAATATATTTGATTTTTATCCGATAACACTGTCTGGTAGTTCTTTCATGTAAACCTGTTAACAGTCCACAATCTACGGAGAAAACAAGGCCTTTTCCCTTCCAAACCCTCTGCCATCTAAGAGAACTATCTACTGAAACAAATGCAGTGTAGAATAAATAAAGGAAGTTATAAATAAGGAGTAATTTATTATTTATAAATAAATAAATAAAGGAGTTCATGCAGTTTGTACACAAAAGAGCAAGCTTCTTAAGAGGACTACAAAAAATGTCTTATTAAATGTAAGGAGAGTGTCTTCCTCATTAGTTTTCCACTCACTAATACAATTACTTTTGATATTGATTTATAAATTACTTGAAGAGCTAACACAGTGCTAGAAGAAGGTCTGTATTTCCTGCAATAAGGCATTGCAGTAATGATAATCACTCCTCATATGTCAGGGAACTTAAAAAAATCCTCTTCAATAACAATAATCCTCTTCAAACTCCAATGTATCCTTCTCAAAGGCATCTCAATGGCTTTAACCATTTATATTTCAGTTCACACTGTGAAATACTTCTCATATATCTAGAACAAAAATAATAATAATGAAAAGGAATTTGTGCAGCTGGAAATAAAAGCTCATGACATGACTCAAAAATGTGAGGAAAATCTGACCATATTTCGAAGAGTGCTTTTGATTTTCTATCAACTTTGAGCAATATCAAGGATCTCTGAAGTTATGTTCTTTAAAGATAAGTGGTAAGGAAGATGAAAGATTTATTTCTTTCATCCTCACATAAATTAATGACTTTATTGTTTATAATATCAGAGGTTAAAACAAAAGAAAAAAGAGCCTTTTCCTGAAAATTCTGCTACTGTGATGGCATCACTGAGTAAAGTGAATCATAACATGAAAAGCCTCTACCTCTCCTCTTACAGTAGTGACAAAGTTGAAACTGTGAATAATGTAGAATACATTTTTCCTATAAAGAATCAGGATAGTGGCAATCAAAGTGTTATCACACTCTAACTTTTGAATCCCAACTCAAATTAATTCACCATCAGAAGTCTGTCAAGGTCTTCTTGTATTTCTTGTAAGTCACAGAGCAGAAAAGCTTTGTCTCAATCACACATTCATTTTTTTTCTGGAAGAGCTGCATTTTGTTTTCACCTTTTCCCAGCAAGTACATCATGATACTTGGTATTTCATGTCAGATTTCATCTTAATGTTGGCTCACAGATGATCCTGACAGATTTTCACATACTTTTTCTTGTGAGAAAAGTGTTTTAAAAGAGTCCCTGTTCTTGCTTCTGTCTTTGAATTGTAGCTCAGTTTTCCTGAAAACGTCTAGTGTTACACATTGTTGTACTTCTTGTTGTATGTAATCCTACAATTAAAATACAATTAAAATCTTAAAAAAAATGATATCCAGAAAAGGTCATTGGACTGGTAAAGGAGAAACCAGTACTTACCCAAACTCTGAAAAATCATCCTCAATTTGAAATAGAGGTCTTCTTTGCACAGGTATTTTAGGCTCATTCTTGTCACTCCCAAATCACAGCCTTAAAACCTTAATAAGTTACTCTTGATGCAGAATAGCAGAGCAGGCTTTCTCCTCCAATATCTAAGCCAAAGGGAGCAAGAGTTTCTATAGCTGTTTTTCAAATACTTTTTTGTACTGGTTAATAAAAGCATGAATTCTTCAACTGTTTTCAGGGGGTAAACAAATAAGATCATCTCAAGTGGAACACAAAAGAGCATTAAAAACAGAGAGATATGAGAAATCTATCCCCAAGCACCCTCTAACTCTGTAA
Source organism: Sinosuthora webbiana (assembly GCA_013397395.1). Taxonomy (NCBI): domain Eukaryota; kingdom Metazoa; phylum Chordata; class Aves; order Passeriformes; family Sylviidae; genus Sinosuthora; species Sinosuthora webbiana. The sequence goes on along the minus strand of VXBN01007467.1, from coordinate 634,733 downwards.
AACCAAAGGTGGTGATCATACAGGTCTTTGCTGATAAAACTCCAGACATAAAATCCTGCTTTGGAGCATAGCTAGAAGCAGATTTTTCAGGATTTAAACCATATTTGTTTTTGATAGAATTTCAAAAAACTCCATGAAACTGTAAAAGTCAAGAGAACTTAAGCACATAACTATATTAAAAAAAAAAAAGTTTCAGAGAATGATAAACTTTATTAAAAATTCTTTTCTTCTGCATTTTCTGCTTTTGTTTTTGGTGATGCCTGCTCTGCAAAATGAACTCTTGTACAGGGAGCCTATGTGCCCCACTAATGGTTAACACAACATACAACCTAGTAGTAGATCTACACCTACAGATCCAGCAGTTAATTGTAAGGCCTACAGTGAATGGCCTGATAGCTCAACCTTAGTATTAGATACTGATATCCAGAATCTGATCGCCTTGCCTTTTTATTTTTACTGGGTCAAAACAATGCAATTTCTCCTCTTAAACTCCACTACATGCTTTTGCAACCTGGTTTCTACTTTCTACTTTGACTCCTATTTCCAAGATTTAAAGGTCAGAGGTTTTAAAGTCTCTGGACTTCTATTAAGAAAAAAATTTAATTCTCAATCTCCTAAAATGAAGCAGATAACCTAACAGAGAATGGTAAAAACAGACAAGGAGTAAAAAATAATATGACAGACAGGCTCTCTTATGAAATAGGGCAACATGGTTATTTTAGTGAATTCTGTATATATATATACACATCCAGTATTATACACTTCATACTATCAATTATGTGACATGTCAAGCTAGGAGTTTCCAAAAGCTATTCCTTTGTTCAACTCCTTTTCAGAGTTTATTCTACCAGCGGTTAAGAAAGATCCTGATAACACCCTTGCAGGAAGCCAACTCATCTCAAGGATAAGACGCAAGGTTATGATCTGTATCAAAAGCATCACAATGAAGTCTATAGCTGCTTTTATTATTCTGAAAAGACATTCTTCCTGCTAAACCTCAGGCTTCTATAGAAAGATCCTATCCCAAGTAAGGGCAAAGAACAATGTGGCTCCAACCACAGAAAGGGCCCTGACTATTACGAAAAATCATAACGTTAAACTGAAATCTTTGGGAGTGCTCTAACCTTGCTCCAAGAGAAGACTGTTGTCTTCTATGGATAAACACTTTAGTATTTAACTGGATTAGAGATAAATGGATGAAAGTTTATTTACGGACGTTTTGCTGCACTCACAGACTATATTATTTCCTACTTCCAGCTCTCATTCACGCATTCAGCACAAACACCTCTTCAGCTGCAGGTGCCACTTGGCAATGAGTACTTCAAGCCTCAATAGCAAGTTATAACAAAATGCCAGCAGTCTTCGTATTGCCATTTTCCTTCCTACTTGATTCAGAAATCACTCATTGTAAAACAAATAGCTGACCTGCCTGCACTTCATGTGTACTGAATCCAGACCTGGCAGTTAGCTCCAAACATCATGTGAAGAGCCAGCCCCGAATTTCTTTCAAAATAATTATGCTTTTAATAACATTAGATAATGTCAAAGTTCTGATTAACATGAAAACAGAGGGCAGAAAAAATATTGCCACCTCTGTATGTTGAACATCGATTCAGATGCTATTCTAAAATTTGAAGATAATGATGCCTGATTTGAGACTTCATACAGTAAAATTCAGGAAACAAACTTGGGAAATCAGGCATTTTGCCAGCCAATGCCACAGCCAAATACTTTATCTGTAATTGCAGTTATGGCATTTTCTTGAATATAATTGTATACTTACACATATCACTGAAAATCGTTCACATTACCTTAGACTAAAATATTATCTCTTACAAATTAGGCTCACTGACATCTTGTCATTAAAGTAGATGTTCTAACAAAAAAACTCAGCAGTTGAGTGATTTAAAAGATTTCTGCTGTTTGGGATTTATAGTAAGATAAAATCTCCTGAAAGAATGAAAAGGCATTATGCCATTAGTGATGATGCATCTCAAATGAGATTTAAGTGCAAGTCTTTCAGATCCTTTTGTTGGTAAAACCCCCATGTCATCACTTTCAGGAGTTATAAAGCTTCAGTTCCCTGCACAAACTCCCTCTATTCCATTAATTTACATATGAATAAATTTTCCTCTGCTTTTCAATTATATGTAACACTCATTGCTTTTCTTAAAAGCATTTATAACGTTGCAGTCAGCAATTGCTCCACTGTATTGTCAGAGACAGCTGTCCTACAGAGGTAAATGAAAAATGGTATTTGCCTGTAACAGCATTAAGATCATTTGGGAGGCAGAGTGCTAAAATGCACTGCTATCCTTCTCTCATAATTTATGAGGGACATATTTTCACATTTACACTACTTCAAGTCATATTCCCTACTCATTTACCATTGTAAATCCAACTTGCATTTTTAAAAGGGAGAAATGTGCAGAGCACAATACAGTATTTACTACATGTGACATAGAAATGAATAATTACAATTTCTCATTAATTTCCAGTATTTGCTGTACTAGAAAACAATAAACAACTGCATCTGGAAATACCATTTTTCTCCACTTTTAGTAAAAATGTCTGTACTAATTTTCTGAGCTATTTAAATTCAATATTTTCTACTCAGTCTTACTTCATGGTGAAGGAAAAACTAATTTGGAAAAAGGGAAGGGAGCAATGATTATTGCTAACAGTTCCCTTGGAGGCAAATAAATGCTTGCAAGTATCATCCAAGTAGATCAATGATCTTGTGGCTGAGGTAAACTAGTGGCACACACTAGCTGAAGAGAATACCTGAGTGACTGTCGTCCACTTGCCCTGGAGTCAGACACTGGCATTAGCATTGCCTGGAATTTCGGTCTGATATGGATGTCACCTCATGAACTTCTGGGAATTGGCATGAAAATTAGTCCAGCTGGAGGTTCTGTTCTCACATTTTTAATGTGGGAAGTGTTAAATTATCTGAGAAAAGTGAAGACAATTTACATACAATGAATGAGACTTAGCTGTGTTGCTCTCTGACTTAACTGATCTTTGTGACATTGGGCAATAAATCACCCTGTGGAAGTGAGCCTTTCTTCCTAAACTGTAAATACTTGTGGAATGACTAACAGTGGGTTAGCCTCTCTGTGTCTCTCTGTGTCTCTCTTGGGTTCAGCCTCTCTGTGTCTGCAGTGTATGCAGCTACAATTCATTCCTTCACATTTATGAAGAGAAATTTCTATTGCTAAAATCAGAAGGACCACTTAGCAGCACTGTTTTTCCACAGACTCCAAAAGGAGCCTCTGGTGATCAGCTCAGATGTGGACAACTAACATTTCATCTGATAATTCCCACCATAGGAATCAATATTCTCTAATTTATTTAAGCATTGACTTCTCTCATCTACTTCCAGTTTTTGATTTTCAGAGAACAGGATATATTAAAAAAGAGTGCTTTAGTTTTACATATTTGTGTTTTGCTTGCACATCATTGTCTCAACTGCATTCCCAGAGAAACAGCGACTGTTCTTAACACTTTCCAAAAATGCTCATATATATTCTGTCAGTAGAGCTATGTGTCTTGATTTTCTCAAATACCTCAGAACCAGATAGTATTTTTGATAGGTAATGACCAATACTCTGAATGCAGAATTCATATGGCTCCTGGTCTTTATAATGAATGGGTATGGGGGAGCTAACATACATTCTCTATTGCTGTGTTCTCACAGACTACGGAGAAAAAGTACGGGGGTTTGGCCTAAATATTTTTTCGTTCCCCTTTCCCAGCAAAATTCCAATACATGTATAACCAATTATATTGCAGCTATTGCAGGTAGCTCTTTGTAGCTAATATTCTGTATTAAGCCGTTAGATGTTTTACAGAATAATCTCCTTAAAATATAAATCACACTTGTTTCATTTTTAGCTATAATCAGCCAAAAAAACTGGTGGCTCACCTGTGACTGTAGAGTTTTGTATTTATATGTAAGATCATCAGCTCTTCTGCCTCATTCTCTTGGTTATAACAAATGGATAAACAGCAAAACTATGTCAGAGATATTTAATCCCCAAATATGGGGAGAGGAACTCCCTGGAATGTCCATGACAGATCATAGTCATGCCTTGTGTCTTTCTCATGGCAATTTCTCAGACATCCACCTATCTTAGTCAGCAACTCATTTACCTGTGTTCTGACTTTTTGACCAAGTGGACCCTACCACTTGGGTGGATCATTTTTCTTTATCTTGTTCAAAATCTCAAAATGAATTCTCACTGTGAGTTATTTATGACCCTTGTCAGTCCAAGTAAAATTAAAAAAAAAAAAAAAAAAAAAAAAATCCACTGATTCAATAGCCTTTATCTTTGAGTAAATTAGAGTTGCTCTAACATTATAAAGATTGTCAGGAGATTTGTTGGACTCAATTTTTCTACCAGAAATAAGTCAGAACAACAGTATTCTGCTGCATATTCAACCAGGACATCCCACTGTGTGTTGCCACAAAGACACTTTGAGTGTGGCGGCTGCAGAATCAGAGCTTCACCACTCAACTAAATAATTTTTCAACTTTATTTACTGTGCTGGAGCAGGATAGTGGGTGGACATCAACTTCTGCTCTATGAGAAGTACGCCCTCTCTGTACTGACCACAGTCACCAAAACCAGGGTCTCTGGTCCATGCGTGGTTGGTACCAAAGGCTCTTGAAAACAAGACTCTAGTTGATTGACGTGTCCACGTCTTTGACTGATGGCCTGGCTTTTACGTTTAGTAGGTCTTTGGCTCATCCTTCTGCACCAGAATGGATATATAGATAGAAAAGCTCCCCCCCCCACCAAAGAATTACTATTTTCACTGGTTTGCTTTCCACCTCAGGAGGTCACCAGTAGCATCATCGTTCCTATCACTCCAATCCCATCTCTGATTTTCTGCAGGTAATTTACCTGGGTTAGTACCACATTCCATTCTACCTCAAATGGGAAACATCAGTGTAAAGCTATTATTTTGTCTGTTGTTTTTTATTACTTTTCTGTGCCTACCCAGGCCATTACAGGAGGGCAGATGTAGGCTCTGTATTGTGGGTGAGCTATACACACACACATCCTGCTCAAATGTACTTAGTTCATTTTCACAGCAGTCATCTAAAGAATTTCAACTGGGCAGATGTAGCCAAGCCCTTGCTTACCTGAGTGATGTTTTCAATAGACTTTTTCCCACATTGCTCATTTCTGAGTGTCCTGAGTGTCCTGGGGGAAAAAAAAAAAAAAAAAAAAAAAAAAAAAAAAAAAAAAAAAAAAAAAAAAAAAAAGGGAAAAAAAAAAGTAGTAGTGGAATAAATCCAAGCGTAGNGTCTCTATAATGCATAGGTATTCAGATGTCACCATTTATAGGGCATCCCCTCTAAAGCATAAATAGTTTTGTACCAATCCAATCCTTGATAAAGGCAATCTACTAAACAGGAAGACCTGAAAACCTGAATGACTCATGCTTTTCATCACTGCCATGATTATAATTGATTATAATTCTTTCTGCCTTTCACTACCTTTCCTGGAAAGAAAAAAAGCCTGAAATTGGCCACTTCAAAACTCCTTTCAGAGATGGGAAGCATTACTGTTACTGTATTTGGAAGTAGTTGTTATTTATTTTGTAATTTGGATTACAAATTTGGATTTTCACTTTTTGCTGTGAAATAAATCAAAACAAATTTACCATACATTCAGTATAGATAATCAGCTCTATAAAAGAAGCCTGCTTTTTTGCTTGTAATTTTGCCTTAATTCTTACATTTTTCCATCCAAAAGTAGTAAGAGACCTTGAATTTATGTGTAGTATGTGAGAATTTGGTGAATGTCACCCATTTCCTTTCAGTGTGCTCAACCAGTGAAATACTAATGAGGCAGCAAGTTATACCTAACAATATATATCAGGCTCTATCAAATGAAGGTTAAAGAAAATACGAATAAGATATCTTTGAGCTTATTATTCTTATAGTGTCTCTGGAAGAAAAAATGCCAAAAACATTGAAATCTGCAGTATTAACTACCTGCCTCCTGGGACCCATGCAGTGCTCATATTCTGCACAGGCTGCCATCACACATCAATTGCCTTATATGGTATTTGGTCTTTACATCCTGTAAATTTAAAATATAACTGGCGTTATATGATAAGCTATTTCTGTAATTCCAAGACATTTGTATTCCAATGCAAAGTGCCAGTTCAATACAAAAAAGGACTTGTATGCCATTATGCACCAGCTGTTTCATCTAGCTGTTTGCAATTGCAAAAGATAAAAAAAGCTCTTTATTAGACATACAAAAATGAGATTAGAATCTGGACAGTTTTATGCTGAAAAGAATCTTTCTTGCAACTGCAGAGGAGCCATGTACTTTTAAGGATTTCTATCCAGAGCACTGTCTGGAAAGGTCATTCTTAGAGGTCTCTGCTTGCTTTGAAACATAAATGGTCTCTGTTCTGGTGCCTTTATTATATACTTTGTGTGTGGCCAGGGAAACAAAATGTACTGAGAGCACCAGGAGAAAAGAAAGAAGGGCAAGAAGAGACCTATAATATAGTACCCACCCCCGTAACCTAAATTTCCCACCTGCAACCAACAAACATCAAACCATGAACCCAATGCCTTTTCCTTTTTCAAGCTGGGGTGTGTGAGGCAGTATGAAGGAAAATTTGTAGGATAGGTGTCTAGAAATTCAAAACAGGTGTGAAAGGACTAAAAGTCATTGAATTATAAAATATTAAGACATGATATTGCAACTGTGAAATCCTAATACCAAACTTTATGTTTTAGTCTACTGTGTGGTGTCATATGGTTTTAGCATCTGATCATTCTTCACTTTATTAAAGGAATTCATGATGTAATCCACAATACACAAATTCATAATAATTTGACGAGAGTATGCGAAGCCCAAACAGATGTTGTGCATCAATTTAGAACGTAGAAATAAACATTAGTTTGCAAACATGCTGTGGTTCTGGAGGTCTAACAGAGTTGCAGATTTATAAATGGGCACTTGTATTTTGCTATCAGCTGCTGGGGGCTACCCCCTTTGTCCTATAGGATTTTATAGTGACTGATGACCTGTAGGATTTGATTAAAAGAAGTGCAGTTACAATATTATTCACATAGTGATAGCAACTATCATTTAAAAAAACAGAAAGACATGCCACAGGATGACCTTTGACTCTTTTAATCCCGAGATTTTTATATGTTGTCTTAAAGTACTAAGGGTAGTATTTGTGTGGTGCATATGGAGTTAAGAACTCTCTGAATTGACTGATTTCTTGAAATGAAGCAATATAGTTCAGCATGAAGCTAATCAAGTCTTTTCAAAGAGTAAGAAACCAGTCTCCTTCAGGTGAGGAAAAGAACACCATCTAGTGAGCATTCAGAGGGTTCACCTGGCAAAACATTGAGGCAGTGAAAAGACAAGCAAACAAAAACATTTTATTGCAAATAATTCACCACTGCAGTAAATTTAGGCTCAGAAGAGAGGAAGTTTAACACGCTCTGCAATGGAAAGTCCTGTTGCATCAAAATAGATTAAATTTTGTAAACCGAGTTATGGGTTATGCTGCTCCATAAATATGAAATATGAAAATGAAATCAACAAGTTAACATGGCAATATGAGTTTTTGTTTATAAGAAACACAGAAACAAGTGTAATATGTTGGTTTGAATAACTGATCAAGAAACATTTATACTTGTCCTGCAATGGTGATTGCTTCCAGCAATTACCTGAGGAAGATGGGACAAGCACAGAAATTGACACAAAACAATCCATAATGAAGACTACCACACTATGTTAAGTATTTTTTATTAATGAGTTAAATGCAATTGCTTAACTATTCTTACATACAAGGAGATAGATACCCAACACCAACTATGATTTGATATTCTATTAATTGTATTTGCACAAATGCAATAGTATATGTATTTTTATAAATGTATTTATGTACATGTCATTAGATGACCAGGATGAAAAATCAAGCAGATAAAAAGCATTTTACAGAAATAACCACTACCAGACATACCTTTCAGAACCATTACATGGTGTATCAAAAATATGCATTAGTTTAATATGAAAAAAAGGAAACCAATATGTCCCAAGAATTTTTTGGTAGCTACCTTCAAATTTTGAAAATATATTGTTAACATTGTACTGCTTGTGAAGAAAACTGCTGATTAAGTCCAGTAATATACTCTTCAAGATTTGTTCTTCAAGTCTCCTCTAGGTTAATAGTTCTTCTTATACCATGTGATTATTACATTTGATCTTCATTTAAGACTTTCAAAAATTTTACTCAGCATCTTAATACTCACAGCTAAAGTGATCTCTTAGAAAGTTATTTAAACCACAAAGTGCTGGGTTTTACTAAAAAAAAAAAAAACTAAAGAGATTTTTAGCAAAATGATTAAAACAACATAAACAAAAACTGCTATGCCTTTCTCAAATAATTTCATCTTTCCATTTATTTCAAAGCATTTTCCAATTGCAATGCAAATATCAATTATATCCTCAGCTGCCCTGTGATATCAGCCTCCATTGTATAATTTCAAAGCAAGGTATAATTTCAAAGCAAATTTTTCATGATTTCTCCTGTGTAGCTCTCTAATTTTGGAGGATTTCCTTCTTATATTGACTCATTATCCACTCTATCATCTTTTCTCAAACGTCAGTAGAAATTTTGGCAACATTCACACTGCTCAAATGTTCAGCCTAATGTCTTTGATGATGACTAATGCTATCAGAGAGCCCCTTCAACATCTCTCATTCACATATATCTTCTGTTCAGTGTATCTCTGTGTCTCTGATCATGTGTGTCTGAATGGCAGCTGCGAGCTCTCTGGACCTTCTTGTTTAGCATGGAAGGCACGGCACAATGGCATGATGGCTGGGAATGGTGTTTGCTCAGGCTCTGACTCTGCACCTACATAGGAATACTTCCATTCCTGTGTTGCACGAGCACAAGCTTTCCTGTATTTTGTCTTCCTCTCTTCAACAAGCTGCCACCTTCCTCTCTCAAAATTCTTCCCTAGCTGCTTATCACATCCTTCATATTTGTATTTTGATATTATCTTTCATGTATTTTATATTCAGTTTGGAAACATAAACCTTAAAACTTGACTAGAGGCAGGCAGATAGGAAACAATGTGTGGAGCTGTTAACTGGGAAAATCCTTTGGTCCTGTGTACTTCAGAAAAAAAGAATAATCAAACTGATAGGCTGAGATTTATCAGGTTTATGGAGCTTTGTTAACTGAGGTTAAAAAAAGTACTAATATTCCTCAAAATCCATGAGCATTTTCTACAGAAATACTGCAACACCACCACCAGAAAATGTCATTATTCCTTCTGAGCTTTGATGCCAGCAGAAATCCCTGTAAGAACTATTAGTTTTGTGTTGGCTATCAGGCTACATTGAGATTATCAGATACCAATAATAATTATGTCTTTCCCCCTAGGATTACTTCAAATCAGTCATGTCAAATTGATAACTAGAAAATTGTTTATTTCAGTAGAAGTCAAAATACAAAAATTTACTTTTTTCTTTTCTGTAATTAAGGAAGCACTGTTTAAAAAGCAAACCTTTCTAAAACCAAGGCTGGCAGAGAAACTATTTGCAAATGGGCTGAACAATGAAGCCATCTTTGAAAACCCTTTTTTAAATTAATCATCACATTTACATAATTATTTTTATACACATCTCATAACACATTTAAAGTACCTTCATCTACTGACTAAAACATCTCTGTCAATTCCACATGTACTGTATCATGAAGATGAAAATTACCTGAAAAAGGTTTAAAAGTTTATTTTAATTGAATTGTTTCCTCACAAATGTCTTTTCAGCTCTAATCACCATTCCACCATAGACACCAAATTATCTTGTCACTGAATTCCAATTCTCTAATTTCAGTCAATTGACAGAAACTAATTGTATTCTTCAGAATCAAAGACAAATCTTTCCAGATCTTGATGAACCTAAATTATTAGTAGTTGGTACTAAACTACATGCACAGGGTTTAGGGCCATTCTCTTTGAATGGACCAACATTCTCTTCAAAATGTGATAAGAATTACAGGCTCCGAAAGAGTTGTCTGTAAAATAATTTTCCAATATTAGGGTAATTTTGTTAATGAATAAAATGAGGAACATGACAGTGAAAAGCAGAATATAACAGTGAGAGTCTTTCAATATTTGACAGCAGATATCTACCACCCACAATGAACTGGAGACACCATGAAATTACCTCTTGGGTATTTTTTCAGGTCATTTAAGAAAGCTTGGTTTTCAAAATTTAATTTGAAAATTATCAGAAAGTTTGGATGGAAGCTATACACTCAAGGATTCTGATCCATTCCTGTTACCACTTATAAAGGCCTGGGTAATTACACTGACATATCTGAGTACAGCTTCAAGAGCTGTCATTGGATAAATCAGGAAAGATTATCATTACACAGGGACTTGCTAACAAAACAGCTGGATGTAAAAAAGGGACAAGAGTGACAATTCATTTGTAAAAGACACCTTGCTGATGCAAGGTCATTGGCCCACATTTTTTGAAATTTTTTTACACATAAAGAAATAAATGCAAATTCCATCGAGGCTGTGTAGGCTCATAAAAATGTAACCAAAAACCTCAGCCATGCTACAGACTGCTGCAGACACTATGGTTTTGATAACACAAAACAGATCAAAATCCAAGCTGCCTAAACAGCAACTCCAAATAGACCATGTGGGAATTTTGGCTTGTACAAATGCACAGTGTTGTGTGCCTTGGCTGCTTGCATTCAGAGCCATCTGTGAAGCAGGCAGAAAGCCTTATTGCAACTTAGCATGCCAGTGTCACAGGAGCTCCAGTGCCAGCCTTAGAGAACTTTAGATAGGCAATCTGCACGGCTGCCCTGAGTGCTGTCTGTCCTGCACAAAGCAACTCTTCGGTCTTTGCTAGTCTAGATAAAGCAATGGACAGACTTTGGATGAGCATTACAATAGAAGGTATGCATATGAATTGAAATTGGATGGGATGTGATGGGATGGACTGGAATAGTGTGGGCCGAATGGTACACACATGTATTCCAATGTAGACAGAATGTATTTATGATGTGTTTGAGCACACACCTGCAAAGCATACATATTTGTATGATCAAGGAATATTTTTAAATTTTAAGGTCACACTGATTTTAAGTTGTAGCTCAGGGTTTTAATGACAAACTTTCCAGGTAAAATATCAGTAATCACAGAAAAATGCCAACAGCAGTCTTTAACTCCTACCACAAAAAAAAAAAAAAAGCATGGCACAGGTCAGATGAACTAATATTGAGAACAGATGAATCGGTATTGTGACCTGCAACTGTTAATAGATAAAAATACGTTCCAGTACACTCTGGTAAATAGATTATTATCAAAACTCTTTAACCCCCATATTAGGCACCAAAATTTACTGTTGATTTACTGTCACTTTACTCCAGCTGGTACCCCACACAGGGACTCGATCATTCCTCCCAGTGGGATGAGGGAGACATTCAGAAGAATAAATATGAGAAAACTCATGGGTTGAGATAAGGACAGTTTGATCAAGAAAGTTAAAAAATAATGCACATACAAGCAAAGCAAAACTCAGAATTCATTTGCCACTTCCCATGGATGGACAGGTGTTCAGACATCTCCAGAAAAGTAGGGCTCCATGATGCACAGTGTTTACCTCGGAGACAAAAACACCATCACTTCAAATGTACCCCCTTCCTTCCTATTCTCCCAGTTCCCCTCCGAGCCCCTTGTGCACCCCCAGCCTTCTCACAGGTGGGGTGCTGTGAGGGGCAGAAAAGGCCTTGACCCTGTGTAAGCCCTGCTCTGCTATAATGGGAGATCTCCAGCATAAACTGAAAACACAGCCCCATATTCAGCTATGAAGAAAATTATCTCTATCCCAGTGAAAACCAGCATATGTGGTTTATAAATTTGTTTCAGCTAGTATATTCAACAAAATATTCAGGATTATTAAAGAAATTCCTGGAAAAGGTCTGTATTAAGCTAAGAAAAAGTTACCATGAGACTTGTTTTTGCTTCAGAATTTCTCATACTTAAAAGACTATCACTTTTTTCCTTGGCTGTAGATCTATATCTTTTCATTTAATTGTACTTCTTAGATACAAATTTATATCTATTTCATTTGGATGATTTTAAACAAATGTTGATTATGTTTGTGTCACATCAGACACTCTTACAGTGAAACAACTTTTGTGAGTTCATTCTAAATTTTACTTCAGCACCATAAATAGGAAAGGATTGACTAAATGATAGTTGCCTAATACTTTTGTTAGCTGCTGGAAGTCACACAGAATGAAAACCAGTTGTATCAACCAGTATGCTTATTTGAATTGGCCAATTGTATAGCTAATGTATCTATTAGCAGTATCACTAACCCCAGACAAAGGAAGAGTTCTACAGGCTGTCTCTTTACACTGTCCCAGGGGGATTATCTGACTGCTGATTATGCAGGACATGAGCCATATTTTTCCATATATTTGCCTGTGGTATTGTGGGAGATCTGTATTCAGGTAGCAGGAATATAACAAGCCATTTGATGGTGGAAACAGAACCATCTTTGAAAAGCACATTCACTTGTCAGGAGAAATGCTGAGGGCTTGAGTTAGTCAAGAGCACTGTGAGGGACAGCCTGAAAACAAGGCTGAGCCAGAGGCTGAGGTTCAGGGGAAGGATAGCAGCAGCCTGCCAGGAAGAGGTAAGCTGGCTAACCAGTTAACATTTATTTGCAATTTAATTGTACAATTTGGCAAGGGAGGAATCAAGCAAAAAGGCGGCTGAGAGAGAACTGATTTGTTCACTAGAGAGACTAAAAGAGGTAGGGGAATTAGAGAAAGCTGTATCTGGAATCTGGAGAGATAACAGTGGAACAATTAAAAAAAAACAAAAAGCCCTTGCATGTTTACATGGTTTCCACTGTTCAATCAGTCTGCAGGTGAGCTCTAGCTTTCTAAATGATAACTTGGTTTATCCTGCTCTAGCAAAACTTCACTCTTCGCTTTTTTTTTTGTCTTTGCTTTTCATAATTTCTAATTAAATAGGAAAAATGGAATAATTTGGCCTGCATAAAATAAGGTCTTGATCTGAAAAATATGAAAAATTTGTTCCAGTAAGCAGCACTATATTGATGACAAAATCCTTCTGCTCCGGGTATATGGCCTTTTCAATAAATGTGCCAGTATATGCTGGGTAAATGAAACCAGTATAATAACATTCGTTTTAGTTCTCCTGTCTTGATAATCTGTATTTATTTAAACGTTTAAGTGGCCTATCCATTAGCAGGTGCTGCAAATGACTTCACTGCTTGCTGTTCCAAATCATAATGCAAAAATTATAACTTTTTCTAACTATGCTCACATAAGGATATATAAGCTGCATAAAGTACGTGGTGCTCAGGACCAGTCATTCAGAGCGGACAGACTAGTTGCCACCCTAGGTCTAATAGTTTCTAGTTCTCGCTAGATTTATGTCACATAGTTACTGGCTTTGGTGTCTCAGAAGGGCCTCAGCTATGACTGAAGCTTTTCCCGAGGTTAAGTCTTTGTAAAAGCGAATGCTGTTAATTTTTGTGGATGCTTTTTCATGTGTTAACACCATGTCCTCAAGCTGCAATTTTTCCTTTACTCAGCTTTACAACTTTAAAAAAAATGTTAAGGAGTTATTTCCAAGATCTTGGCACTCTTGAAAAGTGTTGAGTTTCTCCAGTGTGTTCAAAAGGTAGAGGAAGAACTTTTCCAGCATGCATTAAAATGTACAGAGATTACATTGTTCTCGTGCTTAGGGAAAAAGAGCATGAACACACATTCTTGTCGCCCTGCTCTCTAGCCTTCTGATGACTATTTACATATTTCTAGTGGAGTCTCTCACGAATGTACCATAAACAAGTAGATTGTTTTCATACCAGTCTGTGATGGACTGGTGAACTGACCGCTAGGGTCAGAAAGGTGTTCCTTTCATCTACCAATCCTTGATCAAATCCCAAATTCTATTTAAGTCCTAAAATGATAATAAACTCTCTCTTTCTCTGCTCACCTCTGAACCTGAGTGGTGTGGTTCTTTCGTGTCCCTACCGGTGACACATTCTGAATGAGAAGCTGCCCTCAAAAATCCACAATGTTTAAAATTTATGTTTGCAGTAATATTTGGATTGATTCAGTAATAGATAACATTTAAAATTTTTAAACTGTCTGCAAGAAAAAAGCATTTCACTTTAATTTATAAGATTAAAAAATACCATAGAATGAATATTTTTATTGTAAAATAATAAACTGATAATTTTCTTTCATAGCTATTTAAATGCTGAATTGAAATTTAGTATTCACTAAGCTTGAAAAACCTACCTAGTACCTTTCACATTTCCTGTCAATCTGACACCTCTCAGTATTACAGCCTGATAAATAATTGTTTTGTTATTTTTCATACCACAGCTGTGTCTTAGACTAAATCCTGCACTTGGGAAGCTCTTCAGACTGTAACATTCAGGTCAGCATTGTTGGAAAAAGCTGCTGAGGGCAGCACTTATAGCAGCAGCTAGGAGTGGAGGCAAGGGCTGTGGGGAGGCCCTAGTGGGCTTGCAAAGAAGCAGTGTGGCAGGAATGGGGCACTGGGAATGGGTCATGCTGTCTACAGGGTAGCTGTGGGAGCATGGTGACAAGATTCTGGTCGGCGGGCAGAAGTAGGCAGGGTACCTTGAAGGCTGCTGGTGGTGCTGCTTGTGGTTGCTGCTCTCAGTTTGGATAGAAACTGCATGCTCTGCTGCCAGTTCTCCTGGGCTTTACCTGATGTGCAGGCTGCTGCTCGGAGACAGCAACTGAAACCCTGGAGCTGAGGGACGGTGGATAGAAGCAGCCACTGTGGCTGCAGTTAGCAAGGAGAGGCACAGAGGGGTCTGCCACTGCTGCTCAGGACTGCACAGAACCACATGGAGACAGTGCAGTGATAGCCTTAGTGTGCCATAAGGCACAAGTCCCAGTGCTGGCTGATGCTGATTGCTCTGACACAGAGAAGACTCTGGCCACTGCTTGGATTTCATGCTGCATATATGGCCTGGGGTCTCTTCTGTGGGAGGTGTGCTCTGACCAAGGCACTGAGCTGCTGGATGAAAGAGCAGCAGGGAGAGATGAGAGACTGCACAGCATCAGGGAGTTTGAAGAAGGTATTGAAGCACTATTTTCAGGAAAGCTGCAGAGGTAAGAGCCTGATCTATATGAGGCAAGGAGAGAGCAGCAGCAGCTGGTGATCAGGTTCAAACAGGTGAAGGGGAAAGACTTCAGACAGAATAGGCTGTGACTTCTGGCAGGAACACCTCCTTCTCTACCTGCAAATCTGAAACTTGGGCATACATCTACTGCTCTGGATGTTGGTTAAGGATGAACCAGACCCATTGAGAGCTCTTTCAGTGCCAGCTGAGCCCAAACAGGTTTAAAAAGGCATGTGGTAGTTATAAGAGTCCCTTTCCTAAGGGGATGAAAACAGCTATCTGTCAACATGACCTGATTTTTGAGGCTATTTCTTGCTCACCAGTACCTCAGATCTGAGATGTTGCAAAAGAAAAGTCAAGGCTGACCTAGCCCTTGGACTAACACCCCCTGCTTCTTTTTCCAGAGTGATATAAGGGTAACCCAAAGTGCACCAAGGGTTCTTCAGAGCCCGAGGGATGAAGTGAAAGGTAAGGCAGACAGGTGATGACTGCCTTTCCAGTAAACGGGGAAAGGCTCCAGCAGAAGGTCACTTCTTCAGTAAGGCAACACAGGACTGATGTTGGAAGCAGTGCTTTGGCTCCTATGATCACATTGCTCTGTGAGCAATGAGCACTACTGTGTAGGGATGGCAGTGATGCAGGAGTGTCTTTGCCAACAAACTTGATAACATAGTGACAAGTAATTGAAACTATGTATGTTGGGTAGTGTTTTCCTAAACTGAAGAGAAGTGAGGGCACAAGTGGCAAAATAAATCTATCTCAGCAGCAACATTGCAGGGGATGTTCTTCCACCTGGAGAGAAACAGGATATGACTTGGGGCCCAAATCAAATAAATACCTGTATAAAAATGGATGTAGTATAGAGAAGAAGCCAGATGAATAAGAATTCTAAGCAAAGTTGCAGAGCTATAATGTCACTGGGACTATGAAGACAAGATGGGATATCTCTCTGTAGGGGAGCATTGCAGTGGATGGATAAAGGTGGGAAGGCAAGGAGAAGGTTGTGTTTCACATTAAGGAGTGGTTCAAACATGCAAAGCTGCTTTGGAGTCAGAGAGAAAGCAGTAGAAAACTAGTGAGTAGGAGATAAGGATCAGAAGACAGACTAGCACAGGTGATGTAACAGATCTCTGCTAAGACCACTGGATCCAGAGGAAATAGATGAGGCTCTCTTTGGATGGCTGGAGAAAACCTTTCTATCACGGTCCCTGGTACTCTTGATAGGCTTAAATCTTCCTAATATCTGCTGTAAGGGGACTAGATGTGCTGCAAGCAATCTATGAGAATTCCAAAATATGTTGAAGGCAATTTTTAACACAGGTGATCAATATACTGATTAGAGAAAGTGCTCTGTTGGACCTGCTGTTCACAAAATATGAAAAAGCACTGAATAAAGTCAAGCGCAGGCTTGGCTACCACAACTATTGGACTAGAGTTCAAGATCCTGAGAGATATAAGCAAGAGACACAGCAGAATTGCTAGATATCAGGAAAACAGATATTCAGGAACCATTTTGGCACAATCCCAAGAGAATTTGTCCTAAAGAGAAAGAGGCTAGGAAGCCTGTTTGATTTTTCAAGGAGAGCATCTTCAAAGCACAAGGATTAATTTTACATAGGTCTTCAATTCTAATTTTGAAAACCCAATCAGATTTTTTATTTAGCTGGAAATAGGAGCAGGAACCATTTTTCTAATCTCTCATACATATTAAATCTTTTTCATGGCTTCATTAGGAAGCAGAAAACTTCTCTTATCGCAATTTAAATCCTTTTGCTAATGATATTAGGGATTTTTTTTCTTTCTTTCATTGTTATAAGCTTCCTGTAGTATGTCTGTCTTACTTCATATTTAAATTTCTTGAGTTCACACCAAACCATCTTTAAATATGTAAATTCAACAGTACAAATGGAAGTCTGCATGACGTTAATATTCTAACTACTAAAATAACATTTTATTATACAAGTAAAACAGGGTAAACAGCCACAGATCCATGCTAAGCTTAGCAATTGCCTGACTTTATGTACAAAAAGCAGATTCAGTTTAAATTATTTATGACCTGATTTTTATGTTAACAAGCTCTCCTTCTTACTTGTTTTTGGATTTTGTGTTTGTTTGTTTGATGCTGCTGGAGTGACATAGTTTTGTCTTCTTAGGTTCTAACAAGCTTTAGTGTGAGAAAGGTGTATTCTTACAATAAATAACAATTCCAGTTTTAATATTGACCCTCAAATTATTCCAATAATTTTGAAGACAATAATATTTATTTCTGCAACCCAATCCTACAGTTTACATATCTTAAGAGGCTCGAGAAAATATTCAGTGTCCTGAAAGGTTTTATTACAGGATTGAACAAGATGCTTTTACATCTGACTATATGGGAAATGGATCTACATAAAAGATTTTAAGACATCTCTATAGTTGAAAAACACTAATCCCAAGTAGTCATCATCTTTTACATTTTCCATTCCATAAAAATACCATTAGTAAACCCAAGGATATTATAACCTAGCACTCCTGTTATCATTTTTCCCCTTCTTCTCTTTTACAACCTGAGAAAGCAGACATATCAGCCCAGACAGAACTCAGCACCAGAAGCTGTTATTTTATTTACTTCATACAACGCTAGGCAAGCTACCTTCTTATTACCCAGTTAGAAGTTTGAATATGTGCTTATAATGAGTAGGATGTTACTTGGTATATTTTGTTCTTCCAAAGTTTTATATCCAGCAAGTATCAATTGATTATCTTCCACCACTTTCATTAGTAAATTTGACAGAATTATGTCTTTCAAAATAATCCAGTTCTAAGGCTGAGGTTCTTCACAAGTTATTTAAAAATTCCTTGAAGATTTGGAAGTCATTGCTAGCCCAGACAAAGACCTGACACATAGGGTCTCTTATCCAGTGTAAAATACAGCCTAAATTCTGTTCCATATATACTGATGTGTGTATTGCGAACAAAATTACAGCAAATTGTCTCTTTATTAAAGTTGAAATTATGCAAATCCATAGCACAGATAAGAAAAAAAAAAAAAAAAAAAAAATGCCTGTGAAAATTTGTAATCCCCAAAATTGTGACAGGTTTTCTAAGATTCACAAGGCTATAAGAACATTTGATCTAGCACATGAATGAAAAATAAGAGAATTTTTAAAAAAGAAAGAAAAAACAAACAACACAACAAAAACACTCCCTCAAACCATGTTATATCTATGTTCATTATTTTAAAACATCAATGAGAATTCTGAGTTTACTGAAATGTTTCATGAGAAATACATCTCCTGGCAGTCTTCTTGCCACTCTGTGATGGATTAATACTGGCTGGATGCCAGGTGCCCACTGAAGTTGCTTTGCCACTCCCCTTTTCAGCTGGGCAGGGGAGAGAAAATATAATGATGAGGTCATGGGTTGAGATAAAGACATGGAGAGATCATTTAGCAATTGTCATCATGGGCAAAATAGATTTACCTTGGCAAAATTAGTTTCATTTATTATCAACCAAATTGGAGTAGGATAATGAGAATTAAAAACTAAATCTTAAAACATCTTCCCCCCCTCCCCTCTCTTCTTCCCAGGCTTAATTTCACTCATGAATTACCTACGTCCATCCCCTTGCAGTGGTGCATTCATCACACATTGTCTCTGCTGCTACTTCCTCTCCAGGGGGAGGACTCCTCATGCTCTTCCCCTGCTCCAGTGTGGAGTCCCTCCCTTGGGAGACAGTGCTCCAAAAACTCCTTCAGCATGGGTCCTTCCCACAGCCCTCAGTTCTTCATGAACTGTTCCAGCATGGGTACCTTCCATGAGGTGCAGTCCTTCAACAACAGGCTGCTCCAAAGTGGGTCCCACATGCTAACAGCAAACCTGCTCCAGTGTGGGCTCCTCTGTCCATGGGACCAGGCTTCCCATGGGGTTACAGCCTCATTTTGACATCCATTGCACCACCATGGATCCTCATGGACTGCGGGGGCACCACTGCCTCATCATGGTCTTCACCAAGGGCTGCAGGGGAATCTGCTCCAGCCCCTGGAGCACCTCCTCCCCCTCCTTCTACACTGACCTTGGTGTCTGTAGTTGCTTTTCTTACATATTCTCACTCCTCCCTCTGGATGCCATTGTGCAGGTTTTACATCCATTCTTAAATAAGTTATCCGAGAGGTGCTTCTGCCATCACTGATGGACTTGGCTTTGGCCCATGGCAGGTCCTTCTTGCAGCCAGCTGGCATTGGTTCTGTCACACACAGACAAAACTTCTACCAGCCTCAGAGTGTATTCATCTGTCTATCTATCTATCTATCAATCATCTATCTATCTATCTATCTATCTATCTATCTATCTATCTATCTATTTTTCAACTATGTCTCTACTTTAACAATCTGTCTCTGATCACTACTTCCTATATTATTTTACAGAAAATCTGGACAAGCCAAAAAGTCAGGACAAGGTGTTAGGACAGTGGTAATACCTTATTTAAACCAGAAAATACAATCGGAAAAATCAGACAACTTTTCAGGAACCTTAATTTTTTCTCAGGTGTAAAATAGATTCAAATTTTGAGGCTAGGTACCAAGTGTGTATTCTTTAGGTCTTCATCTCTGAAAAAAATATACTTGGTATATCTATGACTGTAAGAAAAAGGACTGGAGGAGAATGCAAGAGAGACAGAAACAGAAGGATATGGAGAGCTGATAAGCATTTATCTCTTAGGTGGAAGAGAGAAGTAGTTCATAACTGTGGGATAGAAAGAGGTGGATGAGCTTGGGACTTGTTGAGGAGAATGGCAATGTGTTTCAAAACCATTATCTTTACTGAAGTTGTTGGGATTGGTAACCAATAAAGCTATGAAATTTTATTTCAAAGTTTATTTTTGTAAAGGGATTTGGGTTTGAGAAACAGGACCAAGAGACTGGAGACAGACATATCTTCTAAGAAACTTCCTGTTCTGGAAGTTGATTGGGTTATATTCTTCACTGATTACCTGTCCAGATACATTCATGTAGAAAGGGATGTCTTACTTTTACCCGTATAGTTACTCTGAGATGACTGGTCACAATATAAGGCATATTGGATTCCCAGAAGTACCAGTATACAAATGTGACTGTTCTGCTTTAGATCGTCAGCTGTCATCTTGTCACAGTGCTAAATGTATGTATCCCATGAAGGAATGTCCTTGGTTTTTTCAGTATACTTAAGACTGGAAGGATTGGATTCTAATGGCAAACGGGGTCTTGGAAGCAGTGATGCAAGTTATGCAGAGAGGAATTCATGTGGCCTGACCATTACTTTATACAGACATCTTTCAATTGAATATAATATGCAACTTTCTATACAGTAATATAATTTCAATATACATGGAATAACAGCAACCAATCCAAGTTAAAATGTAGAAAAAAGAGAAAAGGGCTCATTTTTGTCAAGTATGAGACTACCTTTAGTGTTAATTATATATTTGGCAATATATAGTTTTCAATCTTCTGAGAAGTTATCAAAATCAAGTGAATGAGAAAGCTATTCTTGGAATGAAAAGACTGGAGTATTCCTAATGATAGACATAAATACTTAATGTAGTGGGATAAAGAAAATAATTTCAACAGTGATTCAGCCATTACTTATTATTATCAATTTCAAAATCTTTAACAAAACCCAATATATAACTTACCATTTTTTCTAAAAAAATCTCTGCAAAAGAAATAGTAGAATGAAGAAAAAGTCCCCCAACCAAAGCACCAAACAACATCAATTTTAAAAACAATTGATGTTTTTTAAACAAAAACTCTCCTCAGACTGTATTTTGTTTAAACAGATATTTTCTGGTAGAATATTAATAGGAGTAATCTATCAGAAGCACAAATTAAATTTTATTAGAAAACACACATGAAAGGTAAAAAAAAAAAAAAAAAAAAAAAGAAGGAAACCTAAAATTTTCTCTATTGCAGGGGTTTGGAGCTGCAATGGCTAGCTCTGTCCCGAACTCACACTAATTGGTACAGCTTTTGTACCTTCTCACTGGTGTGGGTCTTGGCCCTCAGGCAGAAACGTGTCTTTGGTGTGGAAGAAAGGAAGACTCTCATGTGGGTGGTAGGAGAGGTTTATTGCTCCTAGATGGCCACGTGGAAAGTCACCTCCTGGGCTGGAATTTCAGCTTAAGTATGGGGGGTGTGGAAAGAGACAGGAGTTAGCCTAGAACCAATACCAGGTAAGGTGGAAGTTACCAGGACAAGAAGACAATACACAGGACATCTTACACATAATACAGGGCGGAGAAGTCATAGGCTCTGCCAATCACCCCAGCCCCCCACCAAAGCCTGGGCAGGGTTGCAGAGTGATAGACAGGACCCACAACTAAGGAAAAACCAAAGGGGTTAGAACACAAGGTAATCTGGAACAAACCATTCTACATAAACTTGCAAACCTGAATTTCACACCGCAACACTCTATGAACCTTTAAAAATGGCTATTTCACATTTTGCATTTTCAGACCAAATTTAAAAGTTTTTTTAATAGTTCAATAATACTATGTCTTATAAATATTACAGGCATTTTACATTAGAGATTTTGTTACCATTTGCTGACAACTAAGTTTAGACTTTAGGGAGAAGTTTTAATGTATCTCAAACAGATTTATTATAAAAAATAAATATTTAAATACTATATGAGAAGAAAGTCAAGGAAATATATAGGTAGGTGCATGAATGTGTAAAATAAATTCTGAAAACTTTTTCTGACCACAGCTATAAAATTTTTTGCAGCAGGGACCTGGAATTTGGGACATTTCTCAAACATACCCACATATTCCTGTGAGGAACATGTGTCTTCCAATCCCTGTGAAAATCCCTGTGACTTCAATCAGCATATAAAACTTCATGCTCAGCAGATACTTTTCAGAACCTAGCAAAGAAAACCATTAAACCACAAGGAACTTCTTTTACAATGATTGAGCCCACAGCAGCCCAAAGCTGGAAGGACAGCTTGAAGTTTCCTGTACCAATTGGTCTTGGTCTGTAGAGATTGAAATAAAACACAGAAATAGTCTATATATTTTTCTTTGCCCGTAATCAGGAAGCAATGCAGGACTGCAGAAAGATAAGCCTTGATTAGGACAGAGGAGGAATGATACAGATGTCTGAAGAGTCTAATGCTGCTATGAAGTGGTGCTACTCAGATGCACTTGATGTTCATCTATCATTTCAGAAGGGCATGTCTCCTGTAGGTCCTGCATTGTATCTGCCAGTCTCATGCAGATATGTCATATACTCCAGAATTCCTAAAAGGGTATGTATAGACACCTGAAACTCTGCCAAAATCTGATAAAAACAGAAAACAGAAAAATGGGGAAGAAATTCTGGAAATGGGACAAAAGGCACACAAAATTTTGTAGAACTGTAACTAGTTATTTCATAGTGCACTGAGAATAGTCAAGAATTAGGAGTGAAATAAAAGATACTGGGGTATTAGAGAAGCAAATTGGGAAACTGCAAAGACAGAAGGCCACTAGTATAGAATTTAAGAACAAAACAAACAAATGAACAAACAAAAATCCCAAACAACAACAACCACAAAACCAAAACCAACCAACCAAAAAAAACCAATCAAAAAAAATAACCAAAACCAACAAACAAAAAAACCCACAAAATACTCAAAAACGAAACCCAACACCAAATAAGCAAAAAAAAAAACCAAAACAAAACAAAAAAAGCCCCCCCTGGGAATAAGAGGTTCCAGATTGTGATTAGAAGCCTACAGGGGAGGAAGAAAAAAAAAAAACAAAAAACAAGTACCAACATGATAAGCAGCATGCAAGGCAGAGGGAAGCTAAGGAGCCTGAGGTTAACAATAGGGGTAAGATACAATAATCAAAGATCTGAGCTGTAAGGCAAATTTGGTTATGAGGAAGCAATATGTAGGGGAGTTTTGAAGTGGGATTTGAAGATAGTGGGGAAGAGACTAACAATGCAAATTACCTGTTGTGATACATGAGTACGAGAGAAGTTTGTGTCCAGGAGATGCATGTCCTAAATGTATTCCCCATCAAAGCATCCTGATAAAACTGACATCATTCTTACCTGGAATAAACACAAGTATTACATTTTCAAGTTTAACTTTTTTGAACTGGATGGGAATCAGCGTTGGGAAAAAAATACTTTACTCATGCTAGGGAGAAAATAGTCTTCATGTGATTAAGGCCCAATCCAGTGACAATTCTTTCTGTTTCTACAAGTTCATCAGTTAACTATGAGTTGTTTTGATTGTAGAGTTAAATGCTATTTTCTACATAAAGGGAGACATCCACATATTCCTGGTGCTCACACCAGGCAGGCACATTAAAATTACACTATACCAACAAAAAAGTGTTCACAAATTTCAAATTTTGAATTTCAAAATTACTTGAAACAAAAACATACTGGTAGGATGTCTTGGGAAATTTTAGACATGGTAGTTGCAACTTCTGCACTCATTAATTTCCAGTTTTGAATTCAAAATAATCTAAAATTTATTATGTTTTAAAAATTTTGGTATTCTATTCAGTCCAAAAAATATTTCAGAATTTTTTGCTGCATCTGAAGTATAATAATAAATAAGAAGAATTAAACAGGAGAATTTGAAAATCTTGCTTAATAAAATTCCAAGACTTGGTCATTTGCTGCCATAATTTTTTTTTTTGTTATTTTTAGCTTAACTTACTGAGAAACACAGCTGCTTTTAAAGTGGATATTTCTAAAAACTATTTGTTAAAATGGAGCATTCTTTACCTGATAAAATACGGGTGCATAACTTGTATAGATGTTGTCAGATTAGAAATGCTTTTTGTTTTTTCAAACTGCTTTCCTATGCCTGTCATAAAATTAAGGAAGATAAATGCAAGTCCTGAGATCTGAACACAGAGATGAAGGATTAGAAGCCTTCTGAAATAATGTCCTCATCTCCTTGCAATGATTTTTAATTATTCAGTTTTAATGATTCATTTTATATAGGTTACAGTTTTGGAGACAGTTCTAATCTCCACGATTTTTCTCTAAACTTTAAAAGTGTTTTAGTTGATGTCATTTACACTGCACATTTTATAGAAATAGATTAGATGTTATAAAAAAATTGTTTATTCAGAGTGTAGTGAGGGACTGGAGTATTTTGTCCAAAGAAGTTGTAGAAGTTGTGACTGTCTCATTCCTGGAAGTCTTTACAACCAGGCTGGATGAGCAACCTGGTCTAGTGAGTTTGGGAGCAACTAGAAGATCTTTAGGTCCCTTCTATCCAAGACTTTCTATGATTCTATAAATTCATTATTTGTGTCAAGAGTAGAAGAGCTACAATATCAGTTCCTTCCTTCCATATGTAAATATGTCTTCATGGAACTAATCTACTAGGTTTTGAAATTAAAAAGTAGCACCTTGTCAAAGAATAGGCAAGTAAGTACATACTTTTGAGAGCTATTTAATCAGGCTTTTCCCAAATTATTAATAATCTTTAAAGCCAAATGCTCATTTTGATCAAGCAATCTGATTTGTGTTTACTTGTCTTCTGGAGATTTTCATTACTCTATAATTTTCCTGAAACACAGCCTCCTGTATTTTTTATTTGACATGCCGAATAATGACTATAAAATTGAATTTTTAAGAAGTTTATAATGGCTTTTTATGTAGAGATAAAAATAGAAGGCCAAGATAAATACTATCAATAATAACACTGATTTATTTTAACATTCCAAATATTAAATATTTTAGTGTATTTTCAAAATAAGATATTAACAATGAAATCTCAATGAAATTCAAAAATATTTCTGGAATATCTAATTATTAAGAAAGTTTCATTAAAATGAAATTACTGCCTAAAAATGCCACAAGGGAATACTAAGGTCATCTCGGAATGATGTCCATGTTATCATTAATTTTTATTTTTGAGGAATAATACTTGCAGAAATAATACTTATGTTTGAAAAGTCTTGGTTTGTTGCATTTTTGAAAAGAAAATAAAAGCTTATTTTGATTAATTATATTTTAAATACAATTAATATTATTAATCTAAAAAGCATAGCTGCCTGTAGGTAACCACTTATATTCTAAAAAACTGCTACTTCATGCATTATTTTAGAACCTATCAACAGTTCACCATCAACAAGTAAGTTTACACTATCTGAAGTGCTAAACATAAAGAAATTTCAGAAATTCCAAAATTTTTAAACATGTCTAGAGTTAGGAACTGTATACACAGTCATATTATTTCCTCCCATAACTGGCAAATGAAAGTTTGAATAACACTACAGCAATCTCATTTGTCATTTCTAAGGTGTGTAAGGTGGGATCAGTATAAGGGAAAACTTCAGGAAGAGTCAATATTGTATATTGACACTATATATCTCAGAGGCGTTGAAAGATAAACCCCATGTTTACCATCATAATAATCTAATATTGCTATCAAGTCACAATCAGTCTTCAGAGAAACAACACATTTAATTATGAAACTTCAGGCAAATCAGATCTGCCATCTTTTTGTGCTCGAGTCAGTAAATCCAATTTTATAGACAATAACTCAGGGAAGAATATATGTTATGTAGTACTGATCTGCAAAATCTACAAAATTTAAAAAAAATTAAAAATAATTTCAAATTATCCATAAAATTTTGCATGCCAGAGCCCATAAAAAGTATCTGGCTCAACAGCTACTGTCCTACTCTTTGATTTCTAAATTATGGAGGATCACCAATGTTCTCGATACTATTTTATTTCAACTACACTTTTGCTGTAAATTCTAATCCACTGTCTGTACATTTATTCATTAATTAATAGTTTTAAGCTGAACCTAAATGACATTCTAAAGAGCAGGGGTCACAGGTAAATGAAAGTAACAGTAAAGACTGATGAAGAATTTTCTTAATGGAGTGGCTGAAAAGTTATTTTTAATAAAAATAAATAAATGAAATAAAATATTCCCATATAACTGAAATCAAACATGCATGATAGAAGACTGATCTACAGTGGTAATTATCTCATTTTTTCAGGGCCCAACAGCTAAACATAATGAGATGAAACCAAGTATGTAAAAAATTTCAGTCGATGTTATTTAAAAAATTGCTTCTGTTAAAGTCGAACTAATTTCAAGGTGATTTCCTAAGACGGTGACCTTCACAGCTCCTCTACAGGTAATAGTCATGAAACAGTAAAGACACAAATCTAGTCTCTTCAACCTAAGGGAGAATAAGAGACTAAGATTTTAATATCTTTTCTTTGAAACAGAACTTGCTGGCAGAAAAAGCCAAAGTGCCTGTAAGTTATATTAAAATAAATTGCATTGACCACATATAGATATTTATTATAAATAATTATTTCTTAGCCAGAAGAAATAATCTTTCCAGATTTTATCTGTGAGGCAAAAGGTCTGCTGAGTAATAAACCAGATAATAAGATTCTTAATATGTAAAATAATATTGCCAGGTAAATAATTCTTGCTGATTATATGGTTTCTTATAAATTGAATTAACATTCCAATATCTCACTTTTATTTCTTTCTATTAAACACAAATTGCATCAGAATTTATTAGCTATTGTTAAATAGTTACTGAAGCTTAATCTAAAATGATAAAATAATGATATTTAGTATAAGTAAGTGTGGCACTTTAAAGAACAGATAAGAGCAACTGGTTTTTAAAGACTTCTAAAATGTTACCTAGGATAATAGCATACCATCTCAACTAGTGAGGTGACCAGTGTTTACCAGGGCATCTACATAAACCAGCAAAAAGCACTATATAAGTATGAAGAGAAATTATTGTAGTGCGGATAAAAAAAATCAATGACATCTAATATCTATGGTTTACATGAACAGAAATGGTTAATAATGTGTGGTTCAGGAAAATATTTTTCTGGAAAAACTTGGAGGTTTTTAACAGTACAGAATGTATGGAATATCATAGATATTTAAATTCAACAAATTATTATCACAAAAAGGAAGAATGTATTTAAAAAACCCAAAGATAACAAAAAAATTAAGCTTCCAGAGTGAATATTGACAGATAAAATTATATGTGTAGCAGTAACACATTTAAAGATATGAAATTTCAGGAAATCTGAATAGTTTTATGGTAAAAGAGTTACAGCTCAACATTCAGATATTTTTTAAATGTTTACATTGCATAAATGTTAAAAAAGCTTCCATCCAGACTGGCTGAGTTGAAGCTGAAAAGCACACCATGAAAAGCGTTTCACTGTTTGAGAAATACCAAAACTAATGACAGCTTATAAGCCATAAACATTTTACTTTTATCCCTTACCCTCACCTCTTCCCACATCAGTCAGTGAGGAGCCCGATTTTCATCTGTAGTCGCAGTACTCAGGGAGGAAGTGACTCTTATATTGCTAAATTCACCTAAATGATTTCTGGGGATATGAAGATGTGTAACCAAGTCCAGACAGTGCTTCTGCAACCTAGCAAAGGAGTGCAGTCCAGGAAATCCAGAATGCCCTGAGTCTGACTAATACAAGTGACTCCTCTAAAGACTCCTCTAAAGGGTGCTGTGCCCTCCTTGCTGCCAGCCTGCCTTACCCCCCTGACTGTGTAAGCCACTGCACACCTGAACATCAACTTTAGCCCAGAATCAGGGAATTACTGGATTTCTTGGGGGCTTTGACCTAGATAATTGTATTACTGAAATTACTTTGTCCTACTCTTGTGTTATTATTGTGTTATTATTTAAAGATTTTTTTTTTTTTTTAATCCCTAAAACTGTTAGTGTGATGTCTGTTACCATATCCAAAACCTATACCTTGGCAATGTTATGCTAAGGCCTTGCTTCTTCTCAGGATCTCCTAGGGAAAACACAGAATTCTAACCACTTGAATTTAATTTTCTAAAGATTAATCATGAAATTAATGGTGCCACTGTTACAGCAAGCTGTGCTTCCAGCTTTCCTTCTGAGGTCCACAGAGAAGTCATCAGCATAAATATTTTATTAAGACAGAATATATAATATGACATATAAAGCTTAATTTGAATATAGCTACAGGTGAAGTCATCCATCTAGAAACAAGACACATAGACCAGATCTACACTGTAAGTAACATAAATGTAACTTTGAATAGGTAGGGGTGAAAGTGTTCATAAATAATTGAACACGGCTTCTCAGTGACATGGTCTGGTCACGACAGTTCAGGTTCATATTGCTGGCAAAATAATGCGGTCTTGGAACAGTCTTAAAACAGAAGTTTATACAATTTACACACTTGATACATAAATATGGAGGCACTGTCACCAGTGTAAGTATTCACATTTCAAAAGGATGTTATAATATTCAAAAGGGTTTAAGAAAGAGATGGAATTAATTGAAAAATAGAGATTAAAAAAAAAAAAGAAAAAAAAAGAAAAAAAAATAGAGCTGTGCACTGAAAAAATCAAAACATTCAATATACTGAATTTATAAAAAAAATTGTAGATGAAAATTTATTGGAAGTATTTCTGATAGTAAAAGAACCTATATATTTTCCAAAAAAACAGCATAACAAGAATTTGTGACAGAGAAAATCAGTTAGAAAAACATTGTACTTGCATTTTCTTTTAATGACAATGAGGATAAGAAACACTAGTTCCTTGCTTAGCCTTGTGTCCTTCCTTCCTTAAAGCAATTAATTTTTTTTTCTCTTTTTTTGAAAAGGTTTTTCACTCAAGAAAAAATCAGACACAATGTGAATATTCTTATGTTTAGACCTATGATTTGTTTTACACACAAATAAGTTTAGACAATTACTTATTATTTATGCTGTGCTTATTTTGCAAACAGAATTTGAAATGGGTATACAACCAGAACAGCCAGTTCAAAACATAACAGAAGACATTTTTTTCCCAAGAATTCAGGTTCAGATCAAAGCTCTTAAATGATTCTCAAACAGGTGTCTAAACACCAGGCAACAAAGGTGATAATTTATAAAACCCCAACACTTTAATCTAGTTTTAACTTGGACGATAGGAAAGAAACAGGGACTAATTCCTGAATTTTTCCATGGGATGCAATATTCTTAAATGTTTTGATATTATCTCATGTATTTGGTTGTTTGTTTTTTTTTAAATGCATTTTTTAATGTCTGGTGTAAAACATACAGTCATGATATAGGACATTGCAGTTAGAAAACATTTTTCTTATAACTATCAAAAGAAGCAATGAAATTGATTTCAAATAAAAGCTTTGATTTTTTTGCAAATCTTTATTTTTGAGTGGAAAGCTCCTATGATTTTGAGAAAACATGGCTTTTGTTAGTTTAAATAAAAATTTCATGTGTTAAGATATTCCTTATTTCAAATAATTTATTTTGGAGCTCAGATATCACAACTGTATTAGTAACCCCCAACAATTAATTGGATTTGTTTATTGAAAAATAAAACATGAATTTATTTATTGGTCAAATGAAACTTCTACTAAAAACAGTTGTCATTAGTTCCACAAAATATATGCTAGAAGGGCCTTCAAAGTAAAGAGTTTGGGAAGATAATTCACATTTGGCCAAGTTCAAAGAAAAATGTGCTTCTAATTATGTCACTTAGTTTGAATACATGAACTTGAATTCAGTTCATTATGCTTATGCATTATGCCAGGACAACTGGAAGTAGAATTTTAGTTAAGAGTACTAATTAAAACCAAAAATGAGTGTAATTCAACACAGTGGAAATGAAGCTAGTGCTGTGTACTTACAGAGAAAAATATGCAGTAGGAAAAGTGCATTAAACATTACAGATACCTACTGCCTATCAACCTCTACAACAGAGATTTTATATAATTATTGTTCAACTGCAGCCTCCTACAGTGATTGTTAAATTAACTAGGACATCTTTAAAAATAAGCTATTTTTCCACCCCTCCCCAGGAAACAGTTTTGATCTAAAGGCCCTTCAGTGGTATTACCAAAGATCAACCATTATTATTCAATTAACAAAAGCACACTTTCTTTGAAAACTATTAATCTCATACTTTTGGACAAACACAGTTTTCTTTCTGAACTGTTGGAATTCCAGAAAAGAAAAATAATCAAATTCAGGTTCTAAGATACCAAGAATTAGTAGTAAATATATCTAAATATATGAATAACATTAGCTGCAGCTTAGATTTTATTGAATCATAGACTGATAACCAGCTGCTACAGAAATGCAGCACAGTACCCTGGAAGGTCAGTCTTAATGATCCAAAGAAGACAATGTCTAGCTCAGACTCTCATTTCTTTTGCTGGCATAGTGCTGTCAAAAATATGGCCTCTGGCTGCCTCCTAAATAGAGAACTCCTCACAACAGCTTTCTGCTACAACATGCATGGGATTTCTTCAACATATTTTCAGGTTTATTTTTGAATAGAGATCAAGCATCCACTTCGAGCTGTATGCATGTAGAAGGGTTCTGTTGAGTTTAGCTGTTGATTCAAGCACTGCAGGCTTGAATCTACAACTCAGAAAATTTGGAAATAAAATATGCAAAGAAAAAAAGCACTGTAAAATCTGGCCCACAAAAAAAGCTATCAAAATATTCATGTCCTAATTTGCCAAAGACTAAGTACTTCTGTCATCTGACAGCACTCCTGGAGCTCTTGTAAAAACATAATTGTACCAGATGTAAAGCAGATGAAATATGTATTTTCATCAATTTAACAAAATAGAGAATAAAAATGTAATAGGTTTTACTCATTATGTTTCCTAGCATTGATCAAAGCCAGTAACTGCTTGCCAAAAAGAGAGAACAAGACAGATGATTTTGTTCTTACTGTACTTTTTTCACATTAACGAATATTTCTGCATGTCTTCTTATTTTCAATTTTCATGAAATCACATTAATTCAGATTATACCTATGATCTTGCTGCAAACAGCTAGAAAGTCAAGATCCATTTTTGTAGTTAATATAGTTAATTTGGGGGGTTTTTGGGGTTCTTTTTTCATTTCAGTGCTTACCATGATAAATGATATGTGGCCTATATTCTGCTTCTGGGATGCCATTGTGACTAGTTGATCTTTAGTATTGTTTCTTTGCCACCTATAAATTCAGGTGGCTTCATTCTGAAACTTATTTTGATGCTGAAAGCAAAGGAAAAGGAAGAGATATTTAGTCAAAGGAGTGCTACAGAGTTAAGTCTCATAGTCACATACAAAAATATTCTCAGATGAGTATGGTAAAATCCAGTTCTGCCTCACAAGTGCCACCCTTTTTCTTAATGCTGTTGACTGAATCTAAAGCCTAAATGGCCACATATGTACGTAGCACACATATCTCCAAATGTCTACTTTTCAATAGTCTGTTCAAAAGAAAATAAAAAGCAAGGGAAATTAATTAGAAAAATAGAGAAACATATGAAGCCTAGAAGAAGATCATGATATAGCTACAGTAACAGGCAGAGGAAAATTCTGTAACTAAGAAATACTGTAAAAATGGAATGATTGAAGATATCTTAATAACTTCCTTCTAACCTGCTTTCAATACTAAGCTGCTTCCTAACAGAACAAACATTACTATCAATAAAATATGCTTTGAATAATAAATCCTGGTGTGGTTAGCATATTACTACCCTGTTAATTTTGAGTAACAAAGAGAATCACTGCAATTAACAAGTACTATACATGCTTGTAGATTCTTGGACACAAAGTCTCATAATGCTGAAAACCAGTGACATTTGCTATGCTTTTCAAGCCAGCAGAAGCTAAGCATGCAAGTTTTAGTAATAACACTTACAAACTGTATTCCACAAGTTATTCGACAGAATATGACATTAATATAAAAATGTCCCATGGCAATAAAATATCAAATTTTACCCCAGGTACCGGAGAACCTATATACCACATGCACAAGTAACAGGAAAACAAGGGAGTTTTGGGCTTCCTCAGAGCTATAATCGCAGTGTTAGCACATGGAATCTATGCTAGGGAAAAAAAAAAAAAAAAGGTAGTTTCCAGAGGGAAAACTTCTTAATCAAATACAATGGGGTACCAAGAAACAAGTCATCATAGAGGGGAAAACAACACCAAAAACAACGCCAAATCAACTCAAAAAACTAAGCACAAGCAAGATGGTAGATGGGATATTGCAAAAATTTCAGTACTGAATTAAGTATGCAAACTCAAATTTGTATCTTGAAACTTTTGCCATGATTTGTCTCAAGTCAGAGTGTCTATGAAACAGGGTATGGTAAAAAGGTAAAATGAGCAGTAGTGAAAACAAGATATCATATCTAAAGGAATTCTTAAGAAATTCAAAGAAAGACTATTGGAGGAAATAGGAGTGGTCTGTAACTTCTAGCTATGATGACCATATTTAATTTATAGAGCAATCTAAGTATGATGGGACTGGAGAATGGAAAGTGTGGAAATTCTTTTAAAGGACCACCTCCAAAACGTTAAGCAAATAAGACTGATGTATGTGTGAGGCAAGTTAGCAGAAACTATAAGAAAAATATAATTAGTAGACCCTTGTATAAATATGACAAGTTGAGGAATAGTAAACATGATTTCTATGCAGGATAGCCCTGAAGTTCTTTAGTTGAATCTCCTGCTCAAAGCAGGATCAGCAATGAGGTCAGACCAGGGAATTCAGTCAATGAGTACGTGGACAAGATAGGATCATTTGATATAATCTTTGATTCTAAGGAAACAGTAAGTTCATTTATCAGTTTTATGATAAGGAAAGAACCATAGGATGAAAGATCATGCAGAGGATAAGTAATGAATTCAGAGATTGATTTGGATAGTGCTTATATTAAAAGTTTGTATAAATCACCTGGTAAGGAAGACAAGGGGTAATGCTGATGGTCCCAAATTATTCATTTTATTAAATATGAGAGTTAACAGTAGGTACACACAGACTTTCAGAGGATCCTTCTTTTTGAGGCCTGGTACCTGCCACACTGAAAATGGGATGTAATGAATAGTGCTCTCCACTTTCTGGACCTTTTCTTATGCCTTTCTAAAAGAAATTATGCTGGAAAAGTGACAAAAAAGAGAAAAGTGGTTCCTGATTTCTAGTTTTACTAAGCATAAGGCAAGATGGACAAGGTAAAGACAGAGACCAAAAAAAGTCTAATTTATTTGGAAAAGAATGGGTTTTATGGGAAAAAAAGATCTACCCTTTCAAGCATGAATTAATCTTTCCAAAATTGTCAATGAGCTATAATGCAACTCTATGAAAAATTTATTTTGCAACTTATTTCAAGCCTAATGAGCATTATTCTGAATTAGCCAGAGAAGGTAAGAGGTTCATTACCTGCTGGGTTGTAGAAGAGCACTTTCTGAAGTCTGCTCATTTGTTACCATTGCTACTAGGTTCTCTGAACTTCATATTTACTTCATAAAACCCCACTCAGAAAAAAAGGCGTAGAAAATTTACCTATTTATGTCCCTTTTTGTGACACTTAGCCTCTCATCCTACAAAGGAAGAGACTAATCAAGCTGATTCATGCTCTGATAAAAGATAAGAAGTACCTGGTCCATGCATTTGTTCCTTGTGCATGCCCCCAGCTCATCTCCTTTCCTTCCTCCTTTTGCATGGGAAAAGGTGTTGAGTAAGGAAAAATGAGGCAATTGCCACTGTGCTAAGGCAATTTGCAGCAGAAGTGGAAACTTTTGCATGCAAAGAACTTAGATTTTTTGATAGTTTGGTTTTTTCCCAACAAGCTCTCAGGGCCCTGTGGTGACTAACAGTCTTTACTGTCTATGGCAGTATGTCTGTGAACCCATTTCTGCTCAGCCTAAGGACTGAACTCTGTTGTAGGTGGGCCTGTCTCTGGCCTGTTTCCGAACTGTTGTTTGGATTTCCTGGATTGACTTAGGACATGGTTTGTTACCTTGCTTCATTTGATACTCACTGGACTCTTGATGGGACCTGTTGCTGTCACCGCCCTACTCTCATGCAGCTAAAGTGTTTTGGGACAGTGCAGGGACTGTCCCACCTGTGCTGGGGTCAGCCAGGCTCCCAGCACACTTTTTAGGAGCAGCTCTTGCAGCTCCCTGACACAAATAATGGTACTTTCCTTTTCCAATTTCCTAAGGCATTTAACTTGCTGAAAATAGCTTCAGAAATAAAAAGAAGGCCTAAAAGGGTAGGTTACATTTCCTCTGCCACCTAGCAGCTCTTCTAGGATCAAAATTGTCACCACTTCCTTTCCTATTGACAGATAGTTCTTTGAAATTCAAGGTTGTAATCAGTAGGGGAAAAAAAGCATTGCAGTGTCATAACTAATCACATCACTTCTTATACTGGTTTAGTTTAATCCTTCATCTTCTAAGGAATGCCATTGTATGAGTTCTCACAAGCAGAGCACTATATGCTCTCTATCAATAGAATTCTAATAAGAGTGAGAGGTGTATGAACAAAAAAGAATTGTATTTATGCAAATAAAATAGTCCTAAAACAGAGAAACAGGCTTATGGTTGAATAAGTCCCATTAATGGCAATCAAAAGCAATCAGTTAATGCATTGTCTTTTAGCTCTATAATAAAAATACTTACATTTGAGGATCCAATAGGTGCTAGCATTTCTTGCAGAGTCCTGCTATTTAAGGGTCCCCTGTCCAACATCAAGATTACTTGTGCTATTTATAATCAAGTTGTTCTTCGCCCTCTTTCAGTGTAAAAAAAACTTCCCAGTTCCACCTTGTTTGCTTCCAACATATCATTATCATTTTTGCAGCCTTTTTTTTTGAGAAGCTGTAAGATTTCCCATCTGTCAAGGAAAGAATGATGTACTTTACTCACTAGAGAAGCAACAATATATTTTATAGATCTAAAACAAGAGTTCAATGGCAAATTGGTTAATGGTTTGATAAGATTCAATGGCAAGGTACACTTGATTGTTTACTGCCCGGAAGACAAGGTCAGACAATACTGTTAGGGACATCCTCCTGTTGAGCCGTGAGGTTCAGAAAGGACACCCCTGAGTTCTAAGCTTCTTCCCAGAGCAAAGTTTAGGTGCATCTAAAAGCAGACCTAGTGCCAATTTGGTCAATAGTTTATATCTAAAGGATTACATATGTGCAACCAGTACTCTAAATCACTTTGTTCAGATTTCAAAGTTTCAGCGCATTTATTCCTGTGTCACTTCCTGAGTATCTGAAAAAATAAGGATTCTCTCAACCTCAAGGAGTAACCTAGAGAGACATCCCTATTCAAGAGGAAATGCTGGCATGCAGTCTGCTGGGCTGTTCACTGCTTATGGAACAAGATGATTGACTTATAGTCACATTTGCACACCAGCCATATTTTAAATGGTGCTTGCTCAACTAGCCCTCAGCTATTGTGTTTCTACCTGTCTCCCCAGAGTCCAGCTGAAGGCAGCTGCAGCCATCAGGATATCAGTGTGACTTCTCCTTAAGCAGAAAGGGGGACGGGGGTGCACACCACCACACCTTCTTATCTCCTGATATAAGAGCAGTCCTTTTTTTATCTGATAATGCATTTGAGCACTTGTTACTGTTTGAATGGTCTTGGTGAAAAAGAACTGCAGTATAACAGAATGTGATGAAGTTTATAATAAGGTTATACTTTTGAAAGTGATCAGATTAATATCTCAGGTAGGTACAATTCATAAAATCATGTTACACTTTATTTAGAGGTGACTATACGGCATATTCTGTGCATACTGCAGTTAATCCTTTATCAGAAATCCATCTTGCTAGCAGCAGTGTTGCTAAACCTGAAGATTTACTTAACATTTTCTGGGGGGGTTGAAGGAAAAGAAGAGCTGGCTTCCACTTACTTACACAGGTGCAGCAAGAATTGGTACCTTGTAGGGTCAATAGTGTCTGAAGAGGAAGCAGATGAAAGAAGAGCAAGAATGAATAAGAAAGTATCTGGAGGAAAGAAGGAAACAAATAAAAGAAGTTAGAAGTTAGAAAAGGTGGACATGTCAAGAGCAAGATCAGCAAAAAAATTTGTAAGTGGAAAATTGAATGCGCCAAGGGGAGACATTTTGTCCCAGCTACTTTTACACAATAGGTCAATAAAGCCAAGTTCTTTTGCCCCAAGGCTCCCCTTTTCTCACTACAGGAGAATTCTGGGCTCAATAAAATCTGCTCAAGCACTATGGACAGAAAAACTGCTATAAAAACTTGTATCAGTAAGGAATACAAAGCAGAAGAACATCACATATTCTCAAGTTGTTTCTCCCCTCAATTCCACCATTGTGGTTGATGTATTTTAAGAAGTGAGATACAATATTATCCTGTTTACAACAGAATTGGTTTTTGTGGGTTTGTTT
The DNA here is from genome assembly GCA_013397395.1 of Sinosuthora webbiana. Lineage (NCBI taxonomy): Eukaryota > Metazoa > Chordata > Aves > Passeriformes > Sylviidae > Sinosuthora > Sinosuthora webbiana. The sequence continues at coordinate 598,302 of VXBN01007467.1, read as the reverse complement.
TTTTTTTTTTTTCTTTAATTCACTTCATTGTCAGTTATGTCTCTTCCTACAAATGGATCCTATAGTTGATAACTGTTAACCTTGCATATTATAACTTTGTGCAGAATTATTCTTATACCTTTTCATTTACACCTTGGACTTTACCAAAATTGAATTTTGGAGAATTTTTTACTTGGCAGGCCATTTATTATTCTCTAATTAATTTAGTTTATCTGCATAACTTTTATTATTTTATTTTAAAAAGAAAGTTTGCCTTCCAGCTTTGCTATCAGGAAGAGACATATTACATTTGGTAAATTACAAAGGAGCTTACTGATAGAGCTGAGAAGATGAAATATAAAAGAATATTCTCAATTGTGAAAGAACGATGAAAGAAATACAGTTCAATCAGAATATCCAAAAGAATTTCTTAAACTGGAGCAGAAAGAACCAAAATGACAGCATACTATTTTTTCCTGAATTAATATTCTAAAATATTCTCCCCCTGTACTCAGCACTCCTGAAGCCTCACCTTGAGCACTGCATCCATTTCTGGTCCCCTCACTTTGAAAAAGATATTGAGTGATGAAAAGGGCAATGAAGTGGGTGAAGGGTCCGGAGAGTGATTCCCATTGAGGAGCAGCTGAGGGAGCTGCGGTTGCTCAGCCTGGAGAAAAGAAGGCTCAGGGGTGACCGTGTCACTCTCTACAACTGCCTGAAGCAGGCTGTAACCAAGTGAGAGTGATCTCTTCTCTCAGGAAACCAGCCAGAGGATGAGAGGACCAAAGATACTCAAGCTACACCAGAGGAGGTTCTGGTTGGACACCAGTAGGATATTCTTCACAAGAAACACTTGGGATGGACTGCCCAGACAGGTGGTGCAGTCACCATCCCTGGAGGTGTTCAAGGAACAAATTTGGCATTTAGTGCCATGATCTAGTTGACAAGTTGGCTTTTGGTCAAGGATTGGATTTAATGATCTTAGATGTCTTTTCCAGTCCAGTTGATTGTGTGGTGCTGTAAAAATCTTTTACTCTTTGTATTACCATGACTATATTTTTTCTGTTTTCAATGATGATACATAGATGTTGCATTTGAAGAAATATTGCATTATATGCATAAAGGTAAAACCAGCTTAATCTGCTTTTGAGTGTGTCTCAATAAGCAGTGCAAGACACAATGAAGTTTCATCTGTACCTGTAACACTAAGATTTACTATGTGACATTCTAATACTGTTGTAAAAGAGCAGAGCTTTCAAGCAGTGAGAAGTACAACTGTACCAAGTCTGGAGAATGAGTTAAGGACAAGTTTGCATACATTTGAGCTACACTGCCTGTTTAGAAATCTTCATTAATGCAGGAGTAGTTGCTCAGCAAAAAGGATTTCCTTCTTTTTTGCATATGAGAACCTGCACTTGTGATACAATGGTTGATTTAAAATAGGCATTGATTTTCTTAAACAAGAGAGTTTTTAAAAAGTCAAGAAATTCAAATTGTTGAAGGATTTTTTTTTTAATTATTTCACTGTTTCAGTTATCACTAAATAAACCCTCATTATTCATGCAGTTGTATAGTGTGTCCATGAGTGAAAGGTCAAGCTGCTACTTTCTCTGTCTTTTAGCATCACTAACAGTTCACTTGCTTGTGGCAACTTTAAAGGTATGGCCAGTAAATCAAGACTGACAAAAGAGTAGGGTCAGCATTACTCTGCTGGCAGCACAATGTTTGCTATCCCACACTACCTAACACCCTAGGCATTTGTTTTGATTGTATCAACACACTAGGAAACCAGAAGAGAAAACACTTGCATATTACTAACATAAAAGAAAATAAAAGGTTGATGTGATTTGGTTGCTGAAGAATTATTTGAATAAATGAAGTTGTGTATCATAATGTACTACATTTTTGTAAAACAGTTCTTACAGAAAATGGTAAAATCACATCCTGAAAGCAAATACTGTTATAATTAGGCAATCTCTTTATAAGTCTCTTGTTATCAGCATTTTAGTGTTGTACAAAAATTCTTTGCAATTAGAGTTTATCAGAAGGCACTTACAAATCAACAGAAAACACTATTTTGTATTGTATGCTACAGAAAAGTCATGAGGGAAAATCCTTCTTTATCTCATTTGCACCGGAGTATATAGCAAAGGCCTGCTTGCTGGGTCTTCTTTTCTCTGCAAACCTAAGGGAAGAGATCAGAAAAATAGGAAGATTATAAATCGGAAATATAGACTGAATACTTAAAACCTGCATAGACACACACTCCCATTTGCAACATGCAACCTTTATTTTTTCTTTTTTTCCTCAGACTATATTTTATATCACTATAAAATGCTGAAAAATACCTTGCAGACATCTAGTCTAAAATATTTTATTTTTGATATCAGAATTACCTTGCTATTGTTTAAAGTCACAAACACCTACCTTTATTTGCCCTCAGGTTATAAGTGACAAGGAAACACTCAGGGGATAGGGTGACTGCTTCTTCCATTTTGTTTCTTCCAATGTTCTTTTGCTTGATTCCTTCCTACCATCAAAATCAGTTCTTTCCATCTTTGAACAAAAACTCTGCTGAACTCCTCCATGCCAAATGATACCCTGAACTCTTACTTACCTCCCTATCTGACATCAAATTTCCTCCCTCAAAACTCATTAAACATACTATTTCCAAGCATTGCCACAAATTCTCTTCTCCAACTCAGTCTAAGGCAGTAGTTCACACACGTAGGACCTATAAAAATGTAGCCATTTAACAACATTATAATGAAAGAGAAAAGGCCAAGAGGGTTGTTCTGAAAATTCTTCAGTTGTGCCAAGTGTCACTGTCTTACATGCAACCTACTTTTGGCAGACTATCATTCCTGGCTGCATCTTCTGACAAAGTTTCATATATTAATAAGAAGTGCAGGTAGAAATGTACATCAAGTTCTTCTTAGTACAAAAACGTTTTTAAAAGTGCATTGGGGTTAAAGCCAGTATATTATAATTTTGGATTTATAGTTTTCTAATTTCACATGTTACACTAAGAAGGTAGAATTTAACTTTGTAGTGCAGAATTGTTTCATAAAAGTAATCTCTATCCTGAAGCCAGGCCACTCTCAACTCCCACTTTTTTTCAAAAAACATTAATTGTCAGATTTTGCAGAACTACTGGAAATAGAACTGGGATTGAAACTCAGGCAGTCTATGTGAAAATACACAGCCAAATCAACCAACAAGAAAGCTTTTCTGGCATTTACATAATAACTTTGCATGCTTAGCAATCCTGCTCCTGCCCCAGTAATGCCATTCTGCCAAACAAAATCCCAATATCCCTCACTGTACTTTTATCTCAAACAGTTTTGCAATCTATGGTGCATTTAGTCACCTTCTGAAAGCTGCTTCACACGAATTCAAGGCCCTGGTTTAGTTCCACATTCTCTTTATCTTTTCCTGGTCATTCCTGCAGGCCTTCAAGTTTAGCAGCACCTTTAGCTCATAAACACCACCCATGTCTCCCTGTGCTTCTGCTGATCCTCCTTCCACAGTCACACTCTGAACAAAATGGTATGAGCTCTAACTCTGCATTTCTGTGATACAGCAAAAAACAAGGACATGGATATTCACTGTCTACATGCATGCTTAATGTCCATGATTTTCTTCTCTAAATTATCACCATCCTAAATTATGTGACTGCGGAAAATCAGGTGCTGTATTTCATCTTGTAGTAATTTCTATGTAATGGTGCTGTCTGAGGAAGTCATACTGCTCTGCTCAAAATCTCACACTCCATTTACCTAGATAAACCAGATGTATTGTAGATGCTTACTTTTGTTGGGCAAACACAACGTTTTTTAAAGTACCACCATACTGCTGGTACTGAGCCACTTGTAAGCATTTATGCTTTTATACCAGTGTGATATCATGAACATAACCAACATAGCTCTGTGTGATACTAATTTCTAAATAAATCTTATCACAGCTTACTTATAAGTGGGATATATTTCCATCACTTGAAATCTTTAGACTATGGTGAGATAGTTGATATATATTAGGCATATCAGAAGTTACAACTTTACTATAGAAACAACTAGTTAAAGTTATTTGGGCTGAACTATGCAATACAAGACGAACTTATATGACCTTTTGTCTTTAAATTCTCTGGATTTCTAATAAATTATTTCTGCATGCAAACATTGCTTAAGAGAGACAAGTATAATTTACTAGCAGCAAACAAAGATCTTAGTCACCATCTTACCACTTCTATTTTTTTTCAGTGTCTGTTTCTGCTGCATTCTATTTTCTTAATTACCATGCTTCTACATTTGGGGAGGAAAAATGCTGTGAGAACTCAGATGTGACTTCACTCCAGATCAGTGTTACATTCCTATGAAAAACAATTTCATTTTGTAGCTGGACCAAATGCTTTATCATTTTTTTCAGAACACTGTTTTTCACCAAGCCATCAACCACCAGAGACATTCAGCTCAACATGATATTAGGATCCAAAATACAAATCTGCAAATGATACAAAATTGGAAAGCTGATTCAAACACCAGATGATTGTGCTGCCTTTCAGCAAAACCTAGAAAGCTGGAGAAATGGGTCAACAGCACCCTCATGTTGTTCAGCAAAGGGAAATACCAAGTCCTGTACCCTGGGGAATAACGGCACCAGTACATGCTGGAGGTTAACAAGCTGGAAAGCAGCTTGGCACAAAAAGGCCTGATGGTGCTGTTGGATAACAGATTGACCATCAGTCAGCAGTGCACCCCTATGGCAATGAAATCCTACAGTATTTGGGGCTTCATTAGGAAAAGCATCACCAGTGAGTCAAGGGATGCTCTCCTTCCACTCTCGTCAGCTCTGGCTGAGACCACACATTGAGTGCAGAGTCCACTTCTGTGTTCAGACGAGGCAGGCACAGACTTCTCTCTGAAAAAACTATCATGGGCTTCCTGGAATAAGTCCAGCACAGGTCCATAAAGGTCATGAGGGAATTAGAGCACCAATCCTATAAAGGTAGACAGAGAGTTAAGGCTGTTAACCTGGAGATGTAAAGTATGAGAGGGATTTTATCATTGTGCGTAAGTACCTGTTTTGGGGGGAATAAAGAAGACGCAACCAGACTCATTAGAGGTACCCATTAAATACACAAGAAGGAAAGGGCACAAATCAAACCAAGGAATTACATTTCTGCAAGAGTAAAACACTTTTTTTCTGTTGTTTTCTTTGTTTGGGTTTGATTTGTTATGGTCAAGGTAGTGAAACACTGGGGTGGGTTGCCCTGAGTATCTCTGTGAAGATTCTCAAAACCCAACTAGACAATGTCTTGAAAAACCTGCTCTAGAAAACTCTGCTTTGAGCAGAGAATTGGACTAAAAAAATCTACAGAGGTTCCTTCTTACCTCAGTTATTCTGTGAAATCAAGCAGAAAGTAATTTCTCAGGTAGCCATCAGAGTCTCTCGAAGCCAAAGGGCTTGGTGAACACTATTTCTTCCTTCTCCACTTGAGTTTTCCTATCTAATACAAGCAGGCAGTAACATAAACAAAAATACATAAATTATCCTCCAACCCCCTAAAAAGAAAGCTATGTAGAACGAAGAGCATCATATTGTTTTGTGTAGCAGAATGTGATCAGATATTTTGGGAATAAGTGGGGCATAAAAATCTACCTAAACCAGAGTTTAATCCCTTTCACTTAATTCTATCTGATTTTAAATATAACAATGGAAGTAAGGAAAGTGCTTTCTACTTTATCTTACTAAATGTATTTATTACTAAAATGTCATCAGATTTTGCTTCCTACCTTTATAAAAATTGAGCTGTGACAATACAAAGACTAGGGATCCCAAATGCAAACATCTACTTTTAAATCTTGATGGAAGTAGTGTTCTACTGATGAAGATTTGTTAAGAAAAGCTGAACTCTTAAAAAAAAATGTTTCCAGAAAAAAAAAAAATCCTTTTATTTGCATTGAAGAACTCTCATTGCATACTCTTGTATCCTGGATTGTTTATTCCAGTCTAATAATCAATCAAAACAAACTGTTGTACTCAAGACTGTTATTTGCAATTTCAAGAATTGCTTTGTTTTGGGTTTCTTTTCTGAAAGTAGTTCAGGCTTCACTTCTGAAAGAAAAGAAAAAAAACCAAACTACTGTAAGATGAATTAACATCTTGATTTTCCACATGTTTTCTCACTATTACATATCTAAGCTAGGTATAAGAAAAAAAAAGGGCAGATGGACTTGATATATTTATCAAGATATGATTATCAAAATTTTCATGAGTTAACTCAAGTGCAGTGATACATCTCTAAAGATTCCTGGTACATATGAATAAAACAAATAATAAAGGGCACAATGCAAAACAACAGGAAAGGAGAACACATGAAAGCATTTATGGCTTATTCAAAATAATACAGAGTCAAAATCTGTATAAACACCAAGCTCAAAAAAAAGTTTAATCCTCTGTTTCTCTTTTCTATAACATGAAAAATAAAACCAGAATTTTAAGACCAATACATGGGACCTTAATGGAAAAAAAAGATGTCTGTTATAAGGTTTATTATTATTCATATTTTTAATATATTCCTTTAAAGATTTACCAGTACAGTCAACTTCAGAGTATATTTTCATAAAAGACCTTTTAAAAGAAAATATGTACATTTTAATTTTTATTTCAGTGATCATCCAATGTTATTTTAAATGAAAGCAGTTGACTGCATTTTGTTCACAGAACTGAATTCAGGAGGAGAGGGGAAAACCAGAGAGGAAAATATAATTACACTTCTCTAAGCTCAGCATACAAAATATCTTCCATGTGATTGAAGTGGCAAGGTAAATTGCTACACAGTTAATTGTGCAGATGTTCAAAATATTATAAATTTTAATTTTACCAAGATATTAAAAAACCCAAAACAAAACAAGAAGACATTGTATTTCTCTTTTGTTTCCAGGCAGCTCCAAAGCAATTTTTCTTCTTCCTGTTTGTACTTTAATGAAACTAAGCCCTGTGAAATTCTGGTATTTATTTTGATGGGACAATTTGTGTTGCCTTCACATCATGCATAAGATGACGGCAGTTTTCTTATCTAGGTCTCATTGCTTTGTATATATTTTGCACAAAGCATTATGGTCTTATCTATCTGACCTTTATTAAAACTATTATGGGGTAAGTCTTAACAGCCTGTCAGAGCATTTTAGAAAGGACTGGTATTTTGCCATGTTTATCCCTTGTCCCTAGATATTTCTAGTCCATTGCATTGAAATAGAATTATGAGTATTATCCCTGTTTAGTCATAGTATCTCTATTGCAGACGAGTTGTGGGTGCTCAGGCGTGCCCACTTCTTTTAGTACACATCTATGGGCAAATTTTTGATCCTGCAAATGCCTTCTGTTGTAATAATATGACTTCAAAATTGAAATTGCTTTAGTCCTGAAGTAGGAAACATTTTGTTCACCAAGCTAACATGATTGCAGTCTTCCTCCTTTTCATTGTCAATACAAAAAAAGGATGTACTTTACAACTTTTATCAGCTGACCTCTTCCTTGCTACACTCCCTATTTTGATTATAACACATAGCAGGATAGTANATAAGCTAAAAAAAAAAAAAAAAATAGGACTTTGATGTTCAGCTAGTGTAATGAATCTTCTATAAACACTTCAGAGGGATTATATTTAAATCTATAAAAACATATGCGTGTCCTATAGCAAGTTTAGGAAGATGGGAATATGTCTTTTTTTAATATTTCTACATCTTTTAATAATTCTCTCTCACTCTCTCACTTTGTCACTCTCAAAATGCTTTCTGTATTCCGCCTCAGTTTGCTGACAGAGGATGAGCTCCTGCACAGACTCTTCCTGTTCTAGAACTAGTATGGCATCTAAGAGAACAAGAGCACAGGAAGGGTAGTAGGTTTAGCCATCTCCTGTCCTGCATTTAACTCCTCCTGGCCTTCCTGCCCCTATGTGTTTTCCTGGCTGATTGCCATACACTCACTCTGCTGCCTTGCTTCTGCTCACAAGAGCTGGGGAAGCTAATTAGGGGATGATTCTGCCGAAAAGAAACCCCAGATGTGCTCTGTTCTCTGTGTTACTCTGTTGCCTGATCCCTGATACAGCCAGTAAAGAGTCTTCCTTGGCACTATTAAAAGAAGTGGGAAGTGGGCAGGGAGCAGTAATGGGACAGAGTCAGCCAGGAACTGCAGGTTTTGGCAGAGTGCTGTGTAAATGCAAGTCAGGTGGCATTTTTGAGAGTAGTTACTATGGAAACCAAAGAAGTGTTACTTTCCTGAAGTTTTATCACTTGGAGTTATGCATTTGTACCTCCACCATTATCTCCCTCCTCATCTTTGTGGAGAAAAGCAAGCACCATTAAAAATAGATTTACTGAATTTAACAGTGAATCAATTCTGAACATGGCTGTTTGCACAGAGTTTCCACTCAGAGACAGATTGTAAATTATTTCTCTGAAGAATACATTAGTGTTTTGTGACTAATAGGCTATTTAAATTTTAACTTCTACTGGAGGAGTCACAGCTATGAATCCTTGTGCCTGATGTACTTGGTTGTAGGCATAACCAGGCTTAAACCTGTAGTCACATATCAATTCATCCTCAAACCCTACACTCCTCATCCTCAGCTCTGGTGAGTAAGTATGGCTGTTGCCAGCACCCCTTAGCCATGCCTGGGCTACCAGACTACCATCCCAAAGCCCACCCATGCAGCCTCCATGCCCATGGGGTCAGGGGTCTAGAGGGCCAGGGCCTGTTGGCACTGGCAGTGCATGGCAGGAGGGACTCTCATCTCCCTGGGGTGAGCCAGGGCTGTGTGGTGACATCAGTGGCCCCTGCCATACTGAAGGGACATGCAGAAGTAAATGTGAGCCATCCCAGGGCTGAGGAGGAAAAACCTCCTGAAACCAGAAGATTTCAGTGTGCTGGTGCCATGGGGCAGCTACACCCACCTGCCCTCGGTCAGGACCAGGGGATGGACCCTGTGAGGGTCCGCAGGGGACCTGCCGGGGAGAGGGGAAGCAATTGAAGGGTGGAAAAATGCAATCTATATTCTGTATTGAATGAGACTTTGCTCATTTGTTAGGTAACTTGGACTTTTATGTTGCTGAAAGGATTTATTGGACTGAGAAAAATTTTAGCACTCTCTCCAGATATATGTACACAAACAGTTAAATATTTAAGTGCATGTACTTTATGTATACAAAGGCATTTATTAATGATATACATGTGAGGTTTTTTTCTTTCCTTTACCCTATTTTTAAGATTCTTTCATTCAACAGAACTTCTGACTTGAGCCAGATTGTCATTTTACACCCAGAAGCCCCATGAAGTCTTCACTCCTGATGTCCTTCCAGAGCTTGAGATACATGAGAGGAAAAAATCAGAGCTGCTAATAACCACACACCACTTTTCTTTTTAACTGATTTAGTCACAGTGAAGAATACATCCTTTTAAATGTAGTCTTAACAGTGCAGCAAGAAATAATAAAAAACATCTATAGACGTGCATACCCTACCTGCATCCTAACCCTTCATAGGAACAGATGCTTTATGTGTCTTAGCCATTACCTGCTCACCATATGTTCAATTCCATAGGAAGAAAATCTTGTTGCCTGTGCCACAAGAGAAACAGAGCACACTCCCAGCATCTGGATGATCTGGAAACTAAAATTCTGCATTGTGCTGGAGTATATTGTCTCAGGTCAGCCCAAATGCATAAAACTTGAATGTACCTAATAGAATAGATACTGTCTCTGGGAGAGATACAACTCCACACTGTTAGAAATCCAGTCCTTCTAAACATCTTAAAAATGTATCTGATTATCAAAAGAATTTTTTACGTCGTAATTATTGTAAATAATTCTCTCAGGCTCTGTCTGTGCAGAATGAAGTCCAAGAAGAAATCCCAGGAGTCTATATAAAATTCCAAACCTGTTTCTCATTACCTCCTGGTTTTATAGGGGCCATCACCACACCTGCTCTGCACCTCATGGGGAAGACCTATGGCCTTAGAAAAATGATTTTTTTTTTCTATTTCTATTGTAAGGGCCTGAAATTCTTCTAGGATATTATCCTTGCATCATTATGTTAAATGGCATTTAGGAGTTGTGTGATATGTATTTTTTCCCTTGGAACTTGGAGTGAGAAGGTTTTGAGGGGCTATAAAGCCTGCTGAGAGTATTGGAGAAGTGTAACAGCACAGAGCTAAACATGGAGTGGTTATATTCATGTTATCTATAGGGAGCAATACTTCAAGCAGACCATCCCCCCAAAACCATGATTAGATTTTTCTTGTAAGGAATTATTCGGCTAGTTCTGAAAGGTAATTTTGAAGAAATACACATGCAGACTCATAATAAGCACACCAAGACAATCTGGGAAGTAAATTATCATGAAAAAGAAATAGCATAACTTAAAAATATATACTTTTATTTCCCAAGATGACAAACTAAAAGAAAGAAAAACCAGATGCCTGAGTCCTGAGCATCAAATCTGTAGTCTCTCATCAGAAGTTATGAAGAATTAAAGGCCTGAGGTAGGAGATACCACTGTAGGTGCGAAGACCACTGAAAGCATGATTAGAAGAAAAAAAAAAATATATACAACTAGATTATTATACTTTACAGACATGAAAAAATTAAATTGTAGGAATTCCTGCTATCCAGCATTGGATATTTCCTATTTCTTATGCACTTCAATAGAAGGGATTTCTGAAAACACTCATGCAGTTTGGTTTGGTTTGGTTTGGTTTAAACATTGCATAAAAATGTAACTACAAAGATAATTGATTTAAAACCCCCAACCTAGTAACACATTAAGTGGTACTATGGAGTAGCTGTAGTGTGTGAAATTACAGTTGTAGTTATATGCACCTTTAGAGCAAGTCTTTAAGCATATTTTTAGAATTGTTTGATGTTGATTTAATATAATAAACCTGTCACAGTAATTTTCAGTTAAATGTTCTCATGACGCGTTCAACTTAAACTGTGTTGGAAGGAAAGGGTGTTAGGAGAAAAACCTGTTAAAATTGTGAAAATCTAATTTAACTTGTATTGAGAGTTGTTTTCTATTCATATTTTTATACAAAAGGAATGAGAGGCAAATTAATTGTTTTGTCACTTTTTTGTGAAATATAGGTACACTCATTCTTGATACCTTAATCATTAATTAGATCAATTTTTCTACTATTCAAAGTGGCTGGCTTCTAATACTCCCTGTCTGAAATTCAAAAGAGCAGAGGTAAAGAAAAGAAATATCAAAATTCAACATATTGAGGTGCACCACCTGATAGAAATTTAGAGAGTGGGGGGCATTACAATCTCTTTTCTATACAATTAAGAAAATTCTTTCTGTGGGACTCCACAAATTAAACTAATACTGCAAGATATTCCATATTTGAATGTACTGATTCAGTTGCCTTAAAAAAAAAACTACAACAGCAATCATCAAAATAAAGTAATTAAATACCTTAAACAGAAAAATACAGCTGTTCTTTGAAAATATGACCTGAATTTTTCAGGGCTGCAGTCTCGATCCTCAGAAGTTTTCTTTTTACCATGTGTTTAACTAACAGTGTAGTCATGGAAACTTCAAGCACCTGTAGTTGTTCCTCAGAACCACGTTCAATAGGCTGTAAAAGGCATGTCATGATTTTTAATTTCTAATTTTCTCTGCATTTCACCAATATTCTTCATGGCTAATATGTTGCCCTGCCTCCCCTTTGCTCTGCATCCCATGACCTGTGAAACTGGTGTTCAGAGCAACAGCTGCTTCAGGCTTCCTTAGAGCAGGTCCCTGTCAATACTATCTTCTGATTCCACAGCATATAAAATCCATGTTAGAAGGTCATAGGCTTCCTCCATTCCTTTTCCATTCTCTACCATGAATCTTATCTGTTTTGATTTTCCAAATATTTTTTTGTAATTTTGCAACAATATACAGTACACTGATGGTCATAGAACACGACAAAATGCAGCGTTATTGTTTAAATGGTGAAGGATCTTACTGTGGAGTTTTAAACAGTAAAGAAGGGAAGAGAAGTTGGTCAGATGTTCTTTCAGTGTATCCTTTCTTGTGGAAATACACGGAGGAAAATACATGGATTCCAAGATATTTAATGACAGATGTGTGCTTGGCTGACAGACATAACCTTCAAGAATAAAAAAAAGATAAGCCAGAAATATACTTTTCAGCAGTACTAGTATTGGAGATGACTCCTTTATGAAGTGAAATGGCCTAACTAAAGGAACTCCAGTTGGCATTAAGTTAGAGGTAAGTTTCCTCCAGATCAGTTACATCAGATCTGAGCTACTGTTTGTTAGCTGAGAAATGAGGGGTGGATGGCCTTTGTGCTGGTAAAGGAGCATGGGGCTCCCTGTGGAGATCTCTGTAGTTTTACTAGACTGTGAAGATAGCTCTCAAGAGACCTTTGTAGTTTGGGTTTAGAATTCTAACACTTTCACAGATGGAGAAAAATTAGTCCCTTTGCTCCTTAATTCTATGATCTGAATAAACAACTTCAGAATATTATGTGTTACAGAAAGCTTATATTTTATTCCTTAAGACTTCTCTGCTTTTAGACTTTTCTACAAATATCCAGCTTAGTTTGATGCAAAAGCACTATCTGCCTTTTATCACAAATCACACATTATTCTCAAGCTCTTGCATGGTTATTTTTCTTAAGAGAAAACATGCTGTTAATTTTGTTCAAGGAACAGTTGCTAAATGATTATTATTTCCCACAGATTATATCATCTCTTAACAGCAAATCACTTCTTCACAACAAGTTAATAAAATGCAAAAGAAGGCATCCAAGTTCCATTTAAAATAAATGCTGAATCTATTAAAATCTAAAAAGGCTTTAAAAAGTATCTGCGGTCTCATCTGTCAAAAAGGATGGTGCATAATATTGTGGAAAAGATGATGGAGTTTTTTTCCCAATCTCTAGATCCATAAAGTTCTATGAATGCTTTAAGGAAGCATAATTCAGCATTGTTGCTGGAGGGAGTAGAAGCACCATGAACTCTAAAGGGCATTCAATCCACTGATAAATTTTAGCCCTGCCACAAAGGTTTGCTGCACTTGAAAGCTTAGTGTGATGCAAAATGGCATGGACTAATTGGAGAATCATTCCTTTCAGCTGAAATTGATGCTTTATCATCAACCTTATCATCATGCTTGTAAAATTTCTAGAAATATTGTGATCCTGAAAACAACCTCTTAATTTTGATTATACTTGGATCAAAGCTGCATCCTCTAAATTCTGTAACTTAAAAAAGCATAATTTCCTTCTCTAAGAAGTTTATCTTCCCACAAAAAATTGATGATGATTTGTAGTTATAGAGTCTTCCTTGTTTTTTTCTATGAAACTATTCACTTCTTCATGGCAAACTGAGAACCTGTGTTGGGGGATCATCGGTGTGTTTGTAGGTGTGGAAAAAATCATATAATGAAGTGATTTTAGACATCAGGTGTTGGGATAATGCACTGCATTTCTTGTTGAAATTTAAAATGCTTTTTCTATTTATGAGTTATTTCAGTTGTCCTAGAGAATCAGGGACAGTAGGTAGAAAGAACAAGGCACACCAGTACAATTGAAAACATGTGGGAAGAACAGTGTGGAGACATGAGCTACAGGAGACACATTCTCCAATGCACACAGTGCCAGCAGGTGAGTCACAAGTGCTCAGACAATTATGACCTTCACGCTGCATTTTTATGTAGAAAGTGTCAAGTCCTTGCAGATATGAAAGTCAGTTGCTGACATCTCTCATTGTGGCACCAATCCAAGTCAGATAGACTAATTTTCATGCAATTTCTTCATACTCAGAACACTAAGACTAGAAGTTAGGTTCTTGCAAAAAGGTGCAGACTAACCTAAATATTGCTCAAGATTTTAATTTTACTTCCTTTTCACTTCTGAAGGTGGCAGACATGTAAAGGCAGGAGGAGGGGAAGACTGTTTCTACTTTAAAATGTAGTTAGAAAATGCCACATAGGCTAAAAATAGCTCAAAAAGATGAACTCCATGGATGTGCTAATGCCCCTGTTAAATCAATACTTTTTGAGATGTTAAGTCAATATGCTTTGAGATTAGTGGGTAATAAATAAGTAATGAAACTATTTCCCCCAGGAATTCTTTGCACTTTTCCATATAGCTTCTTTGTACAGGTGGTCACAGATAAAACTCTCTGAGATAAGTTGTCTGTGCAGGACTGACTCACAGGTTTATGTGGATCAGAAGCTGCTTCCCAAGTTAATGACACAATATGATGTACTATACAATTCTCACCCCACAAGAAACTGCAGTCTCACTTCTGAGACTTATGTCCTTGGAACCCCCCAGTTCAGTTCTTTGGAGGTAAACTCAAGGTTGCCTATTCACAGTTTTAGAAAACTTCCAGCAAATCTATAAGCAAACAAATGAAAAGCAATTTTGTACAGACATTTCCCTGCCCACGAGTCCATTTCTTCTTCCTAACTTCAACCCATTTGTGCTGATTAATAGCTCAAAGGTCTTTTTTACTAAGCAAAAATTAATTCCTTCTGAGGGAGGCGGATCATATTCAGCCTCCCACAATGTCATATTCAATAGGGGACATCTATAAGCTAGCAGAAGGTAATTATGTTACTCCCTTAAAAGTGGGAGTCCTTCTCTAGAAATTGAAACCATGGCTGTGCAGAGCAGAACATCTCTAGCTGACTGTGAACGTATATAGACTCAATCTCCTTTAAAATACACCTCTGCACTAAGAGCTAGTTCAGTTCCTTTAAGCTTGCGTAAGAGTTTTTTGGTGGAAACTTTGTGCTTTGCCCCAGCAGATCCCCTAACATAAATTAATTTTTGAGTAATGTTGCTTTTAAAGGCTTGCATTTAGGGGGGGAAATTGTACTGGATTATAAGAACAAGATTATATGGGTAAAGTAGGAGGCAGTAACACTAGAATGAAACTAAATGGTGGAGTTGTATCAAATACAGGATAAATACAGTTTTGCTAAGGACTGTCATAGAGACACTCAGGCTGCTCAGTGGAAATGTTTTTAGAGTCCAAGCTGCAGGAACACAAGGGAGATTGACTGTAGATGGCAGACTCCTGTGATAAACCAGCAAGGAAATAAACAGATGGGCAAATATCTGTGTTTTAGTTGCAGGTGAAGATTCTGCTTCCTACTGCCTGGGAGTTCTGGAGGTCCAGACACAACAGAGAGAAATAGAAAATTTATGTGGAAATAAAAAATCCAGTCAAAGACAGAAACAGTAACGTTTCCTTAAGAATATGCTTGTGTGTATGTATAGGTTAGAGTACTTGAGGGACACAGTGACTTGACTTAAAAACAATGAAGGCAAGCATAGGACATGCCTAGAAGTTATTTCATGTTTTTGTCTGAGACATAAATGCAACAAAGGAACAGAAAACAGTAGAATTTGTACCTGGCTTTTATTACAGCTTACATTACTTTAACTATAAGGTTGCTCAGAGGTTCTTATAATACCCTGTTAAAAGGCAATGCTTGCCAGGTATCCACTAGGAATATAAGGATATGGGAGGTTTAGATGTTCTAGAATATTTTGGCTAGAATTTCACCCACTTTATATTTGAGGTCTGTGACTTCTTCCATTTAATTTCAGGTAATAAGTGATAGAATTATGAACCCAGTATTTTCTAAATTGTTTTTGGTTTGTTTTTTTTTTTTTTTTTTTTTTTTTTTTTTTTTTTTTTTTTTTTTTTGGGT
>VXBN01007467.1:556897-582555 GCA_013397395.1 Sinosuthora webbiana | reverse complement strand
TTTTGGGTTTTTTTTTTTGTTTTGTTTTTTGTTTTTTTTTGTGTGTGTGTGTCTGTTGTTTGGTTTGGTTTGGTTTGGGTTTTTTTTTTAAGAGAATGTTCATCAATCATGAATACTCGTCTCTGTAAATAGGAGCAAACTGTGCCTTTTAAACATATTCCGTTCTTGCATTATCTTAATTTATATAGTATGCAATTTATAGAAGTATATACATGAAAGAAACAAATCATTGAAGATGAGAATTTTTTCTTATATAGAAATGAGGAAATGGACTGCACAGGATATTCCAAAGTGATTTGAATAAATCATTATTGCACAGAACTTTGGTGGAGAAATAAACATAAGAAAATGATTCATTTTTCCTTGGACAGTGACCATTATTATCAGAATAATTCAGGCCACATTTTCACTTGGGAAAAAAAAAAAAAAAAAACAAACATACAATCTGTGGGAGAAAATCAGGAGTGGTAGGACCATGTGTTTAAGCAAACTCTACTTCAGGTAATACAACTACACAGAAGATCAGCTGTTACTACAGTAGTATGAAATCAAGTCACGAGCACTAAGCACTGGCAAATTGTCATAACTATAGATGTGTTAGAGCAGAAACAATACATCATAATGCTGTTTGCTATTTTAAGACTGGGTATATTTAACTGATTCCTGTATTTAACATCTGAATCCCAGCTGTGCACAGCAAGTCTTTATATCATCAAATGAAAAGATTTTGACAAGTTCTATCTTGCTCGTACCACAGAATGCACAGAATGATCATGGAATGATGCAACTTGACTTTTACTTGGTGTTATATTGGTTCTGACCTAGATAGCCCACAGAGCATTTGAAGGAAACATGAAAACAAGATTTAAAATTTATTGCATTCCAGGTTGTTACATTCATGAGGGATCAAAGGCTAATCCTGCCTTCAGGTGCTTAGAATACAACCGAGATCCAAATGTCAAATGTCTTCTCACAGTAGCAGTATGTCTTTCACATTTGTGAAAATTCTAACTCGTTATGTAATCCATACTTCTCTTCAGTGGCAATTCTTGATTAAAAAAAGCCTGTGGTGAAACGTTTATGTACAAATGAATCCCATTAATAAGGAAACTCCCTATTTCTCTTGACAAGATGAGACATGTACTGTGCAAGATCTGTTTCCCACATGGTAAGCTTTATCACATAGTCTGGCTCCAAGCAGTTGCATTATTTTCCATGTCACTAAAATTAAATAAAAATGTTAAGAAGGGCTGCCAACTGTGAAAACAAATCCAAATAAAAAATTAAACACCCAAACATGATTTACTGTTGCATGTGGTAAAACATTATTAGAACAATGAGAAAGCAGTCTGTCTGATAATTTATTTTTTACTGTGAACATACGCAGTATAATTCATCAGTAAGAGCAGTCAATTTTCTTTTTGCATCCTCTCTTTTCTCCACAAAACCTCCACCAGAAAAAATGAAACACTTTACCTGAGAAATCAGAAAAATTGAACTTATTTTAAGTCAGTTGCACTGTCATCACTGTTTCCTATGCTGAGGATAGTAAACTGGTATCTGGTAATTTCTAGCTAAAAAGTCCCTCTTGTTCATGTGGGAAAAAGTGCAGTAAAATAGGAGTAGAACTAGATGGCTTAGATGGCACAGATTTATGAAATTTAGCAGATATAAGAAACATTAGAATATACATACAAATATAATTGTTCTTTTCATCCTTGATGTGCTTCCAGCAAGACTGTGGTCTTATCCAAATCATCACAAACCAATGCAGTTTAACCTAAACAAAAAGAATAGATAATGTTTCAAATATATTGAAATCAGAGATGAATGTCAAGCACATAAGCTTACTTTTACTTTTAATATCATTGAGGTTCACCAACAATTGTATGCCACCTTACATTGCATGTATAAAAGACTATGCTGGGTATTTTCATAAACTGAATAACTGATTCATGCTCATCAACTATAACTACTACTACTATAGTCCTACTTCGCAATATTTTTTTCCCACTTTTTTTTTTTTTTTTTTTTTTTTTTTTTTTTTTTTTTTTTGTGAAGAAGTAGATTGTTCATCTCTTTTCTCTCATCTCATTTTCATCTCATTTGTCATGTTGAAATTCTGCATGTAAAGCAGAACTGAAAAGATTTAGCCACTGATTTTCAAATGCAGGATTTGTAGAGGGGAAATATTGCTCTCTCAGCACACATCCCTCAGAGGTGCCTACAAAGATACTAGGAGATTACCTAATGGACTGTATCCTCTGCTGTGACCTAGGACACTAGGTCGCAGAATATATACTTTGGCATGTCTGGGACTGCCATGCATGAGCTTGAACAGTGGGAAGAGGTCACAGTTAGCTTCCAGAATAGTTTCCATACATAGCAGTACCAGTCAGGAAAGGGTAGTCTTGTTCTTCAACTGACAACAATTATCTGTCATGGACATGAGAAAGAAAATAATGAATGCGAGTTCTGCTAAATGAACAGTACAAGTGCCTTCTAGTTTTTCTTTGTTTCTCTGGTGCTTTTTTTCCCCTGCAGTCAGGAAGAGTCTGGATATTATTAAACCTTGCAATATGTGTCCATTCTGTCCTCTACCAAAAAAAGCAATAAAAAGATGCCTGTCTAACCTTTTCTATTTTGAGATGAATCTTTTCTTTACTACCTTTGCTATGAGAGATCCAATAACAGCATAAATTCTTCAGGCACTGTTCCTTTTTAATGACCAAAGTAGTTATTCCATAACTTTGTCTTTTGCACTTGGAAAGGGCAAATGGAATTTGGATTCAGATAAAAGTTCAAGAACTACAGGTTAAAGTAATGGTTTTTTCCTCCTGCTCTCAAATACTTTTATAATTTGTATTATGCAGAATGCATAATCCATCCATGAAGTAATGATAAAAGCAAAACTGCTGGAAATAAAGAGATGTATTAACTCTAGTAAGCAATTTGAGAAAAGAAGGGACCACTATGAGAACTGGTAGGCAGCTGTCTGGCCCGGTGACTATGTGCAATCTTTCTCTTCTGTGAAATACAGCTGAAGCGATTAGGTCTTTTATAGAGGATAACTTCAAGGACGTAGATCACCCTTCCCTGTGAAGTAAAATAGAGAGTACGGTGCAGCATTTATTGTCATTCTAGGTACTTGATATCCAAGCTTTTTTAATACCTGATAAGATTTATTTTTTTTCTAAATTTAACTTAGTAACACTTTTTTAATATACCTAGAGTCAGGAAAACATCAATAGTATATTATCTATAGTATTTTGATCACATGTTGAGATTTGCCAGTTCTAACCTACCATGTGCATAAACACTGACATTGTCCTTAGCTTTGTGCATATCCAAGATATTCACAATACTGAATGTTTGTATAATTTGTTGCACTTTGAAGTCATGCAAAGCATTCTGTGATTTAATCCCCTCCATGTTTCCAGAAGAGTACATAACCAGGACAGAGTGACACCCAGCCACACTGGCAAACAGGCTTCAGAAAGCTGTAGGTATCTGTAAAGATTGCTTTTAACAGCATGGGCAACATCAATGCAAATCAAATTTTCTCTCATTAAAATCGTTCATTGCTCATTCACAATCCTTTTCTGGGAATAAACTTGTAGGAAAAAAAAAAGGACATCTTCCCTATTTCTTATCTTTTTTGTTGTCATTTTAAGCAACATTGCACTGGATGACAGATTCTTCTGAAGAAGTTTTCTTCAACCTTCCACTCTCTATTACAGCAAGGCTACAGTCTATAGTGCTGCCTTAAATGTGTTATTATTCTTTAATGCAAATTCAGCTCTGTGATTTCTTCACAACACTGCAGCAAGGAGAGTTTTCCTCAATTTTCTAACTAAGTAGGAAACAGTTAGCTATATGTATCAGAAAAGAAAAAAAATATCATTGTCAGTTTCCCTGTAATATTGATGTCAAAATAAAATATCAAAAGATTAATTGTTTTGAAAACAACAAATATTCATCATTTAAGCAGCTGGTATAAAGAGCTAGTTCTTCTGCTACCTGAAGAATAGATTTCTCTAGATAGGCTTTTTTACCATGGAGTAAAACTATTAGGTCATTTGGCAGCTCAGTGTTTTCTTGTATGAGTGACTTTTATTTATGATGTAAAACATGTTCTGAAGGAGTTAAAGTTTTCCTCACTGGTAGTGCTAAAACCCTTATCTCACAAATTATGTTTTACATTTATGGCATTCCTGGCATATAAGAGTATTCAAAACTAAACTTTGAGATATTAAGTTTCCTCTGATATCCTGAGTTTGCATAATGTGTTTTTTATGAGATGCTATATAAATTTTGTTATTATGTTATGTGCCTCTTGCCTTATCACCCTGAGTTCATTAATTTCATTGCAGCTGTTCCTATACAAGAGAAAGTAATGTTGAGCATGATATAGTTTCCAAGCAGTCATCATTTTGATTTCTAATCATGTAGTATATACTACCTAAAGAAGATCACTTCTGTGATATTGTCTAAGAAATCAGGCATCACATACCACACCTTAACACTGGAACCTACTACAGTTTGCTTTCAAATCAAGGGAAGAAAACCATGGCAGTTTTAATAAGATTTTTTTTTTAATTAGCCCGTTAGTGTCTATATGTATTTTCTACTCTACTACAAATTCTCTGTATTTTGGTTGTAATGAAATGGACATCACCAAAGCTCCTTCAGATAAGGAAAGAAATTATCTTATGTCTTTGTCAAAACAACCTCACTATTCTGTTTCTAATAGGAAAATCATCCAGATTTAGATTTAAAACCATTACTCTGTGTTTGGAAAATATCCCATTCTTAGTCAGGTAACAATATGTTGTGTTAGTTGGAAATCTGAACAAAATGCTTTTTGTGCTGTTCATAGATATAAATTCAATTTAAACCATTTTCTGTTTCTTGAAATAAAAAAATTGAAAAATATATCAACATTTTACACATATCAAATTGAGGCAAACCTATTTAAACATAACTGGTTTATGTCTTCAGAAATCTTATACATAATTTTACTCACTGTTTAGACTCCTCTAACCTCTTTATGCATAAAAAAAAAGAAAAAGAAAAATATGTGGTCCTTGGAAATTAGGTATTTAAAATATTGAATAATGTCTATCCACGATGGATCTCACAGGCATTTAATTCCTTGTAGAGTCATTTGCAGGAAATGTGTATTTATATTACATTTTTTTAAATTATGCTCTTTCCTATGACAGCTAATGAAGACAATGCTATAGGCATTATTTACTTTCACACTGAGTTAACTGGTCCAGGATAATGATTTAGAATTCATTTTTTCCCTAATTTCCTTAAAAACATTAAATGACTATTATGAAAGCAGAATACAGTGAAAAAAAAAAAAAGGACACAGTCCTATTATTTTCTAACAACATACTGTTTGCTCCATAGCAATATAAAAAGTATGACAAAATAAGTATTAGCGATTTCTACTAAAACCTAGTTTTAAATATCAAAATATTTAAGACTAATCTACATATTATAACAGACTACACTTTTCTTGTGTCTGCATTTGAGTAATTAAATTTTACAGTTTTTTCAGTAGCATCTGCTTCATATTTCTGCACTGTAGTTAAGCTATCAATTTTTGGCAGTGTAATAACCCTGTTGAGTCAATAGCTACTGTTTGCTCTGACATTATTGACTCAGCAGCAAGTTCATTGTTTTGCTTGTTTTTACAGTACATGCAATTCATGCACATGATCACTTTTAGCTGATAGAGTGTATTAATAAAAGATGTACTTCACTGGATCTAGTAGAGAGCCCGGTGTCTCCACTGAGTGGAAACCTTAAGAAAAACTTTTTATAATACCATAACTAGAGATAGCTTTAAAGTATACCAAGCAATACAGCACTGCTGCCATGTCTTGGGCTTGAATACCTCTTTAAACTGGGTCAGGGGCTATTTATCCTGTTTCAAGGAAACTGTCCCTTCAATTGTACATTACCCATACCCTCTACACACTTAAGTGATCTAAAATTGTAGAATCACAGGATGGTTTGGCTTTGGAAGAACCTTCAAAGTTCATCTAGTTCCAAACCTGCTCCCATTGGCAGAGACACCTTCCACTAGACCAGGTTGCTCAAAGCCCAATCCAAACTGTTCTTACACTATCAAGGAGTGGGCATCCATAACTTCTCTGGGCATCTTCTTCCATTGTGTCACCACTCTCCTTGTAAAAACTTTATTTCTCTACCTAATCTAAATCTATCCTTTTACAGTATAAAATTATTATTATTATTCCTTGTAAAAAGACACTCCCTATTTTTTCTGTGCCACACCCCCCCTTAGGTACTGAAAGGCATCTATAAGGTGTCCCAAAAGCCTTCTTTTCTGCAAGCTGAACAACTCCAATTCTTAGCCTGTTTTCACAGGGGAGGGCTTTATCCCTCTTATCATTGCTGTGGCCTTCCTCTGGACTTGCTCCAATAGGACCACATCTTTCTTACCTTGGGGACCCTGAAGCAGAATGCAGAACTCGAAGTTGTTTCTCATCGGACCAGAGCAGAGGGACAAAATCCCCTTCCTCACCCCGCTACTACACTGCTTTTAATGCAGCCCAGGATACATTTGGCTTTCTGGGTTGTAACTACCCATTGCCAGTCCACATCCAAATTTTCATCCACCAGCTGCCTGAAGTTCTTCTTTACAAGCCTGCTCTCAATCCCTTCATCCCTCAGTCTCAATTGATAATGGGTATTTTCCTGGTCTGGCCACCAGACTTTGCTTATGGACTTGTCAAATTTTATGAGGTTCACATGAGTTCACTCCTCAGGTCTATCAAGTTCCCTCTTGATGGCACTCCTTCCTTCAAGCAAATTACATGTGCCACTCAGCACCTCCAAACTTGATGAGGTTGCACTCTATCTCACTGTCTATGACATCAATAAAGATATTGGATAGTCTTGTACCTAATATGGACCCTGAGGAACACTACTTGTTAATGAGCTCCATTGAGCCATTGACTACAACCCTTTGGATATGGCCATCCAGCCAATTCCTTATGCATCTAAAAGTCCATCTATCAAACCTGCACCTTGTCAACTTACTCACAAGGCTGTTGGAGCCCATGTCAAAGGCCTTACAGAAGTCAATAAGTGACATTTGTTGTTCTTCTCTTAGCCACCAATGCAGAGTCAGTCCATCATTAGCATTACTCAATGCCATGACATTGGTGAAGCATGATTTACCCTTTGTGAAGCCATGCTGGCTGTCTCTAATCACCTCACTGTAATCTATCCAAGAGGATCTGCTCCATGTTGTCATTGAGGCTTACAGGATTGTTTTTCCCAGAATCCTCCTTTCTATCCCTTATCAGAAAACAGAGTTATCACTCAATTCTGTAATTGGCTTCAGATTTTTTTCCTTTAAGTACAGTGATTTCTCACTGCATTGTATCTTGCTGAGCAATGTACATAGAGCTAATAAAGAATCCAGCAAACAAAGGGCATCTTGCTGTACAAATGTTCTTAGACATCTAAAGTTTGCCTTCAGCATGTCAAAGCACAATTGTGTCTTTTCTGAATTACAGAAAAATCTGTGTAAGTTGAGTGCATCTCTGTGAGGAAGACATAATGTGTCATTCAAATTATTTGGAGGGAAGAGAAGCAAAGCCATATATTTTCTTTAATTTCTGTTCAGTTGTTTAAAGCAATAAATTGTGTAGCTCCTGCAGGTTAAAGAAAGCACTACTACCCTCCTCTGGCAGTAAATTAAATTAATAGAGTTTACCATTCAGGATTAAGTGAAATTATAATCCATGTTTTAACAGAAATCCATCAAAACCAGAACTACCAACTGGACAAAAAATATATAAAAATCTTTGACATATATAAAAAATATTTTTACCTCTGAAGAAATGCTTAGAGTTACAGAGAGATAGTCATACAGAGAACATGGGAGAAGGAAAATGTCATTACTATGCTAAATTTTATGCATTTTGGCAGGACTGCTGAGCAGTTTCTGATCTGTCTTAGGTAGAGAAGGAAAAAAAAAAAAGAAGGAAGAACAGGCATAGAGTATTTGCTCCCCTGCATATCTAGGTCAAGTTCTTGCTGCCTAGGCTCCCGTGTGTTTTGAAAGATGTTATAGCAACATTAATTTCACTAATCACACAAAAGATAAATGGGTCAGACACAGGTGGCCAACTGCCCAGGCCAGCTGTCCATGGCTAGTGTTGGGGATAACACACTTCAGGTCTTGCTCAGTTTATACTTCCACAACACATATGGGAAGGCATCCCATTCATCTTTCTTCCTTCCAAACACAGTCCCTCCAGGATCAGCTGACAGGGCTTTGACTCCATCTTTCCTCAGCAGCAAAATTACACTGTAAGAGTACGGCCAAATTGCTAGAACTGCAATACAAATTAGTGCTGATCAGAGTTACATTAACACATAAATGACTAGGCAATTTTGCATACTGACATCTGAACCCTACGTATGAAAGAAAAAAGAATGCAGTTCACAGTGTTAAAGGACACATTGTGTTTCTTATCTGCATAGAGATTTTGGAGGTCAAGTCTTTTACTTATGTGCCATTGTATATGAACAGCAGTGAAGTACTGTGGATATTTTTTGTTGGAATTTTTTTCTGCAAATTCTATAATAAATTAGCAAATTGTCAGCGTAGCCATTAAGAATTTTTGTTTTGAATGTTTCAAAATTACTTTATTTTCTGAACAGTGTCTCTAATTCAGACAAGTATTTTTTAAAAAGATAGGTCTCAGTGTCAAAGTTATTAATATAAAGGAAAATACAGGCTTCTTTATACAATTAGAAAATTAATTCCCAACCTTCCTTACAGTTAGCAACTAGTATGGTTATCCTACCATCACTCAGCTTCAGTTTTGCATGAAGTTAGTACAAAGCCTACTCTTTCAGGCTATCGTCTCTATCAAACTTGGAAAAATTAAGTAAATGATTCTGAAATATCTGGGAGTGACAGAAGAGACTGGCTAAGACTAAGTGGCAGATGCACTGAGGAGGCCAGTTTAAGAAAAGTTAAATACTTGGCCATCACTGCATTTTATTTAAGCCAGTCATTGAATACAAAGCACTTCTCAGGAGGTTTCTTTCAGAAATAAACACTGATGCTGACTCTAACAAAGAGCTTAAAAGATTAACAAATATATCCAGTTCTGCATTAAGGAGATTTCAATTTAAATTTAATTCTTTGTAGACTTCAGCTTGTTAGTATGGACTTAATACAGCTTTGCATTGAATAATCATGCTTTAACGCAAAAAGCAAAAAACATGTTTCATATTAAATTATATTTAATGACAAGACTATGTCCTGTCAAACCCTGAAACTGGTGGATCACATGACCAAAAAAATGCATAATGCGGCAAGGAAAACTTTCCAGTGTGAGGTCAACAATAGTTAGGGGTGCTTTTTGATACAATAAGGAAAGATTAACATAGCATTGGCTATGTCTGCTTAGCAGAGAATTAATCTGATAATCAGACTAAAGATGCAATTTTCTACTTTGGTTTCGTTATGAAATGGAAAACTTTTCATGATCCCAAGTTTCAGAGATTTTGAGAGCCAGCTCAAGCATTTCTGTCATGGCAAACTATTTCATATATAAAAATTAAGAGTTACTTGCACTTGAAATTAAAAGAGTGTAAAGTATGCTGATTACATATACCTTAAATAATTAAATAAGAAATGGCTTGCTGATAACAGAACTTAAGTTTTATTTTAATTACTACCTTTTAATCCCTACGTCTCACATACGTTGATTTTTAATTGGATAATCCATTTATGTGCAAAATATATCAATATCCATCTTGTCTATGTGGTTACTGTGAACTTATATACTGGTGAAAAAATTATTCCCAGTCAAGACAACTTTTAATTAGAACGTATTTCTTAATGACTGTATTTCAGATTTGTTCCACTAAAACACAAAGGGTGATTATTGGCCTAGTCTTTACATAGAGTGTTCTGCTTTAATTTAATGTGATTGCCTTTAAACTTCTCTTTATTAATTTCCTTTTTTTTTTAACCAGTTCTTGCTTTTTAGCTTGGATTTTAAGATGATGTTCCCAGTTTGTGTGAAAAGGAACTACTACTTCTTATGACTTTCAATGAAATCTCTGAATATAATTCAGACCTCTGATTCTTCTGCAGTATAGGTACAACTTTAACCTGCCCTAAAGTAGAATTATGGTTTCATGACTGCTGTCAGAATCACTTGATTGAATATTATAAAAAATAAAATAATAATGTAAAAAATGTCTACTGTAATATCTAACTTGTCACAAAAGAACCTGCAGAGTTTTTAAAATGGTATACAATTCAAATAATTTCCATTATTTACAAAGTACATTGCACGCAGTTGTTTGGTTTCATTTTGCCTTGCATTTCTTTGTATTCTGGAGTGCTATTCTGTTTTGCTACTAGATTTTAAAACATGATGTTCATGTTTTAATCAAGGAATTCTTCAGAAAATGCATTAAAACCCAATTGCATGCTCTGATTCTTTTGTATGTAAATCAAAGCCTAAATATCTCTGTCTAGCTAGTGCTCAAGAGCAATATGTTTATTGCAGATCACATGTGCGCAAAGCTTCCCTTTTGGTTAATAAACCTATATATTTATTAGCTCATATGGTCAGTACTTATGGCTCCTGGATTTTTCATGATTAGCAAGCAAGTACTTTCTGATTTTATTACCATTTGTGACAGAACTTGTGAAATTTATTCACAATAAGATATTCAATAAAATAAAAACATGTTTACATTCATAACTCCAAAATGTCAATGTTACATAGAAATTCTGCTTCATATATAGGCCATGATGGTTATTATCAATTCTACAGTTGATTGTAATATTCATATTATTTTCAGATCATTTAAATTATTTCCTTGTTTACTCTACATCATCCAAATAAATCAGGAAGCATTCCAAATAGACTAATTATGAAGTAATAGTTTGTTATATAAGTAGATGACAAGAATCAAATGCAAGAATTTCTTTAGGTCATAAATTTTAAAAAGAAAAAACAGAAATACTTTTTTTTTTCTTTTAAAGCATTAGATATATCAGCAGAACTTTGCTTTATATACAGTGTTGTGTATATAGTGGGAATAGCTGGCAGAAGTGAAATTTCATGCTATTATTCTGCCTTGCTTAAGAGCTGCAAGTACTCAAATGCTCATGTTAACACATGGATAACATAGGTTTATTTTCCAATCTGCAGTCACTGAAATTTTTTTTTCATTAAATATTTATGATTTACACGTTAAGTACAATACTTAATTCTTTAGGAATAATTAGTATTTTAATTATTTTACATTTTTTATTCTTCACTTGTTTTCTTGATTTCCATTGGAGGCAGTGGTGTTGTACAATGTTCCCAACATCAAGTAACCCAGCACCATCTATCTCACTATTGAGACAATCTCTTTTGCTGTCCTGGTCTCTCTCGAGCTACTGGAGTATTCAGAGCACAACCTTTGTGCAACCTGCACCCTTCTATGTCATATAGACTGTGCATTTTCCATGCTACAACACCAAGACATAATTCCTAGTGTATGAATAGGGGCACAGAAGAAGGATTATTTAAAAGGTTTAAGACTGTATGTAGCACTGCTTTTTTTCTACCATCACTATTTGCCCTAAATGTCAATAAAAACTAGGGAAGTGAGAGGTTGAGTAAAATTCAAACACTTATGGAACAATAAAATGAGAAAATGTGAAGAATGCTAAGGGATTAATATTAGCTAAAAATGTGGGGATATCTTCTCAATTTTTACAAGCTTCAAAATGTCTGGACCTTACTAAGCTGGAAATTCTGTAAAAGGCCAAATGAGGAAGATGGTATGTGACAGAACTAAAATTGCTATGGAATTCTAAGTGCATTCCTAAAATATGATTTTGGATACGGTGGCAAAGACAAAACTCAACATCTGCTTTTGTGACAGGTTACATCAAAATAGAATTAAAACAAATTTTAAAAAAATCTGGTTTTAAAGTGATTAAATATCAGCAGCCAGGATATATTCTTTGAAAAGGTACTTGATGTTATCTCTTTTTTTTTTTTTTTTTAATTGAAATAAATAGTACTTACTTCCAGATAAATTATATCTAAAAATGGTAATTTATTGATTCCCCCCCCGTTTTTTTTTTTTGTCACAGAAACTTAAACCAACATACTTTTTTGCCAATGCCTGATAAAAGCACCTACCAATAATTACAATAGCATAATCATATTAGAAGAAAATTGTTGTTTAATTTCTGACTCAAGTGTCAAATTTGAAGGTATGTTTCAAATATCATTTAAATAAAACAAATACAAACTCTTTTTCCCCTGATTTTAAGACATCCTAGCAAGCGTTAGATAGAAAAATGTGCCCCATTTTTACACTTGGATCAGATACTAACAAATGAACTTCAGACAACTAAATCTTCTCATGATAAATTCTCAGGGTGTGTAAAATCTACTTCAAATATTCTGAAAATAATCATCTGTTCCTCAGTAAATACCAAACAATCTGGAAAGAATTTAAAGCATAATGTGGTACTGAGAACAAACTCTTTTGTGGTTTTTCTATTTCCTTTCCAACACATGCCATTTGCATTACATCCAGTATCACAGAGGTGGCATAATTAACTTACGCTGACACAGTGGTGTTACCTTTAGTTATCCCCAAAAAGCACTAAAAGTCAATATCCCTGCAGTGTTTCACCACCTGCACTTTTTGTGAGCTCTAAAACTGACCTGTTTAACAACAATATTGTAGTTTCTGGAAATCTGCAGAGGAAATTAGGAAGAAAATACACAGGGAAGAGCATAAAGGGCAATGTGATTTTTAATTTTGTAAGCTCCTTTCTTCCAGTTTTGTGTTTAAATAAGATTCCAGATAAAGTTACTACTAGCAAAAAAAGATGTGAGAAACCCAAATTGAAAAGTAATTTAAACCTCAAGTAAATTGTCCCAGGGGAATAGGCAGTACTTTGGGTTAGACTTCAAAAACCCCTCAGCATCTAAAGGGTATTCTCAGTCTCTTAGCAGTAATAAGTGTCTGAGGTCACCTTCATGTTAAGCTTGTCATGAGTTGGAAAAATGTTGAGAGAAACCTAGAGCATCTAAAAGAAGAGATGCTGCAAAATTTACTGTTTATATTTTTTATATCTTTGGGAGAAATGTGTCAAGTGCTAAGAATAAAATTACAATACTTAACCTATTAATAAAGGTACTATCAGTAGTTATGAAATTTTGTTTCTTATTCCATGACACTAAACTGGGCAATCAGTGGCTATAACTGACCACTCTGAAGTTTACCAAGGACACAAGGCTGCTCTTTGCTGTAGCAGTTGCTGAGCTTCATCTGCAATAAAAGATTTGTGGAGCAAACCCAAGTGCAGTGCTTACTAATGACTTCTGAGTAGTTACAGGTATGTCTATAATGGCAAAGATAAAATACTAGAAAAACACGCTATCCACAGATATTTTTGAAATCAGAGATTTAAGTGATTCCAGCTCTATATTGTTTTAATTTAATCTCCTTTATCAACCTAATTAATCTTCCAGTGGTAGTGATAAAAAATATGCCAAGCAAATTAGTAATAAATCATTGTATTGAATACACAAACCTGTTAAATATTAGTTATGTATATGTGAGGAATGTTGACCCCTGAGAGGGAGGGAGGGAGGGAGGGAGGCAGGCAGGCAGGCAGGCAGGCAGGCAGGCAGGAAGGAAGGAAGGAAGGAAGGAAGGAAGGAAGGAATTCCAAAAAAAATTTTTACATTCATTATTTAAAGGAGAAGCAGCCTTAGATTCGATTATAAAATGGCTATTGAAAAGTAAAATCAGTTGTTTTTCCCAGTTTTGGATAGCCAATGGCAGAATGACAAAACATGAAAAGCTTAAAGGAGCATTATTGTACAATATCAACATTTTTTTTCTCTCTCTCTACTACTCTACCTTTTCTGCGCTGTGTCTTTAGAGCACTGATATAGTTTTACCTTTTCTACCACTTATTTTGAAATAGGAAAGTATTGTATAATACAAAACCAATATTTAAATACAATGCAAATAATCTTTTTAAAATCCCCACTGCAACATAACGCAAACTGAAGTGGGATGATCATGCTTCATGTAGACATCCTAGGCTTGGGGAGTGTGTTTTTTTTGCAAAATAGTGGTTTTTTTCTAGTCCCTTTTTAGTTTAAGAAGGTCTCTAAAACTCTGTTTATAAAAAATCTCTCCACAAGCATCAGAGACTGTTGTTTTTGTTTAAACTGAGAATGTCTGGATTGGTGAACAAGTCACTGATAAGGATTTGCCTGGCATTCTGGGTATTTTCCTGAACGTGACTAGGAGCATCAATGTGCCCTTTTTGTTTTATCCCTGCGCTGTGGGATGGGATTGCTCCTGGTGAGGCACCTGCTTCTCTCTATCTTGCTGTCACCCTCAGCTTCTTTCTCCCTTTTTCTCAGGGAACAACTGCTCTTGCTGTCACTTTACTGGATCATACTCTACAGATTGTCAGTAAGAGGATGTTTGAAACTCCTTACTTACTAGGATCTTTTAAACAAGACCAAGCCTATATGGTGAAGCAGATCTCCCAAATCTTGATATGTGATCAGTTCCTGTCTGGGTGGTGGCAGAAGTCTCCATTGTAAGGAACTTGGCAGTGAGGTCTTCACCTGGATGATGAAAACCTTCCCAAACAAATCTTTGCTGAATTCTTACATTCAGTTTTGTGTCCCATGGTCCAATCAACCATACTCCAATGGGACCATGTGTCTTCTATTGCTATTGATAAACTGTGTACAAAATACCTCATGCCTTAAGTGTGTCCAAAAGACCTTCCTAGGTAACCATTTCTACATCTGCAGGAGTAATTTCTAAAGCTTATTTAGAATGACTTTATCTAGTTAAACTTAAATCTATTCTGCAATAAGAACTGCCTCAGAGACTTTCTGATTTGTCATCTCAGATGTTAATCAATACATAGAAGCACATGGATAGTCACTGAGAACTGGCCAAGGGCACAACAGAGATAATTACCTGGATTCCTTGAATTTTCTACCTCTTACAGCTGTTCCTAGCTCTGGCTGGTGAAATGCTTTGTATTATAGCTGAGTAAATCCCCTTGTCTCAAATTAGTCAAGGGAATCATCTCAGCAGAAACTGGCTTCTTTTTTCAGCCAGGGAATTGTTGACTGAATGGTCATGGGCGTAACCATGAGATCTACCTATTCCACAATTGCAGGACAAACAAGAATTTCATATTTATATTTCTAACTTAAATTCTTTAGATCTTGCCACAACCAGATGTGAGCTTTGANTTTAACTGAGAAGTGCACAACCTCTGCACATTTATAGCAACATTTTCAAATATCCTATGTTGTGTGGAACGTGGTTTATTTCATTATTTAAGAGCAGTCACCATCTGTCTTATAACACAGAAAGAAAAAAAAAAAAAAAAACAAACACAAAAAAAAACACCAAAAAACCCACAAACAAACAAACAACCCACTAGGTTTGTGTTTCTTTAGAATGTTTCCTCTCTAAAATGAAAAACTTTAATTAATACAAAATGAAGAAGAACGTTTAGCACCTTCATCATTAGGACAAATTACAGAGATGAGCAATCAGCAATTGTTTGAAATTTAACAAAGACAACTGCTGGATTCTGCCCCAGGACAGGACAACCCTGGATATGTGGATAGACTGGGGAATGTGATGCTGGAGACCAGTACTGCAGAAAGGGACTTTTTCTGGTCGATGGCGAGTTGAAGATGAGTCAGCAGTGCCCTGGCAGCCAGGAGGGACAACCTGGGGTACCCTGGGGGGGCATCAGGCACACAACGGCCAGCCGGTCAAGGGAGGGGATTGTCCTGCTCTGCTCTGCACTGGGGCATCCTCGCCTTGAATCCAGTGTGCAGTTTTGGGTGCCACAATAAGAAAAAGACACTGAGCTCCTAGAGAGCATCTAAAGGAGAGTGACAAAAATGGTAAAGGGCCTGGAGGGGAAGCTGTAGCAGCTGAAGACACTTGGTCTGTTCAGCTTGGAGGAGACTGAAGGGAGACCATCTTGTGGTCCATCTCAAGCTCTTCCTAGTGGAGGAGTTTTTCATTATTGGAAGTCTCAACTGTTCTTGCTACTGTTAATTGTCTTCATAAGAAAAGCCGCAACCTGAGGTTCTCATTAAGAAATGGGATTGTTTGTGTCCTTTGTGTTAGCAGTGATTTTTGCTACAATGTCAGAATCCTTGTGAAAATAACTACTTTAGGGAGGAAGAAAAGATGAATCACTGAAAGACTTTACAGGCTTCCCTTACAATTTTCCTTAAAATATTGTCATAGGTGTCCATCGCATATGTACGTATGCTAACAAAGTTGTTTTTGTTTTTTTTTTCATTTCTCCAGTGAAAAAACAATAATAGAAATAGAGAATTCTTCAAACAACTCTGTGTCAAAGAGACAACATTTTCTTTTGCTTATTGTCAAGGAAATGGAACAAAAGATTTTTTTTTCTTTTTTTTTAAGGAAAGAAATACTGAACTACCCTCAAAGAAGGCACTTTTTTCTCCAGAAAAGAAATAAGGGTTTTACCAGTCCCATAGTCCATTCTCTTTTATTCCTCCCACACAGATGAGTCATGTTCTCATTGCATGCTTAAAAATCCTCACTTACACCTCCACAGGTCTCTTAACGGACTCTTTTAATAAACTTTATACTGTATAAGGCAATCTAATGCATCTTTTCATAAAAACAGGCGTCCCAACATTTAAAAACAAATCTCATCTAGTCCAGAGGGAAAAGTCTCTATTTCAGAATGGGACTACAAAGACAAAATTACTCTCCAAATCTAGCCCACAGGGAAATGACAGAATGAGCAGCCTATTCAGCCAACTTTTCCACTGTTTCTCTATTTCCTCCACTTCCTCAGTCCCAAATGAGCACCTTTTTCATGGCTTTTAGAAGCTATGGAGTATTCCATCACATGTCAAAAAAGCAACATGAAAGCTGCAGCAGTCAGCTTTTAGTAAGCAGTCTGAAAAGTTTCTGGGGAAATAATTAATGAAGGCAGAAAGAAAGCTAAGAAAGGGAAGTCTGAACTACTTGGAGCTAATCTATTACTGGAAAGTGTCAGCAGCAGCAAAAGTGTTATCTGCTGTTTGCAACAGGACTGTGGATACATGTCATGCCTAGATTCCTACTTTACCTGCCCTAGGACTCCTCTCAAGGGTTGGGAAGCATTTGGCTTTATTACTGTAATTAAATCTATGTGATTTAAAAGATTTAGATCCTTAATTTCCGGCCACTGTAGTCAGAATTGATCCTGTGATCTCACAAGACTAGACAAAAATGAATTTTGAAATCAGAAGAAGAAAGACATATGAAAGAAATATGAATTTTGGGAGCAGAATGACAATTCATAAATCTTTCTCCTTTCTGCCTGCCTAAGGGACAAGGCTTTCATTTTCCCTGGAAGAGGTATTCATTAGGGTTATACCAACAATAGTCTGCAGGACTGAGATTCAAAACCCATTGTATTCACACCAATTCCAAGGAGATGTTGCTATGCTCAATGTTCTGGTAGCATGTTGCTATTCTGGGGAAACCCAAACTTCTGTCAAATAATAGGTGCAAGGCTGTTTGCAGTGGCAGCAGGACTGATAGGAGTGCCTGTTAATGAGGGTGTTTTCCTACCCTCAGAAAGCTACCTGGGACAAGTATTTGTCTATTGCAATCATGCCAACCTAATTTCAGTCAAAAGGAGCAGGACTTTTCTGCTATTCAAGCAGAAGATTAAAATCAGTTTTAACTTTGTTAAAACATACTACATTTCCTGGAAGACAAGGAGTAAATTATGAGGTTAATTTAGGAGCTTAATGATTACATCTTTCTTTTTTCTTTTTTTTTTCTTTTTTTTTTTTTTTTTTTTTTCCCCCTAAAATTAAAATTTTTTTTTTTTTTTTTCCCCCATAAGGTAAAATGGTTTATATTTGTGGGTAATCAAACTTTTAACATATTAATTTAGTTGCTGTTTCAATGCCATTTTGTTGTAACTTGTGCAACCTTATTCAAAGCAATTGAAAGGGAAGTTTAAAAATCTATATTTCAATTATAGTTCTAAAAATAGTGCTGAAGGCCATGTGTCATTCAGTTTGAGGTTAATACAAGTAAATTTAAGTTTTGACAGGTTGGATTGCCCATGTGCACACAAGGTCTCTAAACTCATCTGTTTCTGACATTCCTGGGTCCAATTTGTCTTTTTAAATGTTACTGTCTGCTGAGATTTCATAGTTTATCTTAGACATCTCCCCCAGGTCACATATGATACAGATGCAGACCATAAGGAAGGTTCACATCATCCTGCAACAGTAGACAGAATCAGACAACACACATTGGAAGAGCTGAAGTAGCACTTGCTGCCCACATGAGGAAGCAGAGCAGAGCTCCTGATGGAGACTCAATGCAATGGCAGCCTCTGCAGTAACTGAGAACTGTCTTGAGGAAGCTGCATGACAGGACTGGGGGTATAGTGCAATGGGGGCTGGATCAAAGAAATGGTCATGAGTGCATTTAAGATTGCATTTGGGAATAACTGGGAAAAAAATACTTGCTGATTAGGGAGAACGCCCCCTCTACAGGATTGTGGATGATGCCGAATTGGAAAAAAGGGTCTGGAGGGTTGGACTGCTGTGTAAAGGAGCTGAAACAGAAGACATGATATGACAGAAATTTGATAAAGTGTTAAAATGGTAAACACTGAGTCATGTGGTCATCATGACCATAATAACCAAAAAAAAAACCCAGTACTGGCTGGACATCAAGTGAGCAGAAAGCAGTTTGGTAGAGGAGAGGGGTCCCGGAGAGCAGCAAATCCATATGAGCCACCAGTGTGCCCTGGCAGCAAAGAAGGGCAGCAGCACTGTGGGCTGTGTTAGGAGGAGTCCTGCCAGCAGGTCCAGAGAAGTGATTTATTGTCTGCCTCCCTTTGACATTTGTGACACTACATCTGGAGTACTGTGCCCAGTCTTGGTCTTCTCACCATGAGAAAGACATTAATGTGCTGGAGCCAAACCAGCAAAGGTTTACCAAGGAAGTTAGAGCATTTGACATTTGACATATGACATATGAGGAGGGGCTAACATATGAATTTGGTCTTAGCGAGAGAGGCTAAGAGGCAGGTCATAAATATCATTACCAAGCTAATGGAAGCATACAGAGAGCCAGAATGAGACACAGTGGACACAGTTTACGACATGGGAAAGTCTAAATATATAAAAGGAAATCTATTTTCATTATGAGGGTGGTTAAATTGGCTTCCCAGAGAGCTTGCAGAATGTCTGTCTGTGAATATATTCAAAACTCGACAGGATAAAGCCCTAATTTACAAGGTGTAAATTGGCTCATTTTGAGCTAGAGTTTGGACAAGATGACCTCCAGAGGTTTCTTCCAACCTAAGTAATTTTGTCATTAATGAGTAATTTTGTAATTAATGAGTCTAAAAAAAAAAAAAAAAAAAAAAAAAAAAAACAAAACAAAACAAAACAAAGAAAAAATGTGAAATGTGTAGTAATGTCATAAAATCACAACTTTTATATTCATCTATGGATAAGGAAACAGTGGTTTCCAAACAGTTAAAACTGCAATATTCTAATGGTATTGAGAGTTTGAGATTAACAGTCAAGAATTTTTTCCTAGTGCACCTTCATTTTATTTTGTTTCTTTAAATAAAATTAAATGTTCTTGACTGATTATCTTCAGAAATACAAAAGATTCCAGACCTTGCAAAAAGACAGTAGGCAGACTTTTACAGGCAGGAAACACAGTGTGAACTGTTAGCAGTCTCATCAGTTTGTTTTGTGGGACTGGTCTGTCATTGTAATATTGCATAGGTAAATAACTGTATGTGAGCATAAGGAATAGAAATTCAGTGTAATTTTGTTCTTCTGTGTAGAGAGCAGGGATAACTTGATGAAACACAAATTAAATAAAATAAACTGTTCCCTCTGTGTATGCTATTTTATGCTAAGACCACTATATTCAATGACATGATTTTAAAATTAACAAGTATCTCAAAACCAGAAAAATTTGCATTTTTCCCATCTATTGTACCTATTTAAATCTATCAAGTATATAAATCTGCATTTTTCAAGACAGAAAGAACAGAGAAACACTCTGTCAAGCACAGTCCATAATAGACATGGGTTATACAACTGTTAATCGAGTTAACAAGCATATATTTAGAAATTATCCTGAACTTTTCAAAGGAATGCAGCTTCATCTTCACGATGAACAGAGGAACAGGGCTTAAGAGAGAAATACAGGAAAAACAGGCTTCAGCTGTGGCTCATCAGGAGCAGAGATCAATATATCTAAAACTGTACTGAATTGCTTATAAGTGACGTGCTGAGAGATTTCAAGTATCTGGTCTCATCATCACTATTTTCTTGCATAATTGGGTAGTTCTTTTTCAAGTTTAGCTGGCACAGAACTATAGTGGCACTAATAAAAATATATTCTTATACTACCATAGTTCATCTCTCTAAACAATCCTGAGCCCTCCTTTATCGTAAATTCACAAAACAAAAATATTGAAATGGGGTACTTGCCTCCATAGAAAAAGAATATATTGTATGAGTTAAGAGAATTTTTTGTTTCTGTCAGATTTAAAGAACTCTGAATTCTATATAACACTAGTTATGTATATAAAGACAACCATATTTGTCTTAGTTAAGTGACAGTTTTAAAAATACCTCCTTAATATCATTCTTAAGAGTTCCAGGATTCTTCATGTTTATGCATATGAAATTCTTTTCATTTTAGAAAGACAACTGGCAATAAGATTTTTTATATCTCCTTAAAGAACTTGTGCAGCTACAAATTGCTTTTAGCTTAATAAAATTTTAAAACTGCATGTTCTTTCATACTTTGCAATTTCTCTTTCCATTTACTAAAAATCTTAGTGCTTTTACTAAGAAAAATTCACAAAGAATTTTACTATATATTGTAAAGAATTTTGCAGCCCTATCTTATGGCACTTTTATCCCTGTTTTAAATAGATTATGTATCTCCTCCCATGGGAATTAAGATATTAAAGTGGCTGAAATTTGCCATAGATCCTAAGCAAAATGAAATACATAGACAACTAGGAGACTGTTGCCTGTTAAAGTGTTGTAGAGAGAGAGAGAGATGCATGCTGTTGTCCTCATGAAGGACCAAAACAAAGTCATGGGGCTTTTGAAATAAAATGCAAATATTAAGTAAATGCAGATAAGACTTTCAGGCAGGCAGTAGATTGTATGCTGTCAGAAGGAATGTGAAAAAGGACTTGCTTTTATTCAACTCAAACTGGAACCAAAAGAAGAGTAGAATAATTTTCAATGTTACTTAGCAAAGCCTATTTTAGGAGATGATAAAGGCAAAGCTTGAAGCCACACATTATATTTCCACAGCTTTTCTCCACTGAATATAAATTGTGTTTAATGGCTTTATTTCACACATATTCCAATTGACTTAGGGACATGGCCTGCAAACAAAATGGCAGTACTGACTTAATAGTCTTGCATTTCATGCTCCTCTTAGCCACTAGGACTCATTTTAATCATCTCACCTCATTGTCCAAGAGAAGTATTATCACACTGAGAAAAAATTGCTGTCTAGGCTGCACACTGAAGATCAGTATTCATCACACTATGCAGAATGCTAAGATGCAAGAGAAAACTTCAGCACTCCAAATTAATTTGCAATAAGTTTTTAGATACAGAGCAGAGTTATCATTTGCTCTCCTCAGTCAAAGTTTTGCAGAGGAAAAATATATTTGCCAAGGCAGACTTCCTGATTGGTAAACCAAAGTTAGGGAACTTGCTGAATATGAAGGACCAGGTACATATGGTATAAAATTACCTAAGCACTGTTTGAAAAAGGAAATTTTTCGTTTAAAATTCCTGTGGGCAATTATGAGACTTAGAGAAGACATGATTTCTGACATGGACTTTATGCATAACACCTATGGTATGTTATACATTGTAAAAACAGTAATTAAGGGGAAACAAAAAATAAAACAAAACAAACAAACAAAAAAAAGCAATTGAAATTATTGGCTCATTTCAAGAAAATTAAAACCCTGCTGCTGAAGGAGGTAATAGTCCAAAGTTCATTTTAGTGAAACAATTTATTTTCACATGTTGGATAAATTAAACTTAGTAAATAATATATATGTGTATGTCCCAAAAACTCTGTTTTCTAGTTGCAGTGCAGAAAATTGTATTTATGAAACTATTTTGCTGTTTCTGGATTATTACCCAAAAATCAAGTTTCTCTAACGATCTTTCCACACAACTATAAAGGCCTCTAGAATACACTCACAAATAAAGAAAAATTACATTCTGTAAGGAGCAAAGAACCAAAAAAATAATAATATAAGCAAAAACTCCACAAAATCAATTTTAATTAATTAGTGATTTAAAATCTGTTTACTCAAGCATAAGCAGAAAACTACAGTTTTATGATGTTCATTTTGTGCTTCCTTCCAACCTACTATTCCAACCTTGACATCCAGAAGAATGAGACTCCTGGAAGGCATGTAGGACAACTTCCTAAGCCAGGTAATAAATAGACAGAACTACCATGTGGGAGGCAAAACTGGACATCATGATCACCAACACAAGAGTGCTTAAGTGGGGATGTTAAGACTGGAGACAGCCTGGGTTGCAATGTCATGTGCTGGTGGAGTTCACAGTCATGAGGGATATGGGTCAGATGAAGAGTAAAGTCAGGCCACTGAGCTGTAGAAAAGCAGACCTCCAGCTTTTCAAGGAGGTAGTCAATAGGACACCCTGCAAAGCTGCCATCAGGGGCAAAGGAACAGAATAGAACTGGCAGATTTTTAAGGAAGTTGTCCGTAGAATGCAAGAGCTATGATCCCCAGATGTAAGAAATCAGGCATGAAGTCAAGAGACCAGCCTATCTGAGTTGGCACCTGATGGTCAAACTAAAGGGCAAGAAGCAGATGAACAGGTAGTGAAATAAAAGACAGGTATGCTGGGGAAAGTATAGGAATGCAGTTTGGTTTTGTAGGGATGAGGCAAGGAATGAAAAAACAAAGCTTGATCTGAACCTGGCAAGGGAAAAAATAATTAACAAGGAAGGCTTCTACAGGTATGTCAGGTAGAAAAGGAAGGTCAGAGAAGGTGTACCCTCACAATAAACAAGGCTGCCAAACTGGTACAGAGGAAAAGGCTGAGATACTCAACAACTTTCTTTTGTTCAGTCTTCAATGGATGTCTCTCTTTCCATATCTCTTGAGTGAGCAGACACAAGACAAGGACAGAGGAGCAGAATGCTTCCCACTGTAAGTGAATACCAGGTTCATGGGCACTGGACAATCTGATTGCACTTACCTCCATAGGACCTAAAAGAGGTGCATCCCACAGTCCTGGAAAAGAGGTGCATCCCACAGGAACTGGCTCATGTACATGTCAAGCCACTGTCCATGGTTTTTGAAAAGTCGTGGCAGTCAGGTAAAGCCCCAGGTGACTGGAAAAAGGAAAACATTGCACCCATCTTTAAAAATGATAGAAGGGAGGGAACTACCAACCTGTCAGTTTCGCTTCTGTGCCTGGGAAGATAATGGAACAGATACTATCCTAAGGCATGTGGAGGACAGGGAGGTGATTCGAGACAGCCAGCATGGTTTCACCAAGGCCAAGTCCTAACTGAAAAATTCAGTGGTCTCCTATGATAGAGATTTCACCTGTCTAGATTCCTGTAAGTACTTTGGCATGGTCCCCACAACATCCTTCTCTGTAAATTGGAGAGAGACAGATTTGATGGATGGACTGTTTGGTGGATAAGTACTTGGTTGGATGGTTACATCCAGAAGGTAATGGTCAATGGCTCTATGTCTAGGTGGAGACCTGTGACAAGTGGTGCTCCTCAGGGATCTGTGTTAGGACCAGTATTGATTAATATCTTCACCAACAACATAGAAAAGGGATCAAGTGCACTCTCAGGAAATTTGCAGATGACACCAAGCTGAGTGGTGCAGTTGACATTCCTGCTTTCCAGAGGAACCTGGGTGAACTTGAAAAGAGTGTGCATGGAAACCTCATAAATTTAACAAGTTTAAGTGCAAGGTGCTACACCTGAGTCAAGACAACCCCCAGAATCAACATGGGCTGGGAGATGAACAGATTGAGAGCAGCCCTGCCGAGAAGGACTTGAGGTTGCTGATGGATGAGAGACAGGACACGACCCAGCCATGGGCACTTGCAGCTCAGAAAGCAAACGTGTCCTGGGCTGCATCCAAAGCAGCATGGTTAGCAGGGCAAAGGAGGGGATTCTGCCCCTCTGCTCTAGTGAGACGTCACCTCAAGTGCTGCATGCAGCTCAGGAGGTTTGGAACTAGACAGCCCCTTCCAATGCAGGCTATTACTCTATGATTCTATGATTCATTCTGACTTTATACTGAATCAGAGTTCCAGAAGTTGTGTAAGAATTAAATGTAACAAAACTCAAAGCAAGAACTTCTGGATCAGATATTTTGTTTTAAAGAAAAATGTTTAAGTCATTCCTACCCATTCCCTCATGTGTTATTTATTCTTTTATACTAGTACCAAGGGGTATATATTCAATCAGTTAGGTTACCATTACTTGCGATGATGCAGTAAGTAAGTTTGCAAGCTATGGAGTCATCTCTTAGTTTCTTCTTGACTGGTGACAATGAACTGATTTTTGGCTAAAATGTTTTATATTTCTTATGAGTCAACACTTTGTATGGCCAGATATTTCATCCCCAAGGCCTTTTATCCCCCACTTTACTCCCTATATATCTTGAGGCAAGGTTGGTGCCCATTGCCTTATTTTCCATTCCTTGTGATTAAAGTCTTTTATTTGGTTGAAATGACAAGAAGAGGAATCACACTTGCAAGATTTCCATCCATCTTCTGTAACAATGTAGATCTTCTACTGAAAAGTCGCCTGTACTGTAGTCTTGTTGCAAACATACCTGCACCAGTGCTCACCAGTTTATTGTGGTCAGCTATGTCCTGATCCTAAATACATGCCAATTTTTTGCTCTGTTATTTCTTCTGCTACTTTAGGGCCTATTCATTCCCATTCAAACTTCCCTCATATCAGAATTTACAGGTCTCTTCAGAACATGCTTGCTCCATGCACAGTCTTTCAGACAAGCACAGATGTATGCAAAATTATAATACATTAAGAGAATTATGACCTTTTTTATGTAAACCGATTGACACAGGTTTGTTCTACACAGGAAGTATTTCGAACACAGTTAAAGCACATGGAATCTGTTACAAACTGGTTTAATCACTAGGGAGGAAAGAGAACTAACTCTCCGTGAATAAAATGGAAAGAACTTTGAAGGTTTTAAATACTCCCCCCTAAAAAAGGAGGGAAAAACCAAATGAGATTAAATGTTGATGGCAAAAAATTGATATATTTTTATTTAATAGTAAACGAAGAAAGGAAAAAGACAAAGAGAAGTAGAGAAAAGTTAGAAAAAGCTAACTTTACCTTACAAGCATAGGATAGGTCACCACCAGTCTGTGCTACTTTTGTTGCTGCTGAGACAGGGCAGGGAGAGAAACAGTTTTTGCCTTTTTCTTCTTTTTCTGCCTTTTTTTTTTTTT
>VXBN01007467.1:508674-556767 GCA_013397395.1 Sinosuthora webbiana | reverse complement strand
GCTGGCTGTGGCCGAACCTTGGTGCCCTCGCGGTGCTCTCACTGCAGGACGCAGGAGCAGGGTGGGGGTTCCACAACTCACTCAGAACTTCAGTCCAGGGGTGCAGCATTGGGGGGTTCTCCCCAAGGGGGTTTGGTGCCAGCTCCCGGGGGCCTCAGGGTGTCTTAAACAGGCGATGGCGGGGGGTGGGGGGAAGGGCAGGTCAGGGATTCTGCTCCTCGCTTTCCATGTTTTACACCAGTTTCACCTTTCTTTTTATGGACCTCAAGGTGGGCTACTCACAGTCCATCCCACACTGCTTTCTGGTGTTCAAGAGCAATTATGATAAGCTGACATAATGACAAAGCAGGTTTTGAAGACTTTCCCTTGTTATAAGGCTCTTAACAGCATCTTAACCACAGAATTGTTGCCTCAAAACATCTTAGTTTATGTATTAGAAATCTGTCAATTGTATTCTCCTGGGTGTTTTGAATATTACTAAATTATCATAAAAAGCAGGTCTGCTACTTAGTTCTGGCTTTAAAAACCATAGACATGAAGAAGTGGAGAAGACTGAAACAATATACTGCTTCCATGTGTATAAAATTTTACCATCCAAGTCTGTTCTGGTGCCTGTCTCTTCATTATCAGCTTCCTAATACTTCTGTCCTTCTTGTTCCAGACTCTGCAAAATTCTTTTTTCTTGTGATATGCTGAGGACCAGTCAGAACTATTTCTTTCTAAAAGTCAATGGAGCACATTCTCTTCACTGCTGGCTCACTATTGGGTAATTGGAGTAAGGAAAAAAACTAGACAGCTATACTTCAAAGCTCTAATTGACTTAGAGCAGTTTTGCTACAATCATCTAAGCATTTTGGAAGATATGTATACCTTAATTTTTTTTTTTTTTTTTTTTACTTTTTTTTATGAAAAAAGCAAAAACAAAAAGTTTCCTTTTGTATCTCACAACATTTCCTATTTTGTCATTCTCCTACGCTGTCTGTCTCCTCAGCTACTCTTTTATGTGTTTTTCATAAAAGGTAATGCTATATACTAGACAGAATGTGATGTTGGCACACTGACAAGAGGGGAATAATTTCATTACTTATAAGGTGAAGTACATCCTGTAACTCAGTTCTAAATTTACCTTTTTATTTTTCTTTCCTTTATTATAATATTGAATCATTGACGTGATTTACAGTCCTTTAATCTATAGACAGATATTTTCTATTTTTGTGTATCTCAATCTTATTTTACCTCTTTCTTTATATTATATCATTTTTCCTTTTTGTTAACTTGATCTTACTAAATTGGAGTCAAGAGTGATTTTGACAAGCTGATTCAGATCTGTCTTTGAAAGTGTTTACTCTTCCAATTTATGTAGTATCTACAAAATGTCAAAGAGCATTTCACACTCTGTTGTCTGAATCATTCATTAAAGTGATTTGAACTGAGTCCATCCCAAGCCTTTTCAAGGATCTCATATCATATCTTCACACAGCCTGAGTGAATTTCAAATATCTGTTAGCTGAATAAGACCTGTTGTGCATTCATCTTACAGTGGTTTTTATCTTAGCTGTTGACCTTCTTTTATTGCACTGAAAAATACTGGAGAGCAGCATGACTTTAGAGAACAGAGAGGTGACAAGTGGCTGTGCTTTCTTCAAGGGACTGGACATTAAAAGTGGTTCTACTCTGTTTTTTCTGCAGTGCTTGTGAAGATATAGCCCTTATCCTATACCTTTTTTCATGTCTTCTACTGGTTTATTTTATGCATGTGATTAACTGATACCATCTGACATTTCCCTTCATCACCTGCTCAAGTACTTTTCTTTATACCTTGTGAAGTTCTATAAGCTGTAAAAACAAGTCAAGTACATCTTCTAACAAAAGGTTATCTAAAGAATGTAACTTCAAAACTTATTTATAAAAGCAGTGCTTGAACCACAGTACTGGTTTGTTTTTTTCAAGACTCAATTCCAGTGCTGTCATTTCTTTGGTAACCCAAGTTACTCAAGTTAGCCTAAAACTTTGGATTGCGAGGTCTATACATGTGTGTATGTGCAGAAGTCTGTGTACATATGCATATATTTATATAACATTTGTATGTACATGTGTATATGTACATAAACATATCACAGAAGCATAGCATAACAGAATATTCTGAGTTGGAAGGAACTCATTTGGATTATCAAAGTCCAACTTCTGGCCCTGCACAAGAATCATACCATGTGCCTGAGACCATTCTTTAAATGCTTGAGGCTTGAACTCTACCAGACTTAGTGCTGTAACAACTTCCCTGGTGTCCTGGTTTCTAACAAACCAGGGGAGAACCTCCAAAGGAGTCCCCCAAAAACAAACCTCCACCGCCCCTTCCCCCTCCCCAGCCCTGGGTTTGGGAAGGAATTTCTTGGAGGAAAGTGGAAAAAACCTGTTTATTGACAAATGAAAAAAAAAACACTCCCCTCACAAGGTAAAGGAATCTACTCAAGGTGAACGTGAAGGGAGGGCGCAGAGCTTCTTTCGCGGGCTCCGGCGATCCCAGAGGTTTTCGGATCAGTTCCGGAGTCGGTCCGATGATCTTCAAGGAGGATAGAAAGGCAAGAAAAGAGAGAGAGAGAGAGAAAGAGAGAGAGAGGAGCAGGCAGCCAGCGAGGAAGAGAAGCGAGAGCCAAGCCCGCAGCAAAAAGCACGCAAGCAGCAAAAGCAGCCCGCCCCAGAGCCAGCCGGCAGCAGCAGCCCAGCAGCAGCAGCCGCAGCAGCAGCAGCCCCCGCCCCCCTGCAAAGCCGCCCGCCGGAAAAAAGAGGGGCAGAGGTTAGACACAACAAAGTAGTCACGATTGGGATAGCCCCATTAAACTAGGACACCTGGAGACCCTGTTCCAGTGTCCAGCTACCCTGTAAGTGAAGAACCTTTCTTCTAAAATCCAACCTAAACCTCCCCTGCTGCAACTTCAGGCAGTTCCCTTGGGTCCTGTCATTGACCACCACAAAGATAAAAGATCAGTGCCTGCCACTCCTCTTCTACTCATAAGAAAATTGTAGACTGCAGCAAGGTCTCCCCTCAGTCTCCTCTTCTCCAGGCTGAACAGACCAAGTGACCTCAGCTGCTCCTCATAGGGCTTCCCCTCCAGCCCCTTCACCATCTCCGCTGACCTCCTTCGGACACTCTCTAAGAGCTCAATGCCTTTTCTATATTATGACACCCAAACCTGTCCCCAGCACTCAAGGTGAGGCTGCCCCAGTGCAGAGCAGAGCAGGACAATCCCCTCCCTTGCCTGGCTGGCCATGCTGTGCCTGATGCACCCCAGGACAGGGTTGGCCCTTCTGGCTGCCAGGGCACTGCTGGCTCAGATTCAACTTGCCACCAACCAGGACCCCCAGGACCCTTTCCATGGCACTGCTTCCAGCCTCTCATTCCCCAATCTGTCTTTGCATCCAGGGTTGTCCCA
This sequence comes from Sinosuthora webbiana, assembly GCA_013397395.1. Taxonomy (NCBI): domain Eukaryota; kingdom Metazoa; phylum Chordata; class Aves; order Passeriformes; family Sylviidae; genus Sinosuthora; species Sinosuthora webbiana. The sequence goes on along the minus strand of VXBN01007467.1, from coordinate 553,336 downwards.
TCCCAGGTGCAGAATCCAACACTTTCCCTTGTTAGACTCATATGGTTGGTGATTGCCCTTGCCCTAATTTATTGAGGTGTCTCTGCAGAGCCTCCCTGCCTTGGAGGGAGTCAACAGCTCCTACCAATTTTCTATCATAAGCAAACTTACTTAGTGTCCTTTCAAGTCCTGCATCCAGGTAGTTTAGGTAGATTATATATATATATGTATAAAAATAGGCATACATACTGTTTGTAGGGTTAAGGGTTCTCATTTCCTAACCAAATTTTAATGAAGATATTTCCCTTCTGAATACTTAGGCTTTGTATTAACAGCACAACCCTATTTCAAAGTAGAAAACCAATTATAACAAAATATATAATTACAAATAATAAAAATTTCAGGGGGTTGGGCAGTACTGCAGTTTTGTTAGATGCCAGGAGAAACAGTGTCTTGTGTGAAGTTTTAGGTTTCAGAATTTCATTGATAAGAATAGAATATCACATTCTGCCATGTCTGATATTTGGAACACTTCACATGTTCTCATTCTGTTTTCTTTCTCTTTCTTCTGGCTGACTGTCTCTTATTCATGACACTAAACTCTGGTTATTAGACTGCTCACAACACTAGCCTTGCTTTCTTCTTGTTAAATTAATTATATTTGACTTAAATAACTGTAATTATAAACTTATCAGGTACAGTTGCTGGCCTGTTTTTTGGAATAGGCTATGGCTTTTTAAATTCTGCCCCATATGATTGTTGATCAAAATTGATATTATTAGTTGCTGTAATAATAATAATTTACACTATAACCCAGAAGGCTGTTGCAGAATACATGTTAGATTACTACTTACATCAATTATTCTCCTGCCATAAAATAATTATAAAACCTTTAAAGTCATATGACAGTAAACTGACTGGTGAGAGCTGGTGTTCTAGAGTTTTTTGACATTCAGAAGGATCTGCATATTACATGTGTCAGTGGAAGAATCTTTCCCTTTGGATTATCATTCTGAAGTTACATTGATGGTTGGCCACTGGAGTGGTCACAACTATTTGTTACCACATCACATTGGACCCTTCAGATTGTGACTTTTATGATCCCATTAGTGACATGGCAAGTTCAGACTGGATTTTACCTTATTCTGGATGGATTCTGTTGCTGATCTTGGCTAAGGTTATGAATGAGTCATTTTGCTTAATAATTAATACAAAAAGTCTAGGTATTATCTTTTACGATACTTCAAAAAAATTAATCTGCACCTCCTTGTAATTATAGGCAAAATGCATTTTCTAACCACAAATTCAGTTCAGCCTGAGTTCAAAACCTGCAACAAACAAATACCTTCACTGAAATCAGAGGGCATAAACAGAAAATGGTTTAGTGGTTGAGCTTAGGAAGGCCAGTGCCTACTTTTTTGCTTTTGTACATTGTGTTTTGCAGTAATTTCATCCCTTATGTTAGCATGTATTACACATCCTCAATATTGTTTAAATCTTTCGTTGAGGCTGTGCCTATAGGGCTGTATTTTTCTGGCTTCCCTATGAGGTCTCATGTGGCTGTGTGTAAAAAGCTTTACTAAAGTAAAGCGATCTCATCTTCTACTTCCTTCTTATACATTATACTGAAAGTTACTGTGTCAAAGGAGGAAATTAGATTGTTTTGACATGATTTACTCTTGAGAGAGCTGTGTTGGCTGTTTTTCATAACCTTTTTATTTTCCTGAAGAATGGTTATAAATTGGCTGTTTAATAACTTCTCCCAGTCTCTTTGCACGTACTGAAAGTACTGTGACTGGTCAGTGGCTTCTCAAGTCTTCCCTTTCCTAGTGGAATGTAATGGCTTGCCCTTCTTAAGTCCCCTGAGACCTCTCTCTTCCGCAAGATCTCAAAGGTAATGACTTTGATTCAGATACTACTTTAGTTATTTTATTAAGTGTTCAAGTTTTTATTCCTTTCCTTCATCCTGGCCCATCCAATTGTATCAAATATATTTAAATACCTTTTACCATAATATTTTATGATGTTTCTCCATTTCTAGGAATTTCCATTTATTCTCAATAATTGTGACTTATTGATAGGGTATTTTTTGACGGTAAGTCAAATCTTGCTATGCCATTCATCTGATCTCAAAAATGGCTGGAAACTTCCAGGAAAAAAAAACAACAACAACAANGCCAAAAATAACTTGTTATTTCAGGGACTTTCTTCTTTTAAGCCTAAACCTCGTGTGACCATCACTACTAGCTTACACCTAATCCTCAGCCACCTCCTGTCAGTTGCAATTGAGGCTGGAGACAATTGTTTCCTAAACTACCTCCCATTTCACATTCTCCCCATTGTATTCTCTAACTTCAGTAAGACGTTGTGTCTGTGTTCCTTTCTAACAGGTATTGGATAATTAATGTTTCCCTTTATCACTGGCACTCACTTTTTCTGTTGCCAAAAATATCTCATTTCCTGCCTGTGGCACAGTGGTTTACAAGAGTCTCTCATCATTCCTAACTTCTGTTCTTTGCTTTCTATATTCATTAAAAACAAACCAAAAAAAAACAAAACACCTAACCCAAAACAGTTTAATCTGTTGCTATGCTTTTAGAACAAATGCATATATACACACACACACACACACACACACACACACACAAAACATTGCCTCCATTTTTAGTTCTGTATGTGTCCTTTTAAATTCTAATCTGGGTTGTGTTTTCACAAGAAAGGAAAAAAAATAATTAATTCCCTAGAAAATGCTTCATTAATTACCAGGACATATTACTCCATTTGTTTTCCTGGCACTGAAAAGTCCTTATAGGACAGAGAGGAGCACAACACTAGAGAAAAAATAGATACCAAGAAGTTTTTGTACAACTTCCTTTTAAGGTTTTTCTGTATTAATTATGTAAGTTTGACTGATAGTAATTTCTTATTTATTACTTTTTTTTTACTTTTTAAAATCCCATGTGTATGGTGTAGTTTTTTTCTAATACATGAAAAAGTAATTGTTTCAACCTGAACAATTCAATTAGGAAATACCTGTCAGATCATGTTTCATGTTCCATCTAAACTCCTTTCCAAGGAATGTACACCTAGGTAAGCTGAAAGTCACATAGCTAAGGGTGAGATATCCAGACTTGGATGTCACTTTGTAGGATAAATTTTTAGAAATTAAAACAAAGGGGAAGCTTTCCAAAATGTTAGCACATTTTGTATGCTCTCCTATGAAACTTATAATAATTACACCTTAAATCCATCATTCACTTTACTATAAACAGACAGTTGAAAAATAAAAAAAATAGGGGGAAAATAAGATGCTTTTCTAGGTTTATCAGAACCAAATTGATTACTACAATTGCTTACGATTGAACATAATTGAATACTATTTAAAATAAAGTTGAATTAACTGGTTACACTTTTGGGTGATTAATCTTCATTTTGATTAAAACATAATAGTCATGTCATTTTAAAAAGAATATATAATGGTTAGCACCAGCATTAACAGCATTGTCACTAGCAATGCAAAGTATAACACAGGTCATAACAAGATAAATTACATTTGCTATAGGGGATGTAGCAAACATAAACATATATTTCCGAAAAGTTTTGCAGCCACTTGAACTTAAGAAGACTCTTTATATATTTTAAAAACATGGTGATACTTTACTCCAGACCCTATTAGAAGTACATCTTTCACTTGGAAAAACTGCAAAGAATGCATGCTTTTGAAATATGCTGTCAGGATATATTTGGCATTAAAAAATAAAATTTATGTGTAAGGTAGATGTGTGAAATAGTTTGAATAACAGGAGCCCATTGTATTTGCATCCTACTCTCTCCTTTAAAGTGAGATGAACTTATGTCTCTGCTTGTATGTTTACAAGGGCAAAAAAAGGGATATAATTTTCTTCCCCGCGATTAATATGTTATATGCACTCAGTGTTCATGTTCTCACCACCATGAATTCACATCATACACTATTCATCTGATTTTCCTTCCAGCAGCAGCTAGAAAGGTGCAGAAAGGCCATGTTCAGGAGTTAATGTTCATATTGCCAATGTTTGCCTGCTGTAAGAATTGTTTACTTGCCCTTCCAAACATATTTCTAAGACATTTGGCATGTTCATAGTATCTTACCAAAAATGTGTTTTCACAGTTATTCTATCTCAAAGACCTTCAACTATTCTACTCTTAGGAATAATCAAGTTAATGCCTATTGATCCCTTGAGAAACAGTTAAACTAAGTAACAATACAAGATAAAAAAATTCTTAATAATAAAGCATGTTTTGGCAATCAGAGCTATGTAGGGACAAGGTAGATGGCTTAAGAAAGTAAATAAAATAAATTTGTGTGTTTTCTGTACTGGGCAGGAGGCAATAAGCAAACCTTATATTGCTTGTGTCTTTGCCTGAATGTGATAGACACCATCAGCTTAGATTTCTGAGATGTTTTTGAAGGCAACTATTTTCTGATATTTTTTATCTTATGTAGTTCCCCCTCAGCCTAAGATTCTACTAGGGTTGCTAACTGTGAATAAAGCTGGTCCATTACTATCCTGAAACAGAATTTTTAAAAATCTGACCTGATCTAGTGTCAGCAAAAGGCATCAGGAAGTGACTGATACAGAGGAGACAGATTATCTGCAGTTTCCATGCATAAAGTGTACACCCATACAAAGTCTGTACTCTTCCTATTTGAACTTCATTTCCTTAGACAAACCTCTACATCTGACTCATGGCCTACACTCCCGCCAGAAGGATGACAGCCATGATTTTGCATACTACTCCCTCCTTTAAAGTGAGATGATTCTACACTTCAGGTGCTCTTGTTTTGAGTTTCTGCCTTGGCTGCTGGAGTAGGAAGCTAACTTACAGCCCTCTTCCAGTCAGTGGTTCAGCACAACTGCCTGTAGAACAGGATCCAAGGCTAACTTGATAGAGTGGAAAGTTTTCTGCCCTTACCATCAGCCTTTGGAGCACACCTAGGAGACAAATGTTACTTAGAATCATTTGCCTTAGATGGAACTGAAAATGGGCTGTGTTACCTTAGTCATCATCTGTGATACATCATCACCCACAGCTTGCTATGGCTGCAGTAGCAGAGCACTGCTTGCTTCCCTGATGATTTCATGTATAGATTTCATAGCTGAAATCTGTACCCATCAAGAGCCCAGAGAGTGTGACTCTGTATTAGGAAAACCCATCTCTCATCTGGAAAGGCTCCAGTAGGCATTTACACACAGCCAAACATGGGCATATCACTCCTGTAATACTGTGTACCTTTCTCTCCCGAGCCATACAATGGCCCCTTGAATGAGAGCACAAACCAAATTGTTCCCATACTGTACTTGTGAAGGCAACAGCTCTAACCAGCAACGGTGGAATCCTAGTCATGGCTGAGATGGTTAAACATAGGAACTTTCCTTGTCCCAGCAGCATTCCTCAATCTGCTGTCAGATTTCTGTCTGGATACCAAAGCACAGCTGGCACATGAAGGAAGTTGGGAGTGTGTGTAGGAGTGGGCACAATGACAAGGTTTGCAAGACATACATCAAAGAAAGAGTAAGAACTGGTGCACCTGAGTACTTGCTGTTCTGTCCCTTTCCTGTCTTTTTCCTGAGAATGTCTATTGCATGTCAGGCAGAAGAGACACAGATACCAAAACTGGCAAAACTATGGCAGGCATGGCTGTGTACACTGGAAATGAACCACCTAGTCCACTGGCAGCAGGAGGGCTGAGCCTTATTGTGGCTCCTCCAGGCTATGTAAACATAGCTGCTGATCTGAAAATTAAGGATACTTCTGGCAGTTGTTGAGTCTTCCTGGCTCATGGAATCAGTGAAATAGCTTCATCCTTCTAATTGACTGTCAGTCCAGCTACAGCAACTGGGCCAAACACTGTGGCAGTCAGCCCAAAGGAACTGAGACAGGATCACACCCTTGTTGCTTTTATTGGCTGTTGGGTTTTTTTATGGCAAAGAAGCCTGGTAGTCATTCAGCCTATTTTGCCTTTGTTTTTCCCATTGTAAGAGTAATTTTCCTAATGTGATAAATTAAGCAGTTTGGTGACACCTTGACAAGTGCCATTTCCTCTTGTCCTCCCTGGGCCTTGCTGTAATATTGGTGTAGCAAGCCCCAGTCTAGGTGGGATAAATCAGAAGATTTCCAAGGCAAAGTAAGGCTTGCATTGGGAAACAGCAGGTAATGGCCTACTCTCTGTTTACTGAAGAAGTCAGAGATGGAATTGCTGAGAACACTGAAAACTCAGGGGCATAATAAAGGGAGAGCTGGGAAAGGTCTTGGGGAAGGGGAATGACTTCATCCAGGAATGCTTAGCAGTGCAGGTGTAGAGAGTACCTACGGGAACTGGATGCCGAAAGCAGCACAGGCCAGCAAAGCTTGGCTACAGCAGGGCTGGGAAAGAGGTAGGCAAATGTTTGTGCTACAAACCATTGAATACATTGATCCGATACAGCAGAAAGGAAATTTACAAATCTACAGATGGATAAACTGCATATAACTCAGCAGTATGAGCAGAGTAGAAGCTTAGAGAAAAAGAACAGAATTTACCTTAGAACATTTACATGAAATCTGTCTAGCACAAAAAGCACATTTTAAGTCAGAATAAAGGTCTAACTAGGATTTGTGCATATAACAGCCTGATAGCAACCACTTGTGAGAAAGGACAAGTTTACAGATGTTTTCTTCTGAGATCTAGCAGTTTGGGGATTTCTTCAGCCCTACTATTGAATCTAATATGCAATGCTATTGATGTCATTTTTGAATTTGTTTGTGTGGTATCTTTTAGGATAGGATCAAATTTAGTTGTTTGCTGAGAACCTTTTGTGACAATAAAAGTAATTTTGTTTATTAGAAAAAAAGAAAAATCTTTCTAGTGTACAGCCATCCTAAGTGGCCAGTAGCTTAGATATTTTCAATTTGAATCATATTATTGAGATTTTAGTAGTCTTGCTGAAGTCTATCCTAAGATATATATAGATAGATATAGATAATATAGATAGATATAGATATAGATATAGATATAGATATAGATGTATGTATGTATGTATGTATATAACAGAAACTATTGAAGATGGAATTTCAGGAATTCTCTACCTCCACTGAAGTTCACAGGCAGCTAATTTCTCAGCTGAAGTACATTAAACTCTATATCAGGATATAAAGGCACAGAGTGGTTACATTTCATTAGCACATGCTTTAGTCTATTTAGACATGGTTGAATCCAATGATATTAAAAGTTTTTTCTTCCAATCTAAATGATTCTATGGTTTTATGTTTCCATGATTTTGTGATACAGTTCCAGGGCCAGGAGCTAAATTGAGTGCACACTGACTGTGCATCAAGTCTGCTACCTCATTGCATCATCCTGGAACCCATATTTCTGTTGTTACCTTTTGCCCAACCTGGAAATGAAACTCAAGATAATTTTAGTAAGGAGGTAATATGAAAGGGAATCTTTATTTGAATGCCTTCAGGAGCACTTATGGAAAGACGTCCACAAAAGCCCACCCCTTCCAGGGGTGAGAATATTTTTATAGGTCTTAGGAAATTAACACAAGTGATAAAAGGACCAATTAGGAGGACAAGTGGTGATGCAATTTTCCCCCAGGTCAAGCTCCTTCTCTGGAGCCCCCCATCAGCACTAGCTGTATTTTGTCCATGAAAATGTATCTCGAAGAATTGTTCTCAGCCTTGGTTCCTAGGAATAACCAAAAGAGCACAGGAGCCCTGCACTTCCTGGGGCTTGGAGCTTTGGAATTTGTTTCGTCTTTCTGCCTAGGGGAAGGCCATGGAAAAGTACTGAGAAAACTAACCACTAATACAATAGGTTACACAACTACAAATACATGTGTAAAGAATACAGAGAACATATATAAGAACAAAAGACAAAACCCAAACTGGCATCAGTGTCACAGACAAGAACTCAGCCTGCTAGGAAGCACCAAGATAATTAGACAGTATGGTTAACTGATGCTGTTTCATACACAGTCAGCTCAAACAATTTGCAATAATCTATACAGATCTGTGCAGGTATATCTTAAGTGCAGTAAAACATATAATTTATTTTTGTTCACATTAAAATAATTTGATGCTTAGTACTGAGAAAACACTGAAGTTTGGATACTAATCTGGGTATTACCTTCAAATTAGGAAACACTTGATTCTTTGTCTACTGATTTTCATACTTCTTCTGCATGTCTATGTGCTATCTGTGAAATGATGCTTAAAAAGATTCTTATTCTTACAAAAATATTCATATATATATATACAGATATAGATATATGCACTCCTACATATTCTTCTGTATAATAACACTTTTCTGTTTTAACTTTCCAGCTTTAGGACCTAAATATTTTCTCTGGATACATTGGCAAAAAAAGCTACATGCCTAAATCTACCTCCCCTTTTGTTACATTAGGAAGTGCTAAGAATTTGACCATTCTGTACCAAGGATTCTGTACAATTCTATATGGACTTTTAGCTAGAAGATGAAGCCTCTAGAGGTGAAATATTAGTGTTTCAGGAAGACTAATTGACATCTGTGAAAATCCAGCCTCACTGAGTAGTGACAGACTTGAAATTATTAAAAATCCAACAAAGAGGAAAACCTGCAGTCAAGTCTTGTCACTCGTGCTTCACTCTAGAGGGTTAAATAAAAATATTCTATGTTATAGTGGTGCAGGAACAAGTAAACCCACACTGTATCTATTAGGGACTGCTAAAGAAATGTTATTCAGTGTAATAAGTCTCAGTATATAGCTTTGGAAGTATTGAGAACAAGTAGACTCAATTGAATGATGTAGAAACTTGCACCTTGTTTTACGAATAGTTTGTCAGAGAGAGTGATTCAGTAGTGCTCTGTGAGGAAGAAGGTTAATATAAGATGTCTTTAATAAAAAAAAGATTGGGTTTACACAGAGGATATCCAGGACAGCAGTGTGTATAATAGACACAAGAACTTTAGCAGCTATTCTGGACTATTTAATATAGATGTGGATATATGGCAGAAGAGCAATCAGTCTACAGAAAGGGTGCAGTGATATAAGCTCCATTTTCAATCGATTTGGCAGCTAGCCTTGCGTTGTGATTACTTTTAAGGTTTCCAGTAAAAGTGGGTAAATTAAGTACAGAAAAATTACTCAAAAAATCAGTGAGAAAGTTATCCCAGCCAAAGGCAGTACCTGCAGAGTTTCTTAGCACATTCAGTGACTTTTGCACCAGTAAGTCCTACATCAAAAATGCTTCTCTATGCTGACCTTCATCACAAGATATGTAAGAGCTGTTCTTTCACCAAGAAAGTCTACAGCTTTTGAAAAATAATTGTGAATATAATTAATGAAGAAATTTAATCTAAAAACGGGTATTAAACACAAAATGGTCAAGGCATTTTGGTATCTCATTCTGGTGTCTGACCAGTTTCAAAAGTAGTTTAGTACCTACATAGAAGGAATTCCACAGGTACCTTCCAGCTCAGAGTAAATGGGAAGCTGATCACTTAATGAAACCTCTTTTGAAAAATTGATCCACAGATGAGTTTAGGTAGTAAAATCTACCCATAAAATAGATGTCTTTTTATTTGTGTATTTTACCCTTAGAAAGCCTGGTAGCAAAGTTATATGCAAAGAAATCTGAAGCAGACCTTTGCTGCTTGATATGCTACTGTCTGTACCCGAACCAGCTTGTTTAGACAGTCATCTTGAAATTTACCTTACAGCCTGTAGTATCAAAACCATAGCATATAGCTGAGGTCCTAGTCTTACAACACCATGAACTAAATGGTGCATTATCTAGGTCTGCTTACGTTTATTGTGAGACATTATCTTGGATATTCCTGCCTATGAGCAAATTGACTAATCAATAAACCATCTATTTGAAAACAGAAGCAAAAATAACTAAATTACATAGATGTTACTGATAACTGCTTCTCTATTTATGCAAAAAAACAAATATTATGCACTTTAAAATTACGGTAATATGTTTTATATTTGCTTGAAGATCTGATAAAATTTGTAGCCCTATAGCAAAATGTTGATCTTCTGTCACTGTATAATGCAAAAATTCACAGTGCCATACCTATGCACATTGACCAGAAAAAATCAAAGGAATAGTGTTTTGTTACCAACTATTGTCTGTCATACAAGTATCACATATTGAAATGCAATCCTCATTACCTCTGTATGAAATCACTGTTCCTAAACAAAGCCATGAGATTTCATATGTATATCTGTTTTATTCATTCACATAAACACAAACATAAATAGCAATTATTTTGTATCTAACTTGTGCCTAAAACTAGCAGTGTACTATGATCACAGGGCTTTAATCATGGGTAATATCTATTCTCATGAAAAACAGCACAATGTGGTGCTATTCTACCACAGCATGGTAGAAAACCCAATCAAGAAGGAACTTGAATGTTCTTTTATGTTACTGGTATAATAAGCAGAAGGTGTTTTGAATCAAAAGTGTGTTGGATATTAAAAAGACTTTTTTTTGCAGACCAGATTGTGCCTTAAAACAACTGATATATATTTGATTATATATATATGATCATATACATATGGTATATGATATGTATTGATAGTGGTGGTATACTATGTGATGACAATAAACAAAGTACAGTACTAAATCATCCGTTGGAAAGTACAACATAGCAGCCTGAACTAATCCCTCATTTACAGGCTGCCTTCCTTCCTCTACTCTGAAAATAGTTACTAAAGCATCTGCCTGATACCACAGTGGAAATGACATTACATATAATTGAACTAAAAGCTTTTGACTGCCTAAGTGGTGAGGAATTTCAGTGTCTACACCATCAGTTGATTGAGCCCTGCAATTACAGCCAGTTGAATTGTTAGGTTTGACCTCAAAATTTATGCCCCATCTTTTAAGTGTATTTGCCTTCACACATGTGTGGAGTTACCCTTCACCACTTCACATTCACAGAACATTAATGTGGCTGCAGGTAACATGACTCCTCCTTGGATACTCTCACTTTCTCACCAGGCCTAAATACATTTTCTTTCTTACTCTAGGGGCCCCTAGCAGGAGTTTTGTCAAGGCTGTTCCAGATGGAGGTGGCAGAGTTTAGACACATTCCTATTCTTGGCTCTTCCCACATCTGTTAGTTAATAGATTCCTACCTTGTCCACGATGTCAGATTAGCCTTTGCAGCCTTAAGAATAGGGAAAGCTCTGTCTCACCCTCTGTGAGGGTGAGATACCAGGATCATCACTAGACTAGCATGAGATACCAGGATCATCACTAGACTAGCAGAACAGCACCTCCTTCCCATTTTAGATTTTATTGCAAACTTTTGTGGTTTTTTTTCAATAGCAAGTTGAGATTTTATTGCATGTCCTGCTTGCAATTCATATGTTAATTGGCTTTCAAATTGCCTGTTGTTAGAGGAATCTGCTGCTTTGCCAGAATTGTTGATTTGAGTTCAGTCTAAGGCCAGTATTTCTCTGTGCTGTGTTTATGAGATCATTTTCCATAACCTATCCCCCCCTATTTCCTTGTAAAGCCCTCAGATCTGCAGATGCATTTACTCCTTCAGATATTTTGATAGTTCTAATTAGTGTACATCTTTGACATTATGCAATTGTCTTCAATTATGTTTCAGTTTTAGAAGTTTTTAAATTGCCCCTATGAAAGTGCACTGTCAACAGAGACTAGCAATAAAGGTAATCGTGAGAATAGCAGACCCCAAAATGCATGGTGAAGAGGTTTGTTAATTACCGAAGCGGAATTAGAGTGTGTAATTAAGATTAAATTATTCAGTTCATAGACTGAGAATGTCAGAACATGGCCCTTCAAATACATCACTCATCTATTCTGTAATTATTTTCCTCTTATTTTATAGCATTTTAGTTGTCTCAGTAAATATCACCTGTGAGCTGAAAACTTTTTTACCTGAAGAAATGATTTATAAAAACAAAAGTGGTTTCTGTAATGGTAGTTAAAATCCCTAGAAATCATCTGGAAATTGCTTGCTAATGCTGAGAACACCTGAAAGGTTTCAGGCTTTTAGAGCCATTAGGGGTATTGACTTATTAACTACCTTACCTCACACAGGTGTGAATGAACTATGTTATACATCAGCTTTGAATTACTGCACATTCTAAAACTTTGCTCAATATTGGAGAGAAAAAAGATTTTTCAAATTACATAGTATTACAACATTTATCTTGTGATTTTTATGATAGCCCAGATTATGAGTGTTGCAGTGTGAAATTATTAATTTGTAATTTTATGTAGAATGGTTTGTTCCAGATTAGCCCGTGTTCTAACCCCTTTGGTTTTTCCCTAGTTGTGGGTCCTGTCCATCTCCCTGCAATCCTGCCCAGACACTGGTGGGGGGCTGGGGTGATTGGCAGAGCCTATGACTTCTCTGCCCTGTATCATGTATCAGATGCCCTGTGTATTGTCTTTCTGTCTTGGTCACTCCCTCCTTACCTGGTATTGGTCCTGGGCTAATCCCTGTCCCTTTCCACACCCCCGGTACTTAAGGTCAAGGAGAGCTCAGAGAAGTCACTTTTCATGCGGCCAGCTGGCAGCAATAAACCTATCTTGTCACCCACGTGAGAGTCTGCCTTTATTCCACACAGAAGCCACATTTCTACCTGAGGGCTAGGACTCACAGAGCAAGAAGGTACCACAGTTGTACCAATTCATGCGTGTTTGGGACCGAGCCAGCCATTGCAGCTCCAAACGTCGCATTAATGAGAACAGACCATCATATTTTGTTCAGCATGCAAAAACATTTCTGCCCTCTACCACTGGCAGCCGACTTTGTTAATATGGTGGGATGACCTTGGCCATCTGCAAGACCCCATTCAGCTGCTCTCTGAGTCCTCTTCCTCTAGGGAGGACCAGGGAAATGGCCAGTTATTTTGATGGGGAAAAGCAGACTCAACTTGGGGAAAAGTATTTCAATGTATTGCCCATTAAAACAGAGTTGGATGTTTCACAAAAAAGTTCACAAGTCTCCTTTGCTGAAAAAAGGAATATGAAGTACAGAATGGTATATGAAGTCCAGAACTATAAGAGCAATTTGTGTGCAAGGTGTCCTATTCGTATTGGATATTAGGTCACTCCAAAGCCTTCTCTTTTCCAGGTCGAAAAATCACAGTTTTCTCAGCCTTTCTTCATAGGACATGAGCTCCGTCTATTTAATCACCTTGGTGGACCCTCATCTGGACTTGCACCAATAGGTCAATGTCTCTCCTGTCCTGGGGGCCCCAGAGCTGGATGCTTCACTCCAGATGGGGTCTCACCAGAGCAGAGCAGAGGGGAAAAATCCCTTCCCTGGCCCTGCTGCCCAAGGTGCTTTTGGCACAGGACATGCTTGCCTTTCTGGACTGGTAGTGCTCATGGCTGGGTCATGTTGAGCTTTTCATCCACCAGCAACCCTGAGTCCTCAGCAGGACTGCTCTCAATCTGTTCATCCCCCAGCCTGTGTTGATTCCATCAGGGGATGAGGTACAATTTGGTTGGCCTTTCTTTTCTGACCCATGTGCTTATAGAATCCCTTCTTGCTATTCTTCATATCCATTGCCAAGTTCCATTCCATCTGTGTCTTGGCTTCCCTGATCTCATTCCTACATGTCCAAACTGTATTCTTGTACTTAATACAGGTAACCTGTCCCTGCTTCTAGTGACATAGCTTTCTTACTTCTCAGTTTGAGCAGCAGGTTCTTGCTCAGCCATTTCAGTTTCCTGCCTGCCCTGTTTGATTTCTTACGCACGGGGATGGACAGCTCTTGCACTCTAAGTGTCCTTAATTTTAGTTAAGTGTCCTTATTTGTAATAAAAGTTACATAACGTGAAATATTTTTGCACATTAATAATTTTCCTTTTCACTGTTTATCTGTACATCCTTTTCCCCTCCCCATATTGGCAGGTAAGACTAAGCTCACCACATGCTACATATGAAGTTCATTATACATGTGTGAACAGCCTTACTGATTTCAGTGGAACTGCTTCTCTCTGTAAAATACACTAAACTTCTGACATCGAAATCTGAGTCTTTATATTTGGATTCCATGTAGGAAGAAAATGAACCAAAGGAAAATTAATTCTTACTTTAATATTTCCCACAGTTTCATGGAATTTTTTTTTTACAATGCATACAATGAAATCTTAACGACAGTCCTTCCTTAGGCACAAAAATCCTCATGTCTCCTTAAACTTGCACTGTGTAATTGTTTTAATTTTAAAATAAACCCGGTCAATTATTCTTTTATGTAATCAACAAATTGAACCACAATATTATAATTTATCACATGATTGATGCTTTAGGAGAGATGTTTGCAAATGGAAATATAAACACTAGGATATATAAAATTAGTCTGTATGATCAGTTCTCTCAATTTTTTGTGTCAGATCTTAGTGAAGATTGCAGCTACATTCCTTAGAAACATAGTCTGTGACATTTTTGTCTGAAAATAAAAAATTAAAACTTTACAGAGGCCTCAACTGAGCTTTAAAAAAGTGTCACTAACTGGATGGTTATACACTTTGGGATTGTATCTTTCCTGATCGACTGCAAACACCATTAATCAACCTAAGGAATGTTTCAAGTATCTGTAGTCATTGTCATCAGTTGAAATATTCAGAGGTACTTCATGGATAAACTTGTTTCCCTTCTGTATTTTAACTGTGTACTAATAATGTGTTAGTTTATAATCTAGGGATAATTTCCATAATTGATTTTTTAGAGTTGAAAATATACCACATCCAAAACATCAGACACTTATAGAAAAAAAATCTAATTACAAAAAAATATTCTGCACCTACTTGACTTTTCTTAAACAATCAAATGATAACCAGATAATGTTTAAACTTTATTGAGTGATTTTCCCCTCAGTAATCTTTCAGTGCTCATCAACAATAAGTTATGGAGAAAATGCTATTTGGATTGGTAGTGGTTTTAATCCTTCTTTTGTAAGCCAAATTACTTATTTTACCTTTTTGCACTAAGCAATATACCTGAAAATGCAGAAATCTCTATAAATTACCGAGTTAATGGCTTTCTCAACTCTACTCCTCATGATATTCTGCAGGAAATTGCAGACCTTAAGTATGGCATCTGATGATGCTGGCTTAATTTGCAAATAGCCTGCTTGCAAACCTGAATTTTTGAAGATCCATTACATCCTCTTTTTGAAATAATCCTGCACTACATGACTAACCCCATATATTTTTGTTTTCCTGTGGAAAACTGTGTAAGGAAAATAATATTCTGTTTAAGTATTTCCCTATTTTTGAGTCAGTAGTCAGCTATACAAGCATGGCTAAGGTTTGAGGAGTGTGACTTGCTGAAAAATTAAAAGGAGCATATAAACTTCAGTTGTGATATTCAGCATTTTTCCACAATCCAGTGACCCTCTCCACTTGTCCTGCTCTTTGGGAACCATGGAACATATGAATTCTGTGACAGTCATAATAAAAGGAAACAATGCCCTTCTGTACACTAGCTCTGGGGTTTTTATTCCCAGAAGATATAACTTGGAAGTGATGACTGGTTGGCCTAAAAGGCAAAGCCTTTTCTACAACACTGTCTAGATGCTGCATCAAACATAGAGCCAAAACAAGGACATTTCGGAAGAAAAATGTGGGAAGAAATTCTGTGAAGAGAGAGGGAAAACAGATAAACAAAACCATAAAAAAACCCTAATTTTAAATCCCAAGTTTTAAATAAAACTGCCCACATGATAAAATCTTGCATGTGGCCACAATAGATTAAGCTATGTGAAGATTTATCAAGTCTCTGATGGTGTCTTGCACTTCTCAGAATGGCTTAATAATGGCAAGACAACTTCTGTGGACATGCTTTGTAAAATAAAAGGTTTTAATAATGAAGAAAATAATAAACATCATCAAACAAAGAAGCATAAGTCAAACACAGTGTAAAAAACACTCTTACACTCCTAAGTCCAAAAAAGCAAGTGAGCCCCTGTGTGCAGTCTCCTCCTGATGGTCTAGGAGGGCTATTTGGCACCTTGCCCAATGAAATTTGCAACAGACTTTGAAGTACACTTCCAAAACCCAATCAGTGCTCCTGAGCTGGCACTGAGCCAATTACAATGAAAAAGCTATGGAAAATTCTAGTTTAACTTCCTTTCATGTTCTAAGGTAAGCTGAAACACTTCCTGTTATGTAGAAAACACCTACTCAGGTGTGGAAATGCATTCCTACACCCAAAGACTAAGAAAATTGCATGGCAGTTACTCATTTCAGCTTGGCTCTCTTACCGCTTACCTAAACAATTATTTAACTGTAATATTCAGTCAGATGTAGACATAGAATTGCTTGCAGCAGTGTTCCAATACTAATCCAAATAGAAGTTTTGAGAGGTGAGGGGTTTATCTTTGCCCTCAATTGTATCTCATTGTTTAATGTTTGTTTCAAAGGAAAGCAATTCCAGAAATATAGTTTGTAAGGGATGTTAACCTTTTTATTTTTAGATATGTAACAACGTAGGAATGTGACAACATATATCTATTTCAAAAATATACGTAAGTATAGCAATTTACCCAAATGAATATCTAGCTATCGTGTCCCCTGAGAAGAACACTGACCTTTGTCTTCCTGTGTCTTACTGGAAGAAAAGTAAATATTGACCCCTTCAGTTAATGCCTCCAAACCAGTAAATGCCCCATAGAACACCATATCAATGCCACTAGCCAGCTAAACTAGCAGTACAGAATCTTGGACAAACATCTGTATCACCAGTTTCAAACACCTATTTCATATTGAATAATGTATTTTTGTGTATTTGAAAGGCCATAGTCAATATTTAATCTGCCTGTTTGAGAAGTGCATTTAAGTGGCAAGATTTCTGTCTGCTATTTTTGATTAAAAACACTTTAAAAAATAGAGTTTTTTAAAGGCACATGTGCTACAGAATTAAACTTTCCTAACTTCTGAGTTGTTTCCAAATGCAGGTTCAATTAAATTCTCTGGTTTAGGTATATAATACTTTTAAAATCACAGGAGAAATCTCTCACCATATTTGTCTCTCTCATTTGTTTGTAACTCTTGAACGTAAACTAGGAAACAAAAAAAAAACAGCCTGAAAATGGTGATCATGACATGAACTGTAGGGAAGTTAAACCATAAAAGGTGTCCTTGCATTTGGAAGTAGGTTTGGATTTAGAGTAAATTATATCAAAAGTTCACACCTGCAAAAGAGACCCCAGCCAAAATCCTAACCCATTTTTTTGAAGCCTAAGTTAATAAATTACTGCATCCTGGAATTCAATAGACCAGGCACATTTCCAGCTTCACCCACATCTAAAAGGTTTCTACAACTGAATCTTGGTCTGTGATAGTTACACCTCATTGAAGTTCCATAATCTCTAAAAAAGTATATTTTTGCATCCTAACTGTTCCAAAGTTTTTACTTCTGAGAATGACAGTATGTGCACTTTGAAATATGATTTGTTCAACTGGATTTTTGCTACTGCAAGTTTGATGAGACACATGTTTCTTCAAATTGGCAGAACACTAAATAACTGATCTCTGTACAGCAGTGCCCTGGTTGGATTACTTCAGTGTGATTCCTGTTTTTCTTTGACATATTTTTATGGTAGTTATTTTTGGCGAGTAATCCACTTATAAACTGCTTTCCAGAAACACTGCTATTATAATAAAATTCAGAGTTTGAAATCTCTGTAGTGTATGGCTGTATTTCCCAAAGAAGTTAATGTTAAAGATTTTTTTTAAGTCTTGATTTCACAATTACTATAATTAAAAAAAAAATCCCTAATTTTATACTGCCCATATTTGACTTCCCTGTTAAATCAGCCTGTTAAATCTGCTGTCAGAGCAGTTTTCCTGTCATTATTTGAGCCATGCAACTTACTGGTGTCCTGCAGAATCATTTGGCACCTCAGGATAAACAAACAATTTTGTTTGGGTCTTACAGACTGCACGTTTGGTTGGGAGCTTATAAATTGAACACCCTGGATTGTGAAGTGTATTCTTTAAGCGTGGCTTCTGAAAGATTACGCAGAGTTCGGTATCATTTTATTATAATTGAATTGAAATCTTTGCCAGTGAGCTGAGTGTTGTAGCCAGCATTATTGACACAGGGCTATACATATTACAAATTGCAATTGACACCAACTGTTCCTTGCTAAGTTTTGGAAAATGGGTATTAGATTTCCGCATGAAATAGAATGGGAGAATGAAGAAGATACAATGGTTAAAAGTAACACTTCTAAGGATGAAGAGTTCCTTTGAGGACAGTCACTTGTCAAAGAAACAGCTGTAGTGTGGGTATTGTATTATGCAGCTGTGGGGTTTTGGGGGTTAGTTCTTTTCTTTTAATGGGATGGGGTAGATTTTTTGTCAATGACTCGGGCTTGATTCTGCCTTCAGTGTTGTACCATAAGAAAAATTTTTGGATGTAGTTAATCACCATAAACATGGAAAAATAAAATCTACAAGCATTATTTTTCCTTCTGGTTCACTTAAGCTTTTTAACCAAAAATTAAGAAAATCTTATGTTTTCATTCCATATATGTCACTTTGAAGTTACTGTTACTAACTCACTTCAGAGGAAAAGACTCATCTATATTGAAAACTGCATTCTTTTGGAAAAACTGGAGCTTTATTTGAATATAAAAAACAATGTAGATGAAGTTTGTCAAGGAAATATATAAAACAGAAACTTGACAATGAGTAATATACATATTTCTCCTTTTGACTTTAAAAAAACACCAGTTTTCTTTTATAAACCTTATATTAAATGCAAGAGAAGTCTTAATCATAAAAGAGTGTTCTTATCCAGACTGAGTTTTTTTATAACACAATGAAGTTGTGTTTTCATAGCTGAAGTGTTGATATAGTCTTAACTACAGCAGTGTAATCATACAATAATTAAAAATTTTTAAAATCAAATAAATTATCTCAAGAAAACAAAAAATAAGTAAAAAACATGTGTCTGTACTTCCATTTCCTGAAGGGATATCTAGGTTTTGGGTGCTGCCAAAGTGCACTATTTTCTTTGAGATTTACTCTGCATAAAGGAAACTGAAGATGTTTTTGTTTTGTTTTCAGTGATGGTTCTCAATTTCTAAGAGCATTGCATATTAGCCTGTCAAGAAAAAACACCACCTAGCAGCTCCAGATATCTTTATTTTATGAGTTTCTACAAATGTATATATGCCATTAAGATGGACCATTCTGATGTAGTCATGTCTGTCTGTGTGTCTGCCTGTGCACTGCACAATTTTGTTGCTGTTTGCCAGACTTTTGATTTCATGAGTAGCACAGAAATTTACATATAAAGTGGCTTCTTTCCTGCTCACCTCAGTGATAAGTATTACATTTTTAACACATAGCAGTTTGTTTAAAATTCAGTTCCAGTTCTCAGGATACATTTTCCTGCAAGGTATCTTATTTCTTCAGATGAAGAAGGACAAGATGTTATATATGCTGAGTATTTTAGAACTACTTTTTCTAAGTCATTGATTTTGTTTACCAGTATACTCTTCCCTATTTCTGTTTGGAGCTGAAAGAATTCTCCTTTATACTCTGACATAAGGATGTATCATTTTGAAGTAGGATAACCAGATCTCAGGCAAGAAATACGCAGTTGCAAACACAGGGGCATCTAGCAGCACAGTGGTTTGAACCATGCAGAATTATACTTTACTGTAAGTTATCACAGTGGAAGGACTAAAATGAAATCTGCTGTTTTCTTGGGATGTTTGGGGTGTAATGCATTGTTGTGGTTTAACTGCAGTGAGCAGCCAAGACCCACTCACTCCCCCACCAGCCATCTCCAGGACAGCAGGGCCCCATCACATATAACAGGGGCTTGGGAAGACAAACACCATCACTCAAAATGTCCCCCCATCCCTCCTATTTCCCCCCAGTTCATCTACTGAGCATGAGTTCACATGGTCTAGAACATCCGTTTGGTCAGTTTGGGTCACCTGTCCTGGCTGTGTCTCCTCCCAAGTCCTAAGCACCAAAAAATTCCTCACCAGCAGGGCAATGCAAAAAGCAAAAAAAGGCCTTGGCTCTGTGTAAGCCCTGCCCAGCAATAACAAAAGCATGTCTGTATTATCAACCCTGTGTTCAGCACAAAATAGAGCCCCATGCCAGCCACTGTGAAGACAGTTAGCTCTACCCCACCCAAAACCAGCACAAACATATATATGCATTTGCTGCCTCTAATAATCACTAGTTCTTCATATTCTGCTATTTCTCTTTCCACTCTCGCACCTGGCTCCTTGTTCATTTGTTGATACTTGTGGAGAATGTGGCAGAATAGGTAGCACTGAATAGGTACTTAGTAAATGTTCCTGCACAATGAGACAAGAAAGAATACTAAGAGAAGATAAAAAGAAGGAAATACATGGGAAGAGCAATTAATCCGTAGGGTATTACCTGCTAATTACAATGGAAAATAATTGCCACTGCAAAGGAAATCAGCATCATGAAATGTTTGTATCTTAAGCTTGTAAGCCTGCCTGGTATAAATTAGAGTCTGCTGTAATCCTGGAGACACAGCCTGAGCTGAGTGTTCAAGCTGTTAATTAATCATCACATCTTCTTTCTAATGTCTGGGAATCTCTTATAAGTAGTAGTAGAAGAAAAAATTTCTGTCAAATCAATGATAAAAAGTAATTGCCTTTATGGAAAAAAAAAAAAAAAAAAAAAATCCAGATGAACAACTTGAAATTGCTGAGAAAAGCTAATAGAATAACTGGGTTCTATGTGGTGACATTTGTCCACACAATGAGAGTATTACATGTGTTTAATGCTTTCAGGTGGAAGAGAAGGAAAATAAGGGAACTGGTGTGTTCGTTATACAGTATGCTGAACAAAACAGTGATTCACTAATTCATTGTACATGTATGCATGTATAGTTCCTTTTTCTGTACTCTGCTTGGAGAGTGAGCTGTATATGATACAGTTCAAATTTTCACAACTGAAGTCTAATCTCCAAAACTTATATATGAAAAAGCTTTTCTAGGCTGATAATAATTTAGGCCATATTTAAGCAGCTGTAGTCTTATGCATATAGTAGGAAAATTATGTTAAGATGAATTCCAGCACAGTTTTATGGAAAATAGCAGAAACAAAATGCAGAGGAAAGTTTTTAGGCCGTGTTTTTGGAAACAGTATCTGTCTGCCGATGAAAGTTCTCAGAAAATAATTGTAGAAATGGATATAGAAGTGGGTTCATTTGCTGAAAATGGCATCTAATTAGAATATACTGATTTCAGTTTGTCAACACTCAAAGTAGTCAAGTTCCTATCAGGAGGTTCCTTTATGCAGTAAACTTCTAATAACTTGGGCAAACTTCTCATATGACATGAGAAGCCCTGTTCAGGTATATAATTTTGTGAAAATTAAAATTACCATATACTTGGAATAAACCTTCTGTAAAATGAAATGTTGAGAAACTAGTGTGGTCAGTTCAGATCTCAGTGGGTATGATGGAAAGTCTCTCTTTAATGTGTAACTAATTTACACATTAAAGAGAGTCTCTGAATAGATGGAGGAAGAAAACATAACTCTTCTCTGCCTTATATTTCACCACGAAGCATCACCGAATGGAATCAACAACATTCAACAAGAACAATCAAATGGCTGGCATGGCAGTTGGCCCTGTGTTACTACTGTTGTAATGTGTCACACCACATTTAGTATTGATGAAGGTCACAAGATGGTACAGTGGTCCCTCAAAAATATGCATTCCAAGGAGGAAAATTTGAACATCTGTAACTTCAATCTTCATTTTTTTTTCCTCTTCAGTGCTTTGATTGACAAAATTCCCATTTTCTGAAACATTTCTAGCTAGAACAGAAATTCAAAACAGAGTACAGACTTTAGAAATATATCATTAGACCTAAAAATAGAAACTAATATTACCTTTTTGTCACTCTTACACTCACATAATAATTTAATAGCTGAACTATATTATCACCTTCTTGCCCCCTCATGCCCTGTCCCACATCTTTCCCTAAAAGTACTGATAATTCTAAACAAGCTTTTGCATTACTTGAAATCAATATCGTTTTGCTTTACAGGGCAGAAAAGGCTTTTGCTGTTTAAGTGGAAAGTATATTACATTGTTCTCAAAGGTTTATAACACCTACTTTTTTAATATAACTTTAACTTCTGGTTTAAAGCTTGAACAATAGAACTCAAAAATAACTTTATTTCCAAAGAATTTCAGCCAAAGCCTACCTTGAAGCCTTATGTACATAAAGAACACTACAGAGAACTATGCCACATTTTTTTCTGCTCAGTTATCTGGAAAATGTATTGGAGGCATGTAAGAAATGCAAAAAAAAAAAAAAAAAGACCATGACAGACTGTGATTTGTAGAAGTAAAGGCTGATAACTTCCATCTACAAAAATAACCCCAAAGTAATAAGTAAAGGAATCACAAAAGAGAAAAAGACATTTATAATAAAGTCTCTACTGACAAGTTCCACAGTTTGTTTGGTTTTTTTTCCAAATATTGCAATTCAGAAGCTAACTTGAATTGTCCTTCTTGACATTTAAAAGCACAACTTCACCTTAACATTATGTAACATGTCTTAGGCAGAACCCTTGCCATGTTCATTATATGAAAATAATCTGGCTTACTCTGTTTGACATTTACTTTGTGTGTCACCCAATTTTCAGAGAAAAATGTGACAAAGAAACAAGATGAAAGGACTGAAATGTCTAGCCATACATGATGTCTCTGACATAATATTCAACAGGAGACTTATGGAAGGACCAGTCTGTCATTTTCACACTTAAATGCAAAAAAATTCACAGTTAGCCATTTTAATCTCAAATTAGTAGTGTAAGTTAAAGAGAGATAGAATCACATCAAATAAAATAACCATCCTAGGAAGTAATGCAGATTCTGCATGCAGTGAGTCTTCAGACAGTCATTTATCACCATATGCCAAGACACGTAAAGAGGCAGAAAGAGGAATTAAAGCATGGTGGGAGACTCTACCTTCTCCCCCTCCCTCTTCCTCTGCTATGTACATGCAGCAAACATAACACCAGGATGCGATACAGTGGAAAAAGTTTTAAATTTGTTGGCTATTTGTTTCCTAGAACAGCAGTATAGGGAGCCTGCAAGAGGAGGTGTAATCTGTGATTTGGTGCCAAGCAGTGTCCAGTGTCTGGGTAATGATTTTGTTGATGAGGAATAACTGTTTAACAATGATTGTCATCATATGTCATCCTCACAGAACTTACAAAAGCCAGTAAGTCCATTGAAAAGTAGCCCGTGTAAAAAGAAAGACACTTTAAAGGAAGAAACTGAAGAGAAAAGCTAAGGGGATTAAATCCTTATAGGTTTTGTGGCCATTATTGAAAGATACCGTCCAAAAAGTGCAGCACTAATGAATAATAAAAAAAAAAAAAGGTGTTTTAACCAAAAGATAAGAAAAATCATTAGACATGAGAAAATATCTCCTATCTCTAAAGAGCTGAAGAGAGCTTTTCCAGAAAAAAAGTAGAAAGTATGAGGAACCTTGGCAAAACAAAACAAAACAAAACAAACAAACAAACAAACAAAAAATTAATTCAAAATATTTTGAAAAGCAATTGACATAGCAATCAACATAAACAGCAATACCTTCTTCAGACAGGAAAATAAAAAAAAAAAAAAAAAAACAAACCATATTTAGCAAGTCTGCTCATTTAGTTGCAGATCAGGTTGTTAAAGAGTGCCTAGAGAAGGCAAGACCTGTATAGATAAAGCCAAATTTGTTCAATAAGTAACACTATAAAGGAATGACAGCAATTGACATGGTAGAACTCATCATAGCAGATGCCTCAGCAGAAGATAAGTCTGAAATTGAGGAGGATATGGAACAAGTTGATACCATGAACACTCACAAGTCAGCAGGACTGGAATGGTACTTACTTTCTTACAGAACTTAGGAGTAGAGCAAATAAATTACTAATAGCATTTTTAAGCAGGAGTTTATCAGTTTCCTTGCTACCAAGCTAGGGTAGAAAACATAGCACTGACTAAAAAAAAAAAAGTTCTAGGAAGAGACATTGTAAAGTGCAGACCTATCATCCTGACATCAGTATTAAACCAGTTAAATAAAAAACTGTATTAATTACTTAGCATCTGGATCTGCATAGTCTGTTTGAGAATGGATTGTTTTAAGAAGTCTTGACCTCCTGCTCTTAAAAGTTTTCTGAAGGAATTAGCAACAATGAAGATAGGATTGACTCATATATGCCCCAAAATGACTTTTCAGTTTTATAAACTTTATAGAAGGTGTCCCAAAGCTAGTTTAGCCACTTCTGCTTTATTGTGTTTAAAAGAAATCCTAAATAGTGACAGCTAAAGTAAGGATGACTTCAAAATGAGCTCCACAAATGTAACAAGGATATTTAAATCTAGAGAAAATAAACTAAGAGGAATATTCATCTCTTTCATCTTTTCATAATGCATTTCAAAGATTTAGGGTTATGACCTCCAAATTTTCAGACTTGAAGAATGTTAGAACTTAAACCCATTTCTCCTCTGGATTCCATCTTGGGTTTGGTTCTGGTTTTTTTTTTTTTTTTTTTTTTTTTTTTTTTTTTTTTTTTTTTTTTGGGTGTTTTTTTTTTTTTTTTTTTTTTTTTTTTCCCAATGTAATATATGTTTCTGCCTATTTCTTAAATGTAAATACTAATTTCTGTTTGGACTTACTGTTATACAAAAACACTGATACCTAAGAAAAGTTTACTTCCTTCTGACAAGGAAAATCCTTCTGACAAGGAAATTCAAGTGACAAGCAAAACTGTCCTGTATGGCAACTGTAAGCATACAGACAATTATAGCTGTTGTAATAGGGGATATCATTACAGAATACATACTCAAAATGAGGAGCTTGGGTATCCTTAAGATGCCTATTGTTTATGTAGAAAATGGCTTTTCAGAAGTATTTCCTGTCTGTTTTGTGTGCAATTGCAAAAACTCAATGGAAAAATACAAATGTTAAATAGTGTGCTTGCTATATCTTTTTTGTTGTTGTTGTTGGGGGAGAGGTTTGCCTGTTTTGGGTTTTCTTTTATAAAAACCTCACATCTTTAAATAAAATTTGTAAAATAAATGGCATTTTTTTAGCTGCACTCTAAATTAAATTTGCAGTGCAGGAATATTTAGGTCACCTCAACAGGTGAAAGTAAGCGGCTGGAGCCAAGAACAGAATTTAATCAGACTGTACACACTGTTAACAGATTATGTTTAACTGCATTTTTCTGATAAAGAACAATCTTTGGATAGACTTTTGAAACATACTTAAGTGAAGATTAAAGTGCCTCATTATATTAAAATAATTAGAGATTCCAGCTGTTAGTAAATCAAGAGTGAATCTCAGCAATTTTCAGTGCAACAGTTGGTATTTCCTTTGGCTTTGTTTCCAGTTAAAGAATGTTCATTATTGCATACAGATGTTCAGCCTTCACAACTTTCTTTTTCTGATATAATAAGCTTATTAGTTTATTCCACTTCAGTTTAGAGAATATTATTAGTGATAGGTTTTGTCAAAATATTTGTCATGGGCATTGTAACACGGAGTCTAGCTGTATTTTCTTGTTTTCTTACTGCATGGTGTTGATTACATCAACTCATAGCTCCTACAGTCTATCATTTTATGCTATGAGGTTATTAAGAAAACATTTGAATTTTCTCTTTCGGACCACCAATCCTTTTGTTCTGTGCATTATCAAGGCCCACAGCGGTACTTTAAAGTCATTGCTGCAAAGTCACTCTGTTATGGAAGCTGTAGATATCAGACATTGGAATCAGAGGCATCAGCTACTATAGTGATTTTAAGGTGCCCTGCTGTTTCTCAGACATCAATTAAGCCTGGATGAATGAGGATTTGAAGTGACACACAATATTCTTCTATTATGAGCTCTGTATTGAGAAAGTGTGATGTAACAGGATGAATCATGTAAGAGTCATCAACTTCTGTCAGTGCTGCTATAATTTTATAAATTTTAAGTGTCAGAATTTTATAACTCTCTTCTCCTACTGTTTAAAAATAAGCAAGGATGAATACAGGTGTATTTTTCTTTCTGGCCTGGTTTTGGTAATGGTGGGGGGAGCTACAGGTATGGCTTCTGTGAGAAGCTGCTAGAAGCTTCTTCCATGTCCTGCAGATCCAACCCCTGATGGCTCCAAAGATGGATGTGCACCTGGCCAACGCTGGACCAATTAAAGGTGGTGGCAACGTCTCTGTGATAACATATTTAAGAAGAAATCAAAACAAAAAGTTGTTGTGCATTTTTAATTGCGGCCAGAGAAGAGCTGAGTGAGAACATGTAAGGAGAACAACATGGTGACACTAAGGTCAGTGCAGAAGGAGGGACAGGAGATGCTCCAGGCAGCAGATCTGGGATTCCCCTGCAGCCCATAGTGCAGACCATGGTGGAGCAGCCTGTCCTGAAAGGACTGCATCCTGTGGAAGAGAGACCCACACTGCAGCAGTTTTGGGAGGACTCTATGTCAGTGGTAGGGACTCACATTTCAGCAGTCTGCAGGGAGCTCCTGCTCGTGAGATGCAGCCACATCAGAAAAGTTCATGGAGAACTGTCTCCTGTGGGAGGGATCCCATGGCACAGAAAGGGAAGGACTCCTCTCCTTGAGCAGCCGAAGAAAACCTTGGGTGATGAACAGACCAAAACCTCCATTCCCTGTCCTCTTTGTGCTGCTGGTGTAGGAGACAGGACTGGGAAGGAAGCAGGGGTGGGGGTAAGGTGTTGTTGAGAGCTTATTTTACTTCTTATTATCCTGCTCCAACTTTTTTAGTGTAACAAATTCAACACATATCTCTAATTAAGCCCGTTTTATCAAATACCTGTGACGGTATTTGATAAGCAATTTCTACTGGTCTATATCTCAACCCATGAACCCTCCATTAAATTTTCTCTCATCTGTCCAGTTGCAAAAGAGGAGTGAGTGAGAGGCTTTGGTGGGTGCCTGGTATTGGGCCAGTGTCAACCCACTACAATAGGCTGTTCAGAAATTTAATTAACATATTGTGTAATTTTCAGGTATTTTGAACATGGATACATCCTTCACTGGAAATGAGCCTATAACTCTTTTTGATGTAATTTTGTGAGATGTTTTTACAGATGAGATTGCAATAAAAATAGCTTTTATACCTGTCCTGGTTTCAGCTATGCACACACATGCAGCTTTAACTTATGAGGTAACTTTGAGTTGAGAGGCACAGTGGGTCAAATGTTCACTTCTGAACTATGCAGCTAAACTTTATGATCTGTGAAAAGAAAGAGATGCTCAAAGTGCATAACTGATCTTAATCTAAACAAAATGTTTGAAAGAGGTTATAAGATTCATGGCCTAAAATTACAAATTTCATTCTATTGACTGAAAAACTGAAGCAGATCTCTCAGATACAGATTCATACAGAGAAGATACTGAAATACTGAGAAAGAGATTAATTTCCAATACCAGAGAATCAGTTTTCTTACAGTCTGTTTTGAGCACAGTACTTCAACTGCAGATCTTGTGAATGAACTATTTCAAAATGTTGAGCCACAGTTACCCTCCAGCTGTATTTGGAGATTAAATAGACTTCTCAGATAGGAGAAAACAAAGAACTTGGCCCTTGTCATGTGATAAAATGTTCCTATAGTAAAATAGCCCAGAGTCAATGAGAATTATATATGCTTAATGAAATGTTTAAGTATTTGTATGGACTTTCTAATTCCCTTTTTTTAGAGTCTTATGAATACCAGTAGCTAATAGGGCTTTTTGAAAATAAAAGCTGTTATATAAAGAGTAGCTTACACATTGGGATTCTTGCTAACTGTTGCACTATACATTTACAAGGGTACTAAAGAAATAGAAAGCAATTAATTAAAAAAAAAAAAGCTAAATATTTAATTTCTTTACACAATATTAATTATTTTCTGGCACTCATTGCTGCAAGCTATGACTAATGCAAAGTCTGTAGCATTAAAGGATTAATTCTTTATACTACTGAGGGTACACCCTTAGATAAGATAAATCCCCTCAGGAAGAGGAGATAAAATCTTCATGTTTCCAAGCATAAGGAAGAGATTTCCTGTGTGGTTGGATTACATTTCCAGGCAGGTTTGCCTGCCACATAGCTAACATGATGATAAAGACTGCTTCCTACCTTTGCTGACACCTAAATTTTGATTAATGACACATTAGGGAACTTTTAGTATAACTTCAGCCACAACCTAATTTTATCTTTTTGTTTACCAAACACAGGGAAGTTATTTGTCTTTCTTTGAATCATTTATGAGCACTTGGTGTTAAACAAAATCTTTAACATATGGGGCATCAGATCTGGCATGGATATTACCAGATTTTTGGCAAACTAACACAAACTGCGCTTAAAACTGTAAGAGGTGCATTGTTTAGAACATGACATTTAGAACATTAGCTTGGGTTAACTTCTGATTGAAGCTTCTCTGTGATCTTTATTAAATTATTTAACTTGAATTTAAGATACTCTACTTTGGCCCCTTCAGAAAATCCAAACACTTCTTAGGTTATTGCAGGCTGATAGCTTACTTATCTGTCTCACAAATGTATTTAAAGATCAGGGTGGTGGGTTGTTTTGTTTTTTTTTTCTGCTGAAAACTAGAAATTACTGTTTAATCAGAAGTTTTATTAGTATTTTATTAGTATCATGTCATTATTTTTAAAAAGTATTGAACAAAAATGAGAGAAGACATGTCTGCACATACAAACATCATCTTCTAACAAGATCAGAACTTATCAGTCAAATCCAATACTGAGCTCAGAATGCCTAACCAAGCCTGAAGGCCTGGCTACACTGAAAATTTCCCCACAGTATTATTTCCCACCTTTTGGCTTTTTATATGTCACATGTAGTTGATAGCATTAAGCTTCTGCTCATTCTGTGAGCCTTCATATTCTTCCTTTGGAAACAAACAGTACACCTGACAGCAAACATCACACAGTTGAATGATCAAAGACGATAGTTGTTGATAAGCAAAACCAAGGAGGATTAAAGAAAGACAAAAACATGCTAGAGTGTAATTTTATTTTTAAATAATACAAATATATGCAAAGTGAACATTATAATGGCTTTCAAACCTGAAATAACTTGTTAGCCTGACGCAGTCTGATCTAAAATTCGTACATGTAAATCTAAGATACGTAACAGTTGCTGTCTTTTTTCAGAATTAATGGTTTGGGATTTTTTTTACTTGCATATTTTCTTGGTTCATTTACTTTGCAAAGTATTACATACATGAATCCCATTCTCCCGAATAGATACATATCTGCATGGTATTTCAACATCATATTATAGTGAGAGGATGACTGCAACTTTTGTGGCAATTACTTCTGGCAGTTCCACAGGAGCATAGAAACAATCAGGAATATATTCATTGAAGATATGAGCTTCTCTGAAATTAATGGGGTTTTTTAGTGAATTTGTTGTACTTGTTGTTCCTATAGATGGCAAACACAAGATGAAAGGATAGCCAAAAGTCAGAAATGCTGTAAGGCAAAGATTTTTATTATTTTTATTATTTAAACCATGATAATAGACATTTTTGGAAAATAATATCTGCAATAAGTTTTCTTGCTCGGATGTCAACATGAAAGTTAACATCACTATGCAATATTCAAGTATCTCTCATCCATCAGCTTGGAGAATTTTGATTTGGCTTACTGGGAAAACCCTGACAGATTCAGCATGTCTACAGGACATTTCTCTAAGTAGGTCTGATTTATCCTGAATTTCACAGTGAAAAAATTTTGGGGTTGGGTTTTTTTTTTTCTGGGTCTTCTGTTTGGTTTTGGCAGGTTTTTTTTTTTTTTTTTTTTTTTTTTTTTTCCCTTCATATTATAGTTCCTATTTCCTGACTTCATTTATCAGAGCATTGGAGAGACCTGGATACCCTGACAATGCTTGATGTAATTGTTCAGTGGTTGAGAGATGGGTCAATCTGTTTTAACACAGTAAAAATTCTTTCATAAAACTATAAAAAGACTTTTCACTACTATTATGTAAATTACTCTGGATTCCTATAGAACTTGCAGAGTCAGGAAGAATGAAGTAATGGTCAGTGTTTTGGGTTTTTTAAGCTGTTGTTTGGCTAACTCTTACTAAGATGCATTTGACTTGTTAGTACTTACCTATATTTTCACATTATCAGGTTTGATAAAGTCAGTTATCTTTTAACTGGTTCCTGTAATATTTGTTCACCTCTGCATATACATGAAACAGATTCTTTGTATTATATTAAAGCATTAATATTATATGATTCTCTCCCATGGAGTATTCAAACAACATTCAAAATGCAATAAATTTTTGAAAACGACTGCCAATATTTGAAAAAAAAAACTGGAGATGAGGAACAAGATGGGATGCATTTCCACTTTCTGCCATGTGCAAAAACATTAGACTACGACTTAATAGTAGCTTATATCGTAATAGCAGCTTAACAAAGTTTTGATTTATATTTAGTTCATTAATTAGGGACATGGGATAAACAGCAAGAGATCAAAGTTTGCAGGTGATAGTGAAGAAGGTTATTAAGCCAGAAAGAAAATATGAGGAAGCTGAGGGAGTAAATTAAGCCAATGTGTAGTATGATACTGAAAGAAATTAAGCGTTTATGAAGGCAATGCAGTTGTAGGAGGGGATGACACCCTGTAACTACACAACTACTACAGATTTCAAAATCAAATGCACCCATTCCAGAAAGGGATATGGTTACTAAAGCAGAAAACTCGCTATAGGTTCATAAGCAAGCAATTTCAATTCAAAAGTAAAATCAAAATGCTTAATAAGGACATTAAGTCAGTAACGCTGTTATTTATATAAGAAGGAATACAGGGTATCTCATCTGAGAGGTCCCTCAAATTGCTCTGAAAGACTCACTATGAATATGATGAGTAGTGGGTGAGGTAGTATTTATATTTTTTATTCCAGGGAAGGAGATGTATGTAAGAAGTAGCATGATAAGAACGTAAACTCAGAAACAGCTTAGAGAAGTTAAATTGGATGGAGAATAGAAGAGCAATGGGGTGGCAATATACCATTCAGTTTGCAGGCTACTTCCTTTATTTATCAAAAATTACATCTTTAAATTCAGGGTACTTGTGCATTCACAATTTAAATTTTGTAGGTGTTATAATGTAAACTTAATTGAGCTGTAAAGGGGCATAGGGACAGAATCTGAGAGAGTAATGGAGGTATTTAAGGTGTGAACTATGCAGACATGAATTAAAACTCAAACTGCTAGAAGCAGAAAAGGCACAAGTAGATTTTGGTTGGATCAGGATGTCAGTACTTCTATTAGCATACATACAGGTTTGGCCACCAGGGCTCTCAATTTATAGATGTCATGCAGGTCTAACCTCTACACTCACTCCAATCAAGAGTTCTTTTAAGATATCTGTCCAGTAAACAAGGAAACCACTTTAAATCTGCATGAATGGAGTACTTTGTCTGAAATAACCCGGTCACTTGCCTGTACTTTGTGTACCGTGTCACTCTATAGATTGGCTGACTATAAAAATACTTCTCTGGAATAAAACTCAACATGCCTTAGAATGGCATTTGAGTTTAATGTGAAAATCAGTTGATTAGTAGTCTGGAGAAAACAGTACATTTATGTTCCATTAATTCCACAAGCTCTTCATCTGCTTTCCAGAAAGATCTCCTTTTTCATCTCAGAACTAAAACTTAGTGCTGTAAGTAAATAAGAGTAATCAGAATCCATGCCTGAATTTCAAAGTTGTATTTCCCTTAACCCCTCTCCAGTCATAAACAAATTCAAAAAAATACTCTTCCTCCTTTATTAACATGTTTTAAAAATTTATTTATCACAGATCATTGATACTGTTTGCCAGCCATGAGCATTGGGCCATTATTTTCCCCTTGCTATGCACCATTGGTTTATATGCCTTCTAAAATGCAAAGCAATTAAGAACTGTAGAAACATCGCATGAAAAACAAAGATTTTATGAATAATGGAAGTGATCACACATCCTAGAATTTTAGCATTCTATTTTTATCTCGTAGCTCAATAAATTAAGCTGCGATAAAAAAATCTTTAATGCCTAGAAACACTTGTAACAGCATCTGTTGTTCATGTATTAGCAACAAAATGAAATTTTGATTTAGAACTTAAGATCTAGATGTGCCTGAAATGTGGAAAGAAATCAGCCTCAGTTAGAGCAAAGCTGTTGTGTGTGCTGTATATTTCCCCACCACAAAAAAGGAGTTTAAAAGTAGTATAAATAATAAAAAGATTTTACTTGATGATAGACAGGATCATCAGTTTGTTTGTTTGCATTGTTGTAAAATACTTTCAGACTGGTAAATAATTTCACTTTTCAAAACAATACTTTACTATTTGGTGATATGAGACAGTTGTTAATCTCAGTTGGAGGTTTTTTGTTTGGTTTTTTTTCATTGAATCTTCAGTGTGGCTTTCAAGGAGTACAGCAAAAAAGAATATATATACCTACCATTTTTGTCTTAGCTTGCTCTCTTTTCACTGGGTTCTGACATTTGTTTTTATTCTACATAGAAACTTCATTTCTGTTCTCTTTATGACATGAAAGATAACATATTTTCTGAGTCAAGTTTTGACATAAAATCCATTTTAAATCTCATTAGGACTTCAAAGTTATAAAAAATCAAAAGAAGCTTCAGATGAATCAAACTTTTTTAGTTAAAAGGTTAAGTATGTTCTTATTTAAAGATCAAAATCTGAGTCATCTTACTAGAACTGAGAATTTCATTTTAAGGATGTTATAAATTAGTACTGTGCCAACAACTGCACCGCTGCTCCCTTACTGTCAACTTCATTTCCCTTATTTTTACATTTAAATTTCAGTGAAAACACATAATAGAAATACAGAGACTAGTTAAAAGAGGAATGACATTTTCAGTATTGTCTTTTAAACAGTTGAGACATCAAAGTTTCATGTATTACTCCTCTGAAACTTGTCTTCAATACCTAGAAAAAGTTGCTGAAGATTACCTACTATTGTACACTCAGAAAATTTACTTCAGTTATTATTTTTGCTGAAATGGATATTTTCATGTAATGCACATTCACTAATATGTTCTGAATTTTAAAAAAGATTTGATTCCTCTGTTTTCCTTAATGTAGGTACTATTGTGTCCTAGGGGTATTAACTTATTCATAGACTATTAAGAAGAGACTTCATTTTCTTCATCTGAGTGTCAAAATAAGGTTAAATGGTATCATTCTACAAGGTGATGCAGAGCACTAACCAGTTTTTCAGAGAAAGCTTTCCTGTGAACAGTCTGGCCAATATCTTTTAAGATAGCCTTTATAAGCTAGCCTTGAGCATGAAAGTGCATAAATGACAGTAGAAAGACCTTCTATTTCCTTTCAGAGCTACTGAACTAAAATGTTATCTGGAAAAGAAAGAGACTCTTTAAAAATCAAAAGCAACTATCCCTAAGAGGGAAACAATTTTTTTAAAATCTTTCAGAGCAACAAGCTTGGTGGTGTAGATTTATCAAATAATTCTGAATTTATTCAACATATAGTTGAAGAGGTAACAGCAAAAATCTTTCCCTATTTGAAACAGAAGAAAAGAAGTGAGGGGCGAAAATAACTGTTAACATATTTCTTCAACCCAGATACAAATTTGTACAGTCTTCTGGTAAAATCTAGTGAAGAGAATTATGGTTTTGTCTCATTATCTGAAATAGTTTTGTTAAATTTTTTTCAGTTTAGGAAAAAAAAACTTTAAAGAACTAACTACATCTTACCAATTGCATGCTTCTTCCTTCTATTTGGCATAAAGTCAAACCAAGAGTTCATAGATTGCTTTCAAATTATTTCTCCATTTCTATGAAGAGTGAGAAAACATCTTTGATATTAAATAATAAACAAGATGGTTGTTTTCTGGGTTTGGGTTGGTTTTGTTTGTTTTTAATGGGTGTAAGGAGACACTATATATTTAGTGTACCACTGAACTCAGCAAAGTATTTTCAGGGATTGCAACTTTTTGCAGTTTACCCAGCCATAAATTTACAGGAAGATGCTTCTGAAATACTTAAGATTAAAAACTCCA
This sequence comes from Sinosuthora webbiana, assembly GCA_013397395.1. Lineage (NCBI taxonomy): Eukaryota > Metazoa > Chordata > Aves > Passeriformes > Sylviidae > Sinosuthora > Sinosuthora webbiana. Next base: position 519,252 of record VXBN01007467.1, on the reverse strand, counting down.
TTGCCAGGAAAAAAAGTGAGGAAGCTACTTTCAGAAATCAATGATTCCTTAGCTTTCAGCTGACTTTGGCATTGAGACAAGTTGCATAAAACACATGGAAATAGATTTAAAGCACTATGAGTGCTTGTGCATTCTTGTGTTTAAGAAAAAATGTCATCATATATGTTGCTTCAGATTATATTATTATAATAAATCTTGTACTAATTTAGCTCAGTATTTTGAACTTGAACTTTGAATTAGTATTCAAATGTGTGATTTGAGATTTGTAATTGTTCTGTATCCAGTAAGACATGCATAGAGATCCTTGAGAAATGGCCTAGTATTAGTTTTCTTTTTACATCTCAGATGCAAGGCCAAATATTAATTCTAAGAGAGCTACACAGGCCATTTGGTATCACCACTTCATATGTTTAGTGATTGCTGCCTTGGTTAGGGAAGACAGGTATCTGCCAGGGAAAGCTGGAATTTCACTTGGAATGGAGAATATAACTGTCCCACCTACCCTTCCAAATTATTATAATTTTGCAATTAAAGGCTTTTCAGGCAAAGATTTGGGAATAGAAACGACAGTTCTTTAGTAAAAATATTAAGAATACAAATGTAGTAGTACAAAAAACAAGCAAACAAAACAAACAAAATCCTAGAAACCCTGACAGTCAGAAATACAACCTGACATCCTGTTGGTCAAGGTGTTGGAAGCAGTCCAAAGTAAGCCCTCCTGGAGTATCAGATGTGGTTCTGTTGGAGTAGAGATGCTCCTGTAGAAAAGAGTCCAGTAATGGCAAGATGGGTCTGGTCTTCCTTTGGGAATCCAGTGGAAAACCAGATGCCTGGTGCTCCTACATCTCAGTTTTTATCTAGGTAGGAATGGTTTGGCTCCCCCACTGGGTGGATCATCTCACAATGGGATGATGTAATGTGTCATGTCATTGGTGAGCCTTAATGGCCCATTAACAGTAGATTTCCCCTGGAGGGAGGATGGGTCGTGGAAGAGATAAGGAACATTGTTCCACCTGGTTTTCACAGCTGGCTCATTACCAGAAGGCCCCCGCCCCTCCCCCCTGGAGTTAGAAGAGATAAAGTAAACACCTCCCCAGCTGGTTTCAACAGATGGAATAGAATAAACATTTTTTGGTTACATAACCCAAGACATTGCCCAGCCCTCTAGCTTGTCCACGTTTCTGCAGGGCCTCCCTGCCCTCGAGGGAGCCAACAGCTCCTGTGTCCAAGTCATTTATGAAGATGTTGATGAGCACAGGGCTGACAGTGGAGCCCTTCAGAACCCTATTAATGACAGATCTGATGTCACCCCATTTACCATAACCCTTTGTGCCAAACCCTGAGCCAGTTGCTCACCCATAGCATGACGTGTTTATCCAGCTGTGTGCTGGGCATTAGGTCCAGGAGGACACTCTGAGAGACAACACGGAAAGCTTTACTGAAATCCAAAAAGAATACATAAGCTGAGACTTCCTCGCCTCTGAACAGGAGAGACAAGGATTTGATGGCTGGACCACTCAGAGGACAAGGAATTGGCTGGATGATTATACCTGAAATGTTGCAGTTAGCTGCTTGATGCCTGGGTGGAGACCAGGGACAATTGCTCTGCCCTCAGGGACATGGACAGTGATATTGAGGAAGAAATTCTTTACCCTGAGGGTGGTGAGACAGTGGAAAGGATTACCCAGAACAGATGTGGATGTCTCATTCCTAGAACTGTTCAAGGATAGGTCAAGTGAGGCTTTGAGCAATCTGGTCTTTTGGAATGTTCCCTGTCTTTGGCAGCTGTGATGGAAGTGGACAATTTGTAAGGTCCCAATTTGTAAGGACCCAACCCCTTTATAAACCCGTGATTCTTGGTTCATGAATGTATTATTTCCAGAAATAATTTGCATAGGATTCAGAGGTAGTATATAATCAGCTTTAGCTGAGAGATTTAGGGGGATGGAGAAGATAGTTGGTAATTATGTCACTGTATTCAATTATTATAGTTACCGTCTTTATGTAGTAAGTTAGTGCTTCCTAGGAAAAAAACATTTTATTTATGATTTCAGTCTGTTTTGGACAGTGATCAAGTAAGAATTGGACAGACACAGTCTTGTGCTTAGATTTCCAACAGATTTGCTGATGAACTTGAATAGTAATATCTTTCAAAAATGGAAGGCATACAGTTGACCTAGGCTGGATAACAAAATCACATCTAAAGGAAATTGATATGATCCACAGAAAAGTGACAGGAAAATTCAACATATTTAGTTCCCATTAGAGGGAAGGGCAATTTCATCATCATCTTTATAGCCTGTGTAGGTTCTTTTTTGCTTTGCACAGTTCAGCATTACTTCACTACACAGATGTTCATTTTATGTTACAAGTTTTGTGGCAGTCAGTCAGGATTAGAGATAAAGAAGATGCACTAGCACAGAAAATGTTTTTGCACTGAGAACTCACTTGGAAACATCCAACTAATCTATAGTTTGCAAAGGTTTGCAAATAACACATTTGTGTGCAGGCAGGGCAGAAGCACACAAATACAGATTTGCCTGTGTAATGATACAGTCTTCATATCCAGTGGTTTTACTGTTCTTAATTTGCAAATGATTTTGGTATATATTTGATTATTGTTCCCAGCAGTATTACAAATATAACAAGCAAACTCTCTTGAGTTCTGTTACAAATAAGAAAGCTATTATTTAAAGATTTTTCAAAGAGTAAGACTTGTTTTGGGGGCTTCAGGGGCTTGTATAATTCTCTGAGGACATTCTGCTGAGCATCCACTAACAGGATCTTTCTTACTCCTCTTTCCATCTTAGTCTTTGAAAAAATCATTATGTGCTCAGGTTTGTAGGTGAGGGTGGGGGGTTGACCTTGGAGGCTCACATTCCCAGCCAGATCATCTTGCAAGCAAATGTTTTAATGAAGAATTCACACTAACCAAAGTTCTATAAAATTGTGCAGGGTAGGCTGTGGCCAGATGCCACATCCCTATCCAGATGCTCTCTCACTTTAATTCTTACACAGCATGGGGAAGAATAAGATGGTAGTTTGTGGGGCAAGACAAAGACAACTACCATCACGGACAAAGCAGACTCAACTTTGAGAAAATTGATGTAATTTGTTTCTAGTCCAAAAACAGAGTAGGACAGTGAGAAAAGAGTGAAAAATCTTCACTCCCCCTTCTTCCTAGGCTTACCTACCTTCACTATTCTATTCCGCACTGCTCAGGTTGCGCAAGGGGGTGGGGAACGGGGGAACTGCGGTCAGCCTACCAATCCTTCCTCCTCGCACATTTCTCTGCTCCAGCTCGGAACATTCCCAGGAGCTGCAGGAAAGCGCTGCCCTGCCGGGGTCTCTCCCAGACCGCAGGGCAATCGCTGCCGGGTCTCTGCTGCCCCCGTCCCTGCTCCCGCTGTCCCCTCGGGGCTGGCAGGGCTGTTTGTGGCTGGGTTCCCCTGGCTCAGCCCTGGCTGCCGGGCAGCGTTTTGCCCTCCCTTGCCCAGGCTTCCCCCGGGGCTCTCGCCCGCCCGCCCGTGGCTGAGGGGCCAGGCCCCGTGGCTTCCGCCGCCACCGGGACAGCTCGGCCCGAAAAGTATGTAGCAAATTGCCTTTGTCTTCTTAAAAATAAATATTTAAAGTGTATAAATATTTTGCCTCACTGTGTTGCCCATGTGCACCTTTCACTGTGGAGTATTTGTCTAAAAGGAATGAGCAGAGGACCAGCTATACTCGCTGTGCTGCCCCAAAAGCTCCAAGCACAGAGCCAACAATCTGCAGTATTCATACTTGGTGACACAGTATAGATGAAACAAATGTTGAAGATTAAAAGCACTGCATCTGACCTCCATCTATGGGAAATTCTCCCTGAGCTCATGATCCATCCTGTAGGTTCAGTCTACCGGGTTCTGCATAGTGCTGTGGAAATTATTAAAAAACTGCCATGAGATGAGTCTTTCTTTATCAGAAAGAATTCAGGTCACGAGCTTTCATTGATTTCTTTCTGTGTACCTCAAAACATATTATGAATTTTGATGTAGTTATTTAGAACCTAGATATAGTTATTAGCATGCAGGGACGGTAGAATTGGTGGGCTCAATAAAGCATAAGTGTTTTCCAGAAGCTGTTTGTTTGTAAGTCCTCTCAAACTGCACTCTTGTCTTAGAGAAACAGAGAGAAGAATTATTGACAAATTCAATTAAAAATAAAAAAGGAATTTTCTGTACAGAATACCAAATGTGTACTGGCTGTGTAGAATAAACATGACTTTCAAAAAATGTTTATTTAAGCAGCATAAAATTTCATGCTTTCATTGCAAAAAAGCTGTGCTTGGCAAAGTTTCAAAAAATATCTTGAACTTTAATAGAAACAAGTGTGCTGGTGAAGTTTTGATAAGCAAAGAGATGTTGGAGGTTAAGAGCATAGTCTGTTTTTCATTGTGATGAGTCCCTCAATTTTTCAATTAAAACAAAAAGCCACAAAAGTTTAATGTCGTCTATTATTGTAACAGTTTTTTGTTCTTGTCTCATGTATTTTAAAAGTCACTGAGACTAACATAAATCCTTGACCTTATGTTGTGGTTGAGGTTGAATGCTATGGTTACATACAGTTGAAAAAAAATAATTAGCTTTATAATGCACAGGTAGTAAATATTTGTTCTTTAAAATTTATTTCTTTCTGGGATTCTCTTGGGAATGACTCCATAACAAAAGGCATGGTCTCCAACTTGATGTCTTTGCGACTGTCATGGTCCTCTAGATTAAATCTGTGTGAGTCAGTGTATACCTATGTTAACTCTAAAAAAAATGTGGTGTTGACAGCTGTGTTTGTCTCCAACAGATTTTTGTTCAAAGGAAAAATCTCTGTGAAAAGCTGTAGTTTATGCCATCAGAAGTCCACCAAGATCCTTGTCACTTTGCCATGATAAAGAACATTTAACTCCTTTATGGTTAAGGGCTAAGAGGAAGAGTATGTAGCTGGATGAGTTTTCTTGCAATACCAGATTAATCTTTAGTGGATCCATTCTATGTCTGATCCCTTTGGCTCTGTGTACCTACTTACTGCTTAATGCCTGCAAAATGTTAAATGTAGAAGAGAGTGCCAGGGTCTGCTCGTATTTCAGAAAATTCTGAGATATGTGTGGAATAGAGAACAAATGTTTTATTTGTGTTAGATGGGAAGCAGTTCTCAGGGACCTTTCCCAGATTTCAAAGCACACATTTTCTTTTATTATGATAAAAATGGAAGTTACTTGGCTATTATGTTTTTTCTGGCTTTCAGGATTTTTCTTTGTGTCTCTATGAAGCACACAATGAGTATGGGGGTAGGGAGAAAATAATATTTTCACCTCTTGGCTGCCCAAATACTTGTATTGGCGTAAGTGAAGAGGCCGTGTAGAATGTAGACATAGGGTATTGTACTGGTTTTAGCTGAGATGGAGTTAAATTTGTTCATGTTAACTTGTGTGGGGCTATGTCTTGCTGAAAAAGGTGTTGGTAACTCAGTGGTTGATAACTCACTGGTCTTGTTACTGCTGAGCAGAGCTTACACAGCAGCAAGGCCTTTTCTGCTCCTCAGACTGCCTTCTGCCTCGTCAGACCTCCTGCCTTCCATCAGGCTGGCTGGGGGCGCAGGGAAGCTGGGAGGGGACACATTTGGGACAGCTGACCCCAACTGACCAAAAGGTCATGCTCAGCTTATAAAATTGTGGGGAAATTTGTGGGGTGGGTAGTGCTGAGGAATTAGCTGGGCATTGGTCAGTTGGTGGCAAGACATTATTTTCATTTCCATCACTTTCTTGCTTTCTTGGGTTTTATTTTTTTCTCTTTGATTTTTTTTTCCCTTTTTGTTTGTTTGTTTGTTTATTTTTTGTTTAAATAATATAGATTTTTAATTATTGTGCTGTTTTTATGTTAGCTCAATTTTCTCACTTTCAGCCTTCTAATTCTCTACCCCGTACTACTTGGGGGCGAAGGGGACAGTGAGAGAGGGGCTTTGTGGTGCTTAGTTGCCATCTCTAGCAAAACCGTGACAGGTGATTTTAAAAAAATATATGAAACTTTGGCTTTCTAGTTGCCAGATGCATTTTCAGGGATGATTTAGTCTCCTTGGATTCAGAAGTCTTTTGAGATTAAAATGCAATCTCACAAATACACTGCAGCCATGATCAGATTCTTTGCAATCAGATTGGGGTTTTAAGTCGGTACTGCTCATATCAGCTCTGTTAAGTCAGTTTTAGTTTGCCACAAGAAAAAACATGATTGAGCACAGTGTGTACTTTGGTTGCTGGTCTACTCCCAAACAGGCAAAAGAGCTAACCCAAGTGAGTATATTTTGCTCTTTCATATGTGGATATTTTACTTCTGTTAATTCAAGGTGTTGCTCCGATTTGTTGAGTTGCTAAGTTCATTGCCTGGACAGTATGAGGCATATTCATAATTAAAATGCATACAGCACTGTGATGTTGAAAGTGAAATACTTTAACATAATAAATGAAAACAAATAAAGGGTTGGGGGATTTTGCTAGGGTCTTCTTGAAGCATATGTAAGTGAAAAAAACGTGTTCATGTGTACTGAAAAAAAAAAAAAAAAAAAAAAAAAACAAACAAAAAAACAACCTGAAACAAACCAACCCCCTGAAAAATCTACTTTGGGGAAATTTTCTTATACTTTAAAACACTGGATATATAACCACTGGAATTTTGAAAAGATTCTTGCCTGCCTCAGTGACAAAATACATTTGAGTGCATACAGAGGATCAGATTTTATTCATGGCTATATTTGAAGCAAAATATGTGATTACTTACAATTTTCTCTTTAATTATATATCTCTCACATCATTAATTTAACAGCTACCTCATTAAAATAATAGGTACCACTCCTTGGTGAGAAGATTATTAGCAAAATTTAGAGAGAAGCTGAGCCTGATCAGAGTTTTGGAAATTTTAATTTGGAGTGGCTTTGACCATCATTCTGAGTCTTTTGAAACTTGAGAAATTTCAGGTGCTTTTATTTACTGTTTTAGATATGTGAGTTATCAACATGAATAACAAATATTCCATGGTGATCTTACTAGAGCATGAGATACTTCAGTATAGATGATCTGCTGACTTTTCATTTCCTCTTGTAGCTTGAGGAATTCAAACAGGTTCACTGCTGCCCTCTAAGCCTTGCAAGAGCTGGGCCTTTTGTTTCTGCAATGCATTTTTCAGTTACCAATCACTACAAATATCAAGTGTCTTATCAAGTCCATGATAATGCCAATGATTAAAAAACAGAAAGGAGGAAATAATAAAGAAACGTTAAAGGCAACAAGTATCCTTCTGTAAATGCTGTCTTTAAGTTCACCAGTTTCATTTTTACTGTAATATCTGTGATCAAATATTTTGTTTTATTTGATTTAGAATTTTTTAACTCTATGTTAAAAGTTAGATATTTCAGTGAAGTCCTTGTGTTTTCTGTCTCCTAAATTGTCTGAAATTTAACCTGTTAAGACAAATTAGTTGCATGACATTGAAAGTGAATCTACATACACAATATAAAAACCTAATACCTCTGAAAAAAAAATACCTCTCAAGACTACTGACTCAGGCAAAGGCTGGCCTTGATGACACCAGGAACAGAACTGTCTTCACACATTTAACTATTGCCCACCATATGCCTTATCTGTACCTAAAATGGTTGATTGGACTTCTTCTGCAATGCTGATAACAAAATGCCCACTTTGCCCTAGCTAGAAAGGTAAGTGGAGACCATACACAATACATTCAGACTTGGGCTGAAGTGGAATTCAGCTACAGAGTGTTGGTAGCACCAGTTACAGCAAATAGGTTTATACCTATAAACCTCCAATATTATTTATACCAATAAAACTCCAACATTAAATGGATTGTGCAAAGCCTGGAAATTGGACTGAGATTTGCATTGGTTTTCCTCATATATGTAGGTATGGGAACAACAACTTATTATTTAACTTATTACATGAATGGAACTGCAAATTTCATAACAAAATTAAGTGTATTTATAGTTGGGTTGGTCCTCTGTCAATTTAAAATATGGGATATTCCAGTAACTTTGTAAAGAAGTATTAATCAGATGCTACTTAAGTTGTTAAATTGGCGGAATTCAGCAATTGCAAAACTTGTAAAACGGCTCCAATACCTTGAAAAAGAATTAATTTCTATTTTGTGTATTCATCTTTTGTGCTTGTTTTCTATGAACACCAAGTGTTTTGCTTGCATAAACGTTCTCAGAAAAAGCATTTTAGCCAAATTGTGCGAACGCACAGCACATATCAACACAATCCATCAACAAAATTGTGACTAAAATGAAATGTTAGTATGTAATTGAGTTTGAGTTATCCTTGGTTATTCAGCTATGTGTTGTTTCTTGCAGAACATTTAAAGTATTTGGAGTATTTTTCAAAGCATCCTGCTGCTTGAAGAATGACAAGTAATCAAACTTTGTATTGGAATAGGTCAAAGACTGTTCTGTCATTGTAAGTACATTTTTCATTTTTAAGGCTTAGAATAATAGAATAAACTGCATGTTTGTTAGTTTATCCATAATAAGTTGTGAACATTTTGAAAAAATTGATTTCTGAGAAGGATTGTGTATTCCTAAGTCTGGTCTGGTAAAAGTATAGCTCTCTAAATAAACTACTGCACTCCTGAAGAATACAGAGCAGCAAACCCAAAAATATGGAAGGATTGGATGCTCATACTCAGAAACAGATCAATATTTAATGCAACTTTCAGAATATTCACAGTGTTCTGAAGAAAAAAATAATTGTTAGACTCAGCACATGTATTATGTTTTAGTGCAGAATGTCATAGACCTGCCACAATTACTGTATGTTTTAAATCAGAGTCTGACATTGTTCTCTACAATACCTGCTTGAAAAATAGTCCCATTGTCAGCATGGGTGGTATCCTGACTGTCCAATTTAAAACATCTCTATATGAGTCTGAATTAGAAGCCTCATTAGGGAGTACTTGGAACACAGGCTTGTGCCTTTGTCACATAGGCTGTGTGCCTTAGGTTAGGCAGCAATGTGAGTATTTGTAGAGCACAACTGGAAAGTCTACTGAAATACTTTTAGGGACTCTGATCTGCAAAAAATTGGAAATAGGGATTTTGTTATTTTAAAAGAAAATAACTGTCACTAGAAAAAGTATTTTTACAGTTGTAATAAAATTTAAGCACCTGGAAACTTTTGATCCAACCATGGGTAAGGGTATCAAACATTTATGAAGTCCATTTGTATTTAGATCTAGAAATACTTAACCTGTCTCTTGCTCTTAAAAGTTTCTCTGTAGATGTTATACGTCTTTAAATCTGATACATATTTTCACTGCCAATTTTTATGATTTTCACTAATAGCTTTTTGCTATCATAATAAAAATGATTATGTTAAATCTTACATTCTACCCTAAGTAAAGCATTTAATAGTTTCTCAGAAGTAATCTGATCACCTGTAATACCTAAAGAATGTCAACAGACAATATAGAATGGTAACAGAAGAAGAGTGGAAAGGAACTGATACACAATGTTGAACACAAATTCTTCATCTTTTTCTGGTTTGGTAGCTGAATTTGACCTTGTTTTAAAGAATTTGGCTGGACATGGGTCGGCACTGGGAAAAAAATAAGATACGAGAAAAATCATTTGGGGGCTGAGAGATCATACAGTTTATACATTGAAGGAATCTGTTTCATTTGGGAATTGAGATAGATGTTTGCCAAGGAAGCAAATACCTAGAAAATAAAAATCTGTCAGAGGCAAATCTCAGTGTTAAGATTTAGAAGTTATTTAGACCCTGAAGAGAAATCATATTTGTGGTTGATGTAAGAATAAAAGGGAAGACAGAAGAGAACTCGGGAATAAAATAGAAGGGAAGATTTGTTTATTACAGAAACGAATTTTCTGCAGACCTGAAATACAATTACTGTGGCACTTTGTCATGGTATTGGTACTCTTGGCAAGATTGGTGTTGTGGTTTTGTTGGTTTGTTTTTAAGTAAAGGGTTTACTTTTAAAAGGCTCTTCCTGACTGTTTGGGATTGACTTTATTAGGGCACACGTGCCAGCCTCTACACTGTGTGATGAAGAATGATAGAATGCTTTCAAGTGGAACTGAGTGCATCAGGCTTTGAGACACAGCTTCTACATAAAAGTGAGTTATTTGATTAGAGAGTCACTAAATCAAACCTTAAACCACAGTCTATGGAGACATATGTCTTGAGCTACCTAGTTTCTATAAAGTCAGACATAGACATTTTTAATGCTGTTTCAGGTTAGGAAATAAATCCATTTATGCTAATCATTTCCAGATGACTTAAATAGTACTTAAGGGTGTATAAATAGCACTGTTGAAGATGTACTTGGTAAATGTGAGGAGTTTTTAGATTCCAGAAATTTGTGTTTCAGATAATCACAGCTTACAGGCATCCATTCAAAAAGTCTGCTCAGGCCAGTTCCTCTGACTTTGGTAAAATTTTTCATAATTTGAATTCCAAAACTACTAGTTATTTTTTATCCAAGTGAAGGAAAAAAGAAAAGGCCTAAAATTCAGCAGATGCTTTTTTTT
>VXBN01007467.1:393873-491940 GCA_013397395.1 Sinosuthora webbiana | reverse complement strand
TTTTTTTTTTTTTTTTTCCTTGGAAACTGGTGTTGGATTGAATATATGATGGCTGAACAAACAGTCAACAGATTAACAACAGGACTGTGGGTGGGCAAGAGAATGTCTATTCAAATTAAGCACAATACATGCTACTTTTTTGATAGTCACATTGAAGCTGAAAAAAATTATTCCTTTCAGTGACTTCATTGGATTCACATATCACCAGCTGTTACTTTTCCTTGACTCAACAGTTCTATGGATAGTTGTTGCTTCTACTTAATGTCATGAACTTGATATTTGCTGCTATATATGAAATGAGTTGTATTTGTTCTTAAATTTTTTAATCATGCTTTCTTTATCGTGGGAATATAATCATGACACGTTTAAAAAGCATTTATTTCTTTCATCCAGTATAGTCTCTGAGATATCTGTTTATCTTCATTGGATTTTAACAAGTATTTAAATTTAGTTTCAAATTGATCCAAAGCCAATATTTTGCATAGATACTGCAAGCTCTTTGAATAATATTTTTTTTAGTTTAAATGGCTATTAGTGATATTTTTAGCCCAGAGTGATTATCAGAAAACATGATGTCATTTTTTGCTTGGTATTCTGAGGTACCATGTTCTTGCCTTTTCAGTACAGTAAGGATGATCAGACAAATGATAAATTCTTAGCACAGGTAGTGTAATATTTAGATATCCTGCCATGTAAGTAACCTGCAGTGATATCACACAGAACAAAAACACATTGAATGAAGGAATCAATCACGGTTGAAAGTCAACAATGTTTTGTTCCTAGAAAGAAATTTTCTTCAAGAAGTGTTCAAAATAGAAAATTTAATTAGTTTTATAACTAAAGGGTGTTATAAAAACAAACAAGTCCTGCATACACTCCCATTAAATTAGTTTGCTTTGTGAGGTTTTCAAAAACCTGTAAGGTCAAACTTGGTAGATTAGACTTTAAGCCTGAACACTTAAATCATGTCCCTGTAGGGTTCATGAGATTTAATGATTTTGCATTTGGTGGCTATTTACTTGAAGAGAGAAGATGAAGGACTCTGCACGATTCAATATGAATCTAGTAAAAGCCATTTATTGTGCCTCTAAAGATTGTTTATATTTACTTCTTATCTTGGTTTACACAGTCACACATTATTTGATTGGTAGCTTTGCTTTGTCCATGCATCTCTTGATTGCTGGCTCTATCTTGTCCACGAGGCAAGCACACATCTGCTTCTTAATCTAAATGGTTTATACTGTAAGCGTCATTTTACTTGGGTTGACACCTTGACGTCTGTCAGCAACTTTTCTGCTTCTTGTTTCTTCTTGCAGCATCATCTTCTTTACTCACAAAGATGACCTCGTTCTTTAGTTCCAGAAGATTAGGCTGGTTCATTTAATACATGTCCATTTTCCTGTAAATATGATCCTACATTTACTGATATTTTTTCTCCTGTTGCTCTTTTGCTCGTTAGTAAACTGTTATATTTTAACTTTTGCATTTCTTATTGGTGGAAAGGGATTGGTTGAAACTAAGGGGAGATAACTCATTTTAGAGTGCCCACCTCCTAAATTGTCTTAAACCAAGACAAACATATGTTTATTTCTGCTGAATCCTTCATTTTTTTCACATGGAAAACGATTATAAAAAACGAAGATTATCTGGTTACAGCTTTTTTAGCTTCACTCTTGTGTTAAGTCCTCTTAAAAAGTCTCATTTAAGTTTTTTTCCTGCAGTATCAGATACTTCGACAGGACTGCTATAAAATTTTGTCTCAGTTCCCTTTTACACATTATGGGATTTCTAGACATCTCCTTGTATGACAAAGAATGAAGTAATTCTCCAATGAGTTACACATGAGAGGTCTGACATCCCCTGTGAAGGAATCCATTTTTGTAATTCTATCTCCTGCTCTAGGCAGCTAATGAGGGAAGACAAGACCTTATTTTAGATGAAACAGATCATCCAAGTTGACAATATAATTTACTCTAACAGATAGGTCTTGTCCTGCAACCTACCTCAGAAACACCAACTTTTTTTTTTTTTTTTTTTTTTTTTTTTTTTTTTTTTTTCCAGTTCACAAAGGGAAAAACCAAACAGGTCACTATGTTTGTACATGACATTCAGGAAAAATGAGTATAAATATCATCTTAAAGAGTCATATAGACTGAGAGCACCAGGATGAGTAGTGATCAGTACCCGTATTTTCTTACATGGCACATTCATATGGTTTCAAGGATTTCTTGTTAGTACAGTTTTCCTGTCATCAATCACCTTTCTTACTGCCATATTCTCTGTCTTCGAAGCTATACATGTTGTTCTCTTTACAGCTGGCCTTTATACTTCCTTCATATAGTGCTTGGTTTTATTTGTCTAATATTAAATTAAGTCTTATGTATCTGTCATGCCCAATCAGCTTCATAATTTCTGAAAAGATTTCTCTGTATGAATGGCTGCCTGATGTGAACGTGAGAAATGGGTAGAATTTTAGAAGATATGTATTGTCTTCCACATTTGAAAAATGTGCTTATTTACTCTGATATTTTATGCCATAGAGAGAAATACTATTATTTTTTTTTTCCACATGCTGTGATCTGTGCAGGCTATCTATATTCAAAGCACTCATTTTATATGTTTTGTTTTCATTGCTGAGTCTGTAAAATATGAATTTAGGGAGGAAGATGACTTTTTTTGTATATAAATTGTTGGAATGCCTATTGTCACTGCTTCAGGGAATGTTTGCAAAAATAATTATAAACAGAAACAAACAAAAAACCAAACAAGGACAACAAAAACACCAAAACCAAACCAACCAACAAACAAACAAAAGCAAACAAACAAAAAACCAAACTTGTATTTTTGCCACTCTCCTACTTTTCCATTCATGGTGTGGTGTAGCTAATTCCCGATTCTCTTTGGTAACCTCAGAGGCTGGACTACAAATCAAACCATGTAGGTATTGCAAAGAATACATGCATCTCAGACACCCTAAAATACATCACCCAGATTTAGCTAAGTATCACATTAAGAAAATATCATGGAAAGGGGGATGTAATTGTTTGACAACAATCTCTATATCATACCTCCTTGTTTTCCAACTAAATTAAAGTGTAATTTATGAAGTAGACCAAAAGATTTTTTATACCCACTAGGTTGCATAATGCTAATGGTGTCAGAAAACTGCTTATGTCTCTGGTATTTGAAATACAGTTTATTCAGTGCTGCTAATGGCTTTCAGCTTACTGCTGTGCCAGCCAGGTTTCTATTCTCCTGTCCCCCAGTGCTGTGTTATTAGCAGTAGGATTAGTGCTTCCTACTGTCTTTTAGTCAACTTCATCTGCAGAGTGGATTTGCAAATGTCCAAGTCATTTTAATTAGCTATGTTACCTCTTTGGACTGATATCGAACGGCAGAGAACTGAGAATCATCAATATTTTGCAGGCAGAACTCCATATCCCTGTGGGCTTACCAGGAATGTAATGGTAAAAAATTTTGTTTTAAAAAGTCTCACTTAAGTAATTATTTAAAATGTGATATCCAAGCTCATTCAATCAAACTTCTCTGCTTCACTCTGAGTACAGTGTTTGCAGGAAAAGCTGAGATTTGATAGACACTGTTCTGTCAAATGATGTGCACTGTAGAAGAGGAACAAGAAAGTTATCTGCAGCTGCAGGCTGAAAGACTGCATTGACAGCCCTAGCTATACTGGCATTTTAGTACAGTGCTGGATGCTGACATGGTGGAAAAGAGCACAACTGATAAAAGCCCCATAACATAAATGTATTTGCTATTTTTAATAGAGTAATTTAATTCTATATCATATAAACATATTTGCTATTTTAAGTCTGGCAATTTAAATCTGTATACACTTCAGTGTATTTGGTTTTATAAGAACTTGCTGTGTGAACATCTATTGTGTTCTGAGACCCCACAGCAACAAAAAAATTGAGGCAGAACTTTATATTTTCCTTGAAGTGAGGACCTTTTCATATTTAATGATGTTATATTGCAGCATATTTTATATTGTAATTAATTTTGAATTTAAAAAAAATCAGTTTTGCAGTAGATACAAGTTCTGAAAGTCATTTCCTCCCTCTGCCTCAGTCTTACACATTGTAATTGGGAAAGTTATCACCTCAAACTTGCTCTCATTTATCAAGTGTCAAGGGCATCTTAGGCTGGTAAAGGCTTCACACAGTCATCACTGAGTCTTTCGGAAAGTCTATTTTTTTTTTTTTTTTTCCTTATCACACCAAAGTTTGGCTCACAGCTGCCCTTCTGCCACCTTAGGAAATTCCTGTCTGTCAAGGGGAATGGTCTCCCTGCCTCTGTGGGGTTTGGTGTGGTCATCTGGTCTCCAAGAAAGATCCAGCCTCATTCTACATTCTTATAGTTGTGCCTTGCCCAGTGTGCAGCAGCAAGAGCATGGTAAAGTCAGGCTTTCTACCTGCCTTTAGTCAAATATAACATGAATTCAACATTAAGTCAACAACATTATTATCTTGATCATAGGATGCAAGCCCTCTGATCCTCCTAGGTGGAGTTATCATCTGCCAGCTAATGGATGTGGAGCCAGCAAAAAAGAAAAAGGTAATTGGAAAGTTAATACCACTGTTTGAGTAACGATGTTTTAGCTTAGCCATGTCTTAGCCATCCAATATTATTAGGCAATCTAAAGAATTTCCTTTCAGGAAGCTTCTAAACTTCATTTGGGAATTTGACCTTAATGTTGCAATGAGGTAGCACAAAGAGCAGTGACTCCTAACTGGAGTCACTAACGTTCCTAAAAGGTACAATAAATTGAAATAATTTTAAAGTCTCTGTACATGCACTGTCATATGTTTCCTTTATATACCCTACAACAAATCAGTCTTTATAAAGAGTATACTCAGAATATTCATTTTTTTTTCTTGGGCATCAAGCAATAGTTTCCTTATTATTCCTGGAAATCTAAATCCATGTCAGAGTACATCTTTTGGAAGCTTCGGATTGTCCTCAAGAAAGGACATCGAGACAAAAGTCAGATGTTAGATTTTTGCAAATCACATTTCTTCTTGTTATTGGAGCTCACAGTAACAAAATACTTAGATATAAGGAATTATTTTGAGCTTTCTGCAATGCTAATTCTCTGAAAAGCCATGCAATCTGTGTAATAGTTAATAAAGTTATATCCTTGCATACCAAAACTTTCTAGTGACAGTTCATTCAGCTTCTACTCAAAAATAAGTTGTGAAATGAGGCGTGGCTTTCACCAGAGAATTCCCAGTGGAAACTAATCCCAAGGGTCTTAGGGAAGTAGTATGTATTAGCAGTGAATTTTTGTAAGAAATGCTCAGGTGTTCTAAGCTATACTTTAGGCTAGAATAAAAAAAAAAAAAAAAAAAAAAAAAAAAAAAAAAAAAAACCTCTTTTTAAAAAAAAAAAAAAAAAAAAAAAAAAAAAAAAAAAAAAAAAAAAAAAAAAAAAAAAAAAAAAAAAAAAACAGAAAGCCTCTTCTTTAAAAAATACTAATTTTTCCTCCTTTCCTTTAGTTATCAAAGATTGAATGCAACACTTTCAAACAGAAAATGGGCTCAAAAATTACATTCATTCCCAACTTTGATTTTCTTTAAAACTTTGTTCTCCTCTGCTGGGTCTAGCTGTGTTTCACCACATCCTTTTTACTCTGGGTTTTTACTTAAACTCTTTAGCTCCTGCAGATGGTATCAGCCAGGCAGAATAATGTTGAAATTTAAAATTTGCATATATTGGAAAGCACTATTTTGTATTCCATAATTTAAACTATCACTGTGTCCTAAATATCCTGCAAACATTTCGAATGTGCAGCCACAGTTACCCAATTTCTGTAAAACATTATCCACAAAGATTCAGAAAGTTCCATTAGGGTTGCTATAAAAGTCAGTCTTCTCTTAAACTGAAGTGTCTTCTACCTAATAGAAAGCACTTTGTAGACCACATGGTAAGCAAGTGTGTGGCAGACAGTGTAGGTAATTCATTTTTATATGGACTGATAATATTAGAAGGGTTATAAGCTAATGCATCATTAGCTAATGATTTTTTCAGTACTTGAAGCAGCAGTTCATGTCCATTTTTCTATTTCTATGCCCTAGATTTGGCTGAGATAGAGTTAATTTTCTTCTTAGTAGCTGGTACAGTGCTGTCTGTTGGACTTCATATGAGAACAATGTTGATAACACACTGATATTTTAGTGGTTGTTAAGTAGTGCTTACTCTGAATCAAAGAATTTTCAGTTTTCCAGGCTCTGACAGTGAAGAGCTGCTCAAGAAGCTGGGAGGGAGTACAGCTGGGACAGCTGATCCAAACTAGTTGAGGGGTTAATCTATACCATAGAATGTCATGTCCAGTACGAGGGAAAGGTGGCTCTTTGGGGATGGGCTGGGCATTGGTCAGTAGGTGGTGAGCAATGGTATTATGCATCATTTGTTTTTCCTGACTTCTCACTCTCTCTAACCCCTTTCAATGCAATTAAAAGTTGTTGTTGTAGTAGCTGTACTATTAATCTATTTTGATTTATTTCAATTATTAAGCTGTTGTTATCTCAACCCATGACTTTTACTCTTTCTGTATTTTCCTCCCCATTCCATGGGGTCAGGGTGGAGAGAGTAGTGAGCAAACATATGTGTGGTAGTTGCTGTTTGGGGTTAAGCCACAGCCATCTTTCTTGGTGCCTAGTGTGGGGGTGATACAGAAACAGAAGTTTCTAAGAAAAGGAAAAACAGCCCAAATCTTTCTGAAAGCTGATTTTGCCATAAACCAAAGTAAGGTCAAGGGGCCTGCATAGGAGGTCCAGTTTTTAGGAATAAAGTGGCAAAATGTATGTTGTCAGATGCCAGTAGATGTGAAGAACAAAATAACAGCAATTTCTCCACTAACTAAAGTGAAAGAAACACAAACTTTTTTTGGGCATTATGGACTTTTGGAGAACACACATTTCAAACTGCAGTCTGATTGTAAGCCCTCTCTATAAAATGACCTAGAAGAAAAAATACTTCAAATGGAGCCCTCAGCAATGACAACAAGTGTTTGAACAAATCAGACATTAATTAGTTCATTCAGTAGCCTTTGGGCTAGTCAGGACTGGGCAAGATGCAAAAAAATATTCCCTACGCTGCACCTGGAAAGAAGGGCCCTTTCTGAAGCCTCTGGCAGAAAACACTAGGGAAGACCTAAGGTTTACCCCTAGGCTTTTGGATTCAGGGACACAGAAGATCTGAAGCCACTATACTGCAACTGAGGAAGTACTGGCAGCTTACAAAAGGGTTTGAGCTGCTACAGAAGTGGTTGGTACTGAAGCACAGCTCTTCCTAACACCTCAATTGCCAATGTTGTGCTGGTTGTTCAAAGGGAGGGTCTCCTGCACAGATTATGCAACTGATGCTACATTAATTGAGTTGCACTGGTCAAACAATAAGCTCAAATAAAATTCCCCAGACATCTAGAAATCCTAGAAGTGGTCTGTCTCACCAGGAGGCAAAGATTTGGGAATGCCACCAGAGGAGTGATCTGTGCTGAAGAGGCCCCAGTGTGTAACAAGTTACCAGAAGGTGAGAAGCTGTATGTCTTGATGGGTCCTTGCTGTATCCATCAAGCATCAGAGGTTGAAGGCAGTTGTATGGAGTCCCCCACAACACATCACAAACTGCTGAAGGAGAAGGTGAATCAAGTCAGTTTGCAGAGGTGAAAGTCATTCATCTAGCTTTAGACATTGCTGACCAAGAAAAATGGCTAGTATTCTATCTTTGTCCTGGCTTATGGATGTCAGCAAATGCTCTGTAGCAGTGGTTACAGAAGTGGAAGCAGAGCAACTGGCAGCATAGAACTAAACCCCTTTGAGCTGTGGCAAAATGTTGCTGCTTGGGTGAAGAACCTGGTTGTGAAGTTACATAATGTGGATGCTCATTCACACAAGGGTTGGGCCACTGAAGGACATCAAAACAACCAGCGTGTAGATCAGGTTGCTAAGATTGAAGTGGTTTAGGTGGTTCTGGGCTGGAAACTGGGCTGGAAATAAACTAGACTTATTTCTAGATCAGGGGGCCCGTGACACCCCAGGCTATCAAGAAAGAGATGAAACATATACACGGGCTGGTGGTCAAGGGGCAGAATTAAAGAATATTCTAAGTTTGAAGGGATCTGCAAGGATCATTCACTTCATGTGACTTAACTTCTTGTTAAGTGAATGGCCCATACAGGGTCCAAAGCCATGACCTTGGTGTTGTTAGCACCATGCTCTAACCAGTTGAGGTAATTAGACCTAACCATGGACACCATGGTACGGGTTATCCATGAATGTGGAATATTTTGCTATAAAGCCTCCCTACTATGAAGGACAATGGCTGAAACATGAATATGGGGAGGCCTGGCACATGGACTCTATCATATTCCCCCAAACCTGTGACCTCAAGTGCCATGTGCTTACAATTGTGGAAGTGACAACCAGATGGCTGGAAGAATATCCTGTGCCACATGCCACTGCCTGGAACCATCCAAGACTTAAAAAGGCAAGCCTTATATTGACACATACCGAGAAAGAAGAGTCCAACAGGGCTAATTTTTGAAACAACCTCATAAAAACTAGAGGCAAAGAGCATGGCATTGACTGAGTATATCTCATTCCCTATCATGCACTAGCCTCTGGAAAGATTGAACAATACAGTACACTTTTAAAGACTACTCTGAGAATAATGGATAATGGGACCTTCAAACATTGGGATACACATTTAGCAAAAGCCACATGGTTAGTCAGCAATAGAGGATCTAGTGGGCCCTGCCCAATCAAAATTTCTATGTACGGTAGACGGGGATAAAGTTTCTGTAGTGCATATTAAAAATATGCTGAGGAAAACATTTTGAGTTATTCCTGTCTTAGACAAAAAACTATACTTGGGATTGCTTTCTCTCAAGGACATGAGTGCACTTCGTGGGCAATGCAGGAGGATGGGGAGGTCCAATGTGTACCTCGAGGTATTTAATTTTTAGAATAGCCAATGAATTAAGTTGTACATTATTAGTTGCTATATAACCCTGAATATCATCACCTCTGTGCTGGGCGTGTGCCCATTACGGTGCAGGACATCTCACAGCACCTGTCTCTGCCACTCCACATTTGAGAATCTGAACCTGACTCCCTTTTAATCACCACATTGTTGAAGAATGGACCTTGATTAAATCAGGCAAGTCCAGCAGTGATGGAATTAGAACTGCCTTCAGCTTTCAAAAATCCAACACCATTTTTTCCTGTCCTGAAAGACTGTTACGCTTGCATCTTATAGAAAACATTTTATAGACTATGTGGTAATGAGTGTAGCAGAGAAGGAGTACAGGTGGTTCATTTTTATATGGAACAATTAGAAGAGTTAGAAACTAATATATCCTCAGCTAATGACCTTTCTTTTGTTTTCAGCACATGAAACATTTTTAAATGTATATATTTCTGTCTCTGCAAAGTATCTAAATCTGCATTTGGATCGAGCTTAGTTTTATTACAAAAGTGAAATGTATTTTTCCATGTACAAGTTTTTGTGAGAAGCAGTGGAGATGGATTGAAAATTAAAAATTCAGACATAAGAAATACTTAGTTTACTTATTTTCCCCATACATCATGCAAAGAGCCGTACAGATAGGCTATGGCTAGCAGAGTAGAAAACTGTAGTAGTACTGGACAATACTGTACTGTTGTACTGGACAATAGAGATTGGTCCCTAGATGTAGAATTCCATGAGGAATAAAGCAACACATTTTTCTTTTCTGGGGTAGATATTGTGAGTCAATCAGAAGTAAGAGGAGTCTGGCTCACTAAATTGCAATACAAAGGACCTATGAAGTGCCCATGAAGATTTTTCATCACAGGAAATGTGATTTTGATCCTGCTATAATTCCTGCTTTTGTGAGTGCTGAACCCACTTAAATTTTCTCATGGCCTGCTCCAAGTGATACTTCAGTATGTTAAATGAAGTACAGCTATTTTGGTGATAACTTATAAAGTCATAGATTTTTGAATATTTTTTCTCTTTTTTTTTAAGCACTAATCATAGATTTCATACATGATAGAAAGAAGTGTAAAGAGGAGAAAGAGGAAATGGGACTCAAGAAAAAGAGTTGAAAATCTTAGGATTAAAAGTAGGACAAGACAGCTAGCTTGAAACTACACAAGTTCATACAGGGACATTGACTCCTGGGGAGCACATCCCTCACTTGGCCACTATCCTTTTCTATTTCTTTGACTGTCATGGTTAACCCCAACCAGCAGACAAGCCCCATGCAGATGCTCCCCCAACCTGCCCACCAGCAGGATTGGAGAGAGAAGAGCAACGGTAAAAGGTGGAAAACTCGTGGGTTGAGATAAAGACAGTTTAAGAGGGAAAGCAAAAGTCACCCACACAAGTAAAGCAAAATAAGGAATTATTCATAGCTTCCCATGGGCAGGCAGGTGTTCAGCCATCTCCAGGAGAGCAGGGCCCCATCACGTGTAACATGGACTTGGGAAGACGAACACCAACACTCCAAATGTCCCCCCATTCCTCCTACTTCCCCCCAGTTTATAGACTGAGCATGATGTCACATGGTCTAGAACATCGCTTTGGTCAGTTTGGGTCACCTGTCCTGTCTGTGTCTCCTCCCACCTCCCAAGCATCCCCAGTTTCCTTGCCAGGAGGGCAGTGAGAAAAGCAGAAAAGGCTTTGGCTCTGTGCAAGCCATGCTCAGCAATAGCAAAACTTCTCTGTATTCTCTACCCTGTGTTCAGCTCAAATGAAAAACCCAACCCCATACCAGCCACTTTGAAGAATATTTACTCTACCCCAGCCAAAACCAGCACATTCTGCTCCTTGTGTTCTGTCAGGTTAATCTCGGTCTCCAATACAGTCAGTTGTTTGGATCCCCCTGTCACTGCAGGCAAGTCACTGATTAATACAGAACAGTACTGTATTCACTGATGATTGTTGAAAATCCTGTCCTATCTAGTAAAAGAATTTTTTATTTATTGTGGTTCAGGACCAATTGATAAGTAAATACACTTTTTTTTTTTTTTTAGGACTATAATGCTGAAATTTGTGATTCCCATTACATAATAACTTCCATTTCACTCACAAATACAAATGTATCTTGGTAGGGTGGAGATTTGAAAGTGTATGGAAAAGAAGAAGGAATGTCCTGCAATAGAACTCTATTCTTTTGGCTCTTGAAGAAGAAGGAAATAATGTTTTAATAATAATCCAGTTCTGGCCCAGATAGAATTTTTTTAAAAAAACTTATCTCTATTTTCAAAATCAGCAATTCCAGGATCTGCATTTTTCTTTAAATATTATTGTTTCAGTTAAAAAATGCTCAACTCTGATTGTAATGGAGAAGTATTTTGCCAGCACAAAGTTTTCCAGTGGATCAGTTTAATCCTGTAAATCCTCAATATCGACAGGGCCTATTTCTGTACAAGTATACACTGCTGTGTTAGCACTGTTGCAGGGAAGGCTTCTTTAGGTAGAGCAAATAACCTCCCTAGAGTTGCAAAGAAAACCTGAGTTATAAAATGATTTTCCAAATATTCATGAAGAGAGTTTTGGGAACCCCTTCAAAGAGCTTTTCATCCCTCACCTGTTTAAAAAACTTTAATCTTGCTTAGGAGTAATAGGTAATTTGGCACCAAATGACCTTATCAAATTTTATCAAAAGGAAAAGCAATACAAGCAGATTCCCTCAAGTAATTTCTTGGAAGCATTTTTAATATAACGTTCAACCAGGGATTTTTTTATCACTTTCTTTTAGCACAACTTTATCTGGGACCATGTTAAACTGATGCTAGAACACTTTCATCTACTAAAACTCAAGCTTTCTCACTTTTCACTTAAGCATGTCATGTTCTTTTTTAAAAAAATCTTTAGAAATACATATAGAACATTTATGCTCTTTGTAGACCTTCTTTGATTTGTATATAGAAGTAGCTGAAAACTGATGAATACATGAGGGGAATTGTGCTTAACTAACCTGATTGCCTTCTATGATGGGACAATGGCTGGGTAGGTAAGGGAAGAACAGTAGATATTGTCTGCCTTGATTTCAGGAAGGTGTTTGACACTGTCTCCCATGATATCCTCTTAGACAAGCTCAGAGTGGGCAGTGAAGTGGACTGAGAACCAGCTGCATGGCCGATCTCAGAGGGCCGTGATCAGTGGCACAGAGCGTGGTAGGAGTCCTGTCATTAGTGGTGTCCTCCAGCCTTCAGTGCTGGGCCCAGTTATTGTTTAACTTACTCAGCTGTGAAGGGAAAGATGTCGTAGAGAATATCAGACCTCTAATATTTCAACAGCTTTAGAATATTTAGGAAGATTTCCAGATGAAAAAATTTTGTAATGGAAGGATATGCTCAGTGTGCTTGTGCAAGCTATGTTACTAGGTTTGTTTATTAAAAATCAGATTAATCTGTTTGGCTCCTTTTTTGTAGTCTTTTGCATAGAGCTCTTGGTGATAAGACTGTAATATTAACTTGTGCTTGAGTTAACCTTTACATCCTTTCAGTCAGCTGAACAACATTCCTGTTGGTTTTGTGTGGGGTTTTTTTTGTTGTTGTTGATTTTTTTTTTTTTTTTTCCCGGTAGAGTGAGGGTAGGGAAACAGAGTGTACTTGAGTAAATTTGAAGTTTTGTGGAAAAGAAACCAGACACATGACGGTGGGGATTGGAGTATGTGCTTAACTAAATCTTTTAAAGGGATGACTGACAAATTTTTGCAACACTATGAATTAGGTACAGATAGAATTGCTAGAAAAATTTTGGATAGCTGTGGACCAAGTTTAATAACTTCTATTGAATAGTCTTTTCTATAATGGTTGTGGTAAGGATAGCTGAGGGTTTTTTTTCCTGAATATATGTTCATGTTACTTGGTTTAAAATTTTTAATTAAAAAATGGAATGTTAAACAGAAATATTTTCATAAAATCCTTAAAAACTAGACACTAACATGAATTATGCATTATTTAAAGAATGTAACTTATCTTTATTATTGTGAATGGAGACTATTACATATTTTTATTCTGGTTTCTTCTGTAAATTGTTTAAACTTCAGGGATGTTTACTGAATTACAAAGCAAAAATTGATCAGATTTTTGGATCAATGGAGCTAGTTGAAATATTTATTTCTTTAAATAGCTTATCATATTTGGTATGACCGGATATAACATCTCATTCTGTGTTGAGGTCAGAAGCCAAGTATCAAAACAAATACAGGAAAAGCTATTACTGTATAAATTCTCCCATGTTTCGGTATCACCTAAGAGTGATACACACTTTACAATCGAGTTTTGGTCAAAATCCTCTGCACTAGATTGCAGAAACTAAACTGAATTTCTCATTAGGTCTTTGATAATAGGCCCTCTTTCGTAAGAGCAACATGTAAGAGAAGACCAACTTAAATAGACAGCTGAGAATAAATTAAAATGCAAATAAAAATGAGCAGCTGATGAGCGCAATATTTTTGAGATATTTTGAGGAAAAAATAAATGTAACAGTATTTTGGTACTCATATTTTTGTACTCATAGTATTTTGGTCTCAACCTCTTGGAAGTAAAGAAATAAGGAGAGTAGGAGAATTGAACAAACCTGAGTAAATGCTTGCATGATGAATTGTTGTCAATGAGTAAAACAATGACTTTAAAAGTTAAGTGTGTTTACTTTTGCACCTATAAATACAGAATCCCAAGTAACAGCTGATGTCCCAGTTTATCAATTGCTGCATACAGAATTTTTGGGATATTTATTTGGAAGATGCTAAAAATCCTGGACTGTTTTCAGCGGCAAGCTCTCATAATTATCAGTGTTATAAGAAGATGTAACTACTGATTGTAACAAATTGAACAAATTTAAAAGCTTTTAGTGATATTTCTTTTGGCTTGTTGAATCTGTAAATATCAATTTTATTTTGTAAATTAATTCACATATAAATGGTGGTTAAATAGATTTATTAATGCTTAAAGTGATGATAGGTCCATTGGTTCTATGGCAAAATTCACCGGCAAAAAAATAATCATATTTTTATTGCAAAGAACACACAAAAAGACTATGCCTCTGTTACTCACCAGACCATGCTTTCAGAAAAAAAGAAAAAAAAAGAAAAAAAAAGAAAAAAAAGGAAAAAAAGAAAAAAAGAAAAAAAAAACAACAAAAACCACACCTGAAGATCATGGTTTCAGTAAGATTTATAAATCCACTCCATATAGAAACTAGATTGTATTTATGAATTCAAGTTATTTGTGTGTCAAAATTTAGAGAAGAAGCCCACCACATTCAATATAGAAAAAAAAAAAAAACTGTCAACAGATGGATGTGTCTTTTTGTGCCCAGTTTATACACAAATGTATACATAAGTATATATACACTTGTATTAGCATATATCTGTATGTATAGATATGTAAATAAATATAGGTGTATCGATACACATGAGCCTACATAAGGAGAAATAATGACAGAAATAAAAATAAGGCAGAGAAAGAAGAAAATAAATTTGACATATATTGTGGTTAGTATCATTTGATAAGCTTGTATGGTTAAGTCCTAGCTTGACTAGAATTAAATCAAAGCTCCCTCATTCCCTAACAGAATCAGAATTCCACTCTTTATGCTTACATTCCTTGTACAATATCATTCAGACCAGTCCTTACAAAATTAACCCTTTATATAATTCAGTTGAAGAAAAGGAAATATGCATTTTCTTCTGATCTTTGCTAGTTCCTTACGACAAGAATATAACTCAAGATCACAAAGACATCTTAAGATTGATCTATCATTGGTGAAATAGCTAATGAAAGAAAGCTAACATATTTTCACAGGTTTTCCTTCCTTAAATGACTAACTTGGTCATATGCCAGACTTATATGAGGAGGAGTATTAAATCAAGAAAACATTAGCATTCCTGTATTCTAACATGCAAGGAAAAACACCTCACTTAATATTTAATTGGATTGTAAACTGAATAACCTTTGAGATCAATACCCAGATGAAACTGATCGTGTTGCTGACAATAAGGATTGAGAATAAGTGGGAGTTGAAGTGTGACATATAAGAGAAAGGAGTAAAACTGACTTTTAATGAGAAGGAAGTTATTGGCTCATTATAGAAACAATGCAGGAGGGACTGGGTTACCATATAACTGTTGTATGAGTCAAATGGGGTGAATAAATCTGAGCTGTCAGTTGGTGACTGTAACAGAACTGCAGATAATACTAAGTAAAATATTGATTTAAATACATGTAGGAATTATCCATCCTAGAAAAACATTATATAAGGCAGAATCCATACTCTTCAAATGTACTGCCATTATGACCAAATAAAAACTTTACATTTTGTCATTTTAAACATCTGGTCATTATAAGGAGAGATTCCTAAGAAAAAGGATTTAATTTGTTACTGTTCTTCACATGCTGTGGAAACTAATATTTTGCAAATATAACTTTGATATTCTAATAAGGAGCTTAACCCCATGGTACATTCAATTTTAAATTAGAAAACCTAACTTAACTGAGTTGTTCTGAGAACTCTCACTCTTTTTTTTTTTTTTTTTAATTGGTGAAAGCTACAGAACTCCACAAGAATTATTAAAATAAGTATAACTCCTTTCTTGACTCCTATTCTTTACTGAGAGAGAGAGAGTGGTGGGGCACCAGAACAGGTCTCCCATATATGTGGACGTCCCATCCCTGGAAGTGTTCGAGGTCACTTGTTGGATTGGACTTTGATCAACCTGGTCTAGTGGAATATGTCTAGATCTTTAAGGTCCCTTCCAATGCAAACCACTCTTTGATTCTATGACTTACGTGGGTTTGGATATGTTACTGTGATTTACTTGTCCACAAATATTTTCCTTATCCTCAAATGCCAGTTGTCCAGTGGAGTCCTAACTATTTCTCTTTTTGCACATCTTTTGTGCAAATTAATTCAGTAATATTAGAATACTTCATGTGGAAAGAGTTCTTTTTACCTGAAATTGTATTATTGTAGTTGACAAGTGTCAGGATCCATCACATCTGTTTCACTTCTTTTTCCAAATGGAGTAGATAGCACCTTGGAATACCATGCAAAATAAGTTGCTTCTAAAAATACTACAAAAAGATCATC
Source organism: Sinosuthora webbiana (assembly GCA_013397395.1). Classification (NCBI taxonomy): domain Eukaryota; kingdom Metazoa; phylum Chordata; class Aves; order Passeriformes; family Sylviidae; genus Sinosuthora; species Sinosuthora webbiana. The sequence goes on along the minus strand of VXBN01007467.1, from coordinate 475,833 downwards.
ATGAGAATTATGAATAAGGTACAAACCTTCATTTATCTAACAAAAGTAGGTGAAGGAATTGGAAAAAGAGATCATTGTGGAATTTTTAATCAAATGTAATTTATTTACCTCTGCCTGTCTGTCAAAGTACTTGTATTTACTATCAATTTACTCTGAGGAAAATGGTTTCACTCAGAATTTTTATACATACAAATTCAACATGATATAGGTGATGTAAGAAGTCTTAGCTGCTGTTGAGCTATTTTATTACCTTCCTCATTGTTTGGATTCCAGCATATGCTGTCATCCATAAACTTGACTATAGATGACATCCTTTATTATTCTCAGAATTTATAGGACTTTCTTTTAATTTCTCTTTTTTTTCTTTTTAAAAAAAAAAAAATCAGCAGCTTTTGAACATTTTCAAAACCACATCCTCTAACTGATGGCTTTACAAATATAAATAATTACTTGTGGGCTACTAGAATGTATGTGGAACAGAACCCTCTGAATCTTTCAGGTGATTAATGGGAAGAAATGGCAGCATAAAAACCCTCTGATTGAGGTAATGCTATTGATATAAAAATTAAAGACCTGGTTTACCATTAGTGTTACTCCAGTTTTTCATTGGCACATTCCAGTGATGTCAAAGGACTAAAGTTGATAAATGCTTCCTCCATTACTTTAGAAACATTTTAAATACTGTTTTTTGGTTTGTTTGGTTGGATTTTTTTTTCCTTTTTTCCAGAGCACAGAAAATTCTGTCACTTGTATTCTTCTAGTCTTATTAAAGCCCATTAACACTTTAGCCAATAAGTTAATAGTTTTATTCCAGTGTTTAAAATAAAACAGCCTTGAAAATTTTCTTACTACAACTTGTTTTTACCTGTGCTGGTTTTGGCTGGGGTAGAAGTAACTTTTCTCATAGTAGCTGGCTGGCATGGTGCTGTGTTTTGGATTTGTGCAGGGTGCTGGTAATGGTTTTGTCACTGCTGGGAGAGATGGTTTTGTCACTGCTGAGGAGTGTTTAGACAGAGTCAAGGCCTTTTCTGCTGGGGTAAAAGTTGTGAGGGGGCAGAGCTGGAACAGCTGACCCCAACTGCCCAAAGGGCAGAATGAACCTTATGACATCATGCTTAGGCTACAAAACTGGGGGAAGAATAAGGAAGGGGAGCATATGTTTGGGGAGGTGGCATTTGTCTTTTCAAGACACTGTTACGTGTGATGGGGCCCTGCTTTCCTGGGATCACTGAGCGCCTGCCTGCCCCTGGGAAGCAATGAATTAATTCCTTGTTTATTTTACTTGTGCATGTGGCTTTTGGTTTTGCTGTTAAGCTCTCTCTATTTCAACACATGAGTTTTCTCACTTTTACCTCTCCAGTACTCTTCTCCATCCCACCTGGGAAAAGTGAGTGAGTGGCTGTGGGGCATAGTTGTCAGATTGGGTTAAACAACAGCATTATTTTACAGCATTGTAATATACCAAGGTTGTACAGGTAAAAAAATGAGTGCAAGTAGTCCCACTCTTCTCATATGCTGTCAACCAACTGTTTATGAACAGCATCAACTCTTATAATTAATTATCTGGCACAATTAGCAAACTAATGAGCTGAAGATAGGTGCTCATGGTCTCAGATTTGGCACCACAGTAAAGTAGTTTGGCATCTACCAGACCCCAGCTGCCTTCCAAATAATAGGCCTTTTTTCTGCAGACTAATCTTCCACTCTGAAGAGAATAATACCAAGCCTACTCAAAAGATGCCGAATTAGGGCAAATTATAGGATAAGCTACATGATCATATACTTTTTCTTTTTAAAATTTCAGACATCCATCCAGCTTACTGAATGAACTAGAGGTTAAAGAGAAAGAATAGGGTTTATTACAGACTGTGATATTCTATGTAGTACTTTCTGCAATAAATAAGTGTGAAAGGGTGGTTACATATACCATTACTGGGTCATAAGCACGTAAGACCAATCATATCAGTTCAGACCAGATGCGCAGAAGCCCTCAATCCTATTTTCAAGAGTGAAATAGATACTTAGGAAAAAGCACTATGACAAATAATTATATAATACCATTCTTCTATACACCCAGGTTTTTTACCTTAGTAACTTCTTGAACCAGAACTGCTACCTGTATGTAAATAGTCCTTGATTCTTTATTTTTGTTTTTAATTTATTATAGGGTTTCATCTAATCACTTATGCAGCTTTCAGAGTTCAGAATAACACATGGTAGGGAGTTTCATGGCTTTACTAGATTGCCTGTGAAGAATCACATCTTTCAGTGTGTTTTGAATGTTGTTTGGATTCATTTAATGACCTCTGGGGTTGTTATTAGGTGTAGAAGATAAAGTCACCTACAATTCTCACAACTTTCTAGACTGCTGTCTCCTCCTACCTGAGCTATCCTTTATTTCTCTACGTGGCAGCAGTCTAGTGTATCCATTGCACAAACATCAGCTGTTTCATCCCTGAGGTTATCATTATTACTTTCTTAAAGAATGTTGCAGTTTTAGTGTACTCTCTCTAAGAGGGAAGCACCAAAACTGCAAGAGCTGTTCACGATGAAAATGATACACAACTATGTCCAAGTCCAGGTTGGATGGGGATCTGAGAACCTGCTCAAGTAAAAGGTGTTCCTGCCTACAGCAGGGGGGTGGGAATTAGATGATCTTCAAGGTCCCTTCCAATCAAAACCATTTTATGATTAATTCTTCATTCTATGAAGGAGAGACGTGTTTTCTCTTTTGTCCTCTATTCCTTCCAGGTTGATTTCTGACATTTGTTCACCTTCTACCCAAGCTTTCCTTCATGAGTGGTGTTCTCCAGCTGAGAGCCAATCTTCTGTTACATAAAATTAGGATTCTCATTTTGGAGGTATGACATTTCACATCCATCTATATTGAAATGATTTGCCATTTTATTACATAATTTTCCAAATTTGAGATCCTTTTGCAAATTGGTCATGTTTGGGTAACATATTTTCTACCTTGAATCCAATATTCAGCAAATATTATTATCTCAGCGATTATAATGTTTCCAGACTATATTTACTGATGTGCTTAGTACAGACCTTTGGCTTGATGGGTTGGCATCTCATAAAGCTCCCTAGAATATTTTCTAATAATTGACAACCCATCATCTGTCTTAGGGTAGGACAGCATTTGGCAGTTTGAAGAGGAATTTTGTATGAAGTCAGTATTTCAGGTGTTTCATCCTTTGGGAGTTTTTGCCAATCATATTCTGATCCTTGTGATTTATTACAGTTCTCACTAGTTTTAATTGAGTATCCTTTATCAGCAAGTTTTTAATTCAAGACAGAATTTCCCAACGGCCACCCATGTTCTGACATGAGTATTTCCCTTTCTGTTCCTTTAGTACTGTTAAAAAAAAAAAAAAATCAACATTTAGGAGTTGGTCTTCCTTTTCTTGTTCATATTTATCTCTTCTGTATTCTATATATGAACACAACTTCATCTTTAGACCAAGTGCTTAAAATAACATCGAAACAAGAATGCAATGTTTTTCAAATGTACTTAGCTGATTCCCTGTTTTTACCTTCCAAAATTCTTCTGTAGTCAACTGGCTTTCCTTACCCACACCATTTTTCCCAAGTCTGCTCAGACTCCATGGTATAACCTGCTTCTTAGCAACTAGTATTTCTTCAGAAAGGCTCAGATCCTTTATTATAACTTTTGGTGATAGTTTTACCCTACCAAATGTCATTATAGGATTTGTCTGCTGATCTGTTATCTGCTCTTCATCATCTGTGCATTCAAATATTTCCCTTACACTAATAAAAAAAATATTTCATGGTATATTTGGTGGCCAACGATTTGAAGGCAAATTGGTTATATAAGATTATTTTTTTGCTTGAGAGGCATAAATAGATTAAATAGCAAAATACCTGGTTGATTTATATGAAAAGATGTTAAATCTATTATGTAAGCACACTAAAACATGCTTCTTAGTTTTGTTAATTGTGAAATGAAGCTTTAAATGAAAGAGACTGTGTTTCTCTTGACTTTTATGAATCCCATCCCATGGATGGGATAAAAAATAAGAGAGGAAAAAAATACAGAAAAGAAACGCTTGTGTTGTTTGAAAACTTCATTGCAGTTTTCTTCATTGCTTGCAAATTTTATGTTTAATGATCATATTGTGAAGTATGAGTGACTTAGCTTAGAAATCTGATCATAATACGCATTTCTTTTATTCCTGGTTAAATGTAAATCCAGGGATTATCTTCCTGGCAGAGACATCTGGCTTGACTTTGAAATTTGTCTTACAAAAATATTTCGTGATATTTCTGCCAGTAAATTTCCTTCACAAGAATCATTCCAGAAAGCAATCAAAGTGGGGATCACACAGAGTTAAAATTAGATTATTTTAAAGATGTTGGTGTTTACCTAGCTGCAAGTATCCTCTGTTTACACTTGTTTCTTCATCCCTTGATCCATACACTGCTACAAATGAATAAACAGATCCCAGTATCAAAACCTGAACCCCTCGTTACAGGGCTGTACCAGCAGACCTCAACACTAGCAAGACCCACTTCTGAGTAGTAAAATGCAAATTAAGACACAGTGAATGACAAATTAATATTTAAAGTTAATTATAGCTTCTGGATTTAGGAATACTCAGGAGTTTTGAGTTATGCATACATATTTATGCTATTATTTTTACTAAAATTGCATACATGGGATGTAAGCGAATACATTAATTTCTTCCTTATCTTTACCTGTTAAGAGCCATGCTTGTCAAACCTTCATCCTTTGTAAGAAGGGATCATAAATTACAGAAATCACAGAAACAATCACATAGGAAGGGACAACAGTGGGCCATCTGGTCCAACCTCCCTGCTCAAGCAGAGTCATCCTAGAGCACATGGCACAGGTTTGAGTCCAGATGATTTCTTGAACATCTCCAGTGAGGTAGACTCCACAACCTCTCTGGGCAATCTGCTCCAGTGCTTGGTCCCACACACAATAAAGAAGTTCTTCCTCATTATCAGGTGGAACTTCCTGTGCATCAGTTCCTGTCCACTTCCTCATGTTCTAGAGGCCGGTGCCACCAAGAAGAACCTGGGTCCATTTTCTTTGCACCCCCAGCTTTAGACATTAATACACACTGATGAGGTCCCTTCTCAGTCCTCTTCTCAAGGCTGAACAGGCACAGCTCCCTCAGGTTTTCCTTACAAGAGAAATGATCTAGTCCCCTCATCATCCTCATTGCCCTCCACTGGACCTGCTCCATGAGCTCTATGTCTCTTTCATACTGAGGAGCTCAGAAATGGACTCCAGATGTGACCTCTCTTGGGCTGAGTAGAGGGGATTTCTTGATATATTATATCTCAGGGTTTTCTTCATTCTTATTTTCTTATTTATTACAGTTTCACATTTGAGTTATTGCTGTACCAGTTCTCAAAACCACAAAATTTTGTTGATGATCCATAATGATCTCCTAGCAGAGTCTGCATATGCATCAAAAAGAAGTGTTTTCCTTTATCGACTACTTTTTATGTACAGAGTTTCTTTGTGCACTTGTATTAAACATAAAGCTAAAATAAACACAGAAAAACCTTTAGGATATGGTACCTAACACCATTTGCAGGAGAAACAGAAAGGAAGAAAGGATAAAGAGTTGCTTAAAGGACAGTGGTAATATATTTGGTTTTGACAAATTTCTTTTGATATATTTGATTTGGTTAAGGAGCAGATTAAACTGTCATTTCAGTATTTAGTCTCTGTTCTTTATAAGTGATGTGATCATTATGTGAACTTAAGAATGAAGCTTACACAAGGAGTTATATTCCTGAATTGGGCCAGTGACTGAGAGGTGAGGACAAAGTTGAAAAAGTAGAAGAGGCCTCCCAGTGCTCAATCTACCAGCACTGATGGATCATATTATCTGTTTTGGTAAGAGTACACAGTTATTTTTAAATTGCTTTGTGTATTTTGTTCTGTTTTTAAATAACTATGTGCAACAGAAACTGGAAATTAATATAAATCTGTAAAACATATAACTGGTTTTTGAGTGATGATGCAGTCACATTAATACAGGTGTATAATGAAAATACAGTAGAACAAATGGGTTTTGGTCACAGACCAACTTTTTATGATGCCATTATTCCTTCTTCCACGTGTACCGAAAGAAGGAATACTGAAAAACAGCCTTTGGTTTTCCTCTGTTCTTGTCAGTATAATTGGGATGAACATCACCCACTCCTTTCTCCCTAAACACAGCAAAAACAATGCTGCTTCTTCTAGGTTACATTGTTTTGGTAGCAATAATGACTGGTTTGCTTGGGGGAAACTGTCAAGTCTCTGTGTAAATTATTAACAAACATATTTCTGTATTATTTATAGGACATTGAAAATATGGCTTAATGATCATTTTAAATGATGGCTTTAGAAAACGATTGTTTCTTTACAGTTCTTATTGACACAGTTTTCTATTTTATATAGGGAATATTTCACTGAGTAGAAAAGAAAAACACATTTTTAATAGCATGATTTTTGCATCTACCTCAATATTTTCTGTCCCTTTATAAAGTAAACTTTTATTGTAACAGACACAAGAAGTCTGAGGAGAGAGTAGAGATGAACTTAGTGAAAAATTAGCTTTACATTGAATATAGCTGTAACATTTTGGGGTTTTTTTTTAATATTTGCAATTTAATCATGTTAAATTGTTCCTTCTTGATGAAAATCATGAAGAAGACACACATATGTGATAAGTATTTCTCAAGTTCAAAAAAGCCCTGGGGAATACTACACTAATGTTCAGGTGTTGAGCAACACACTCTGCTCTTCTGCTGGACATCAGAGAGAGGATGGTCTCACAGTCAGGAATACCCTCTTCCACAGATACCTACCCTGAGCTTGGATGAATAAATAACCCTCTCTGTGCCTTTATGCTTCTGATTAAAAATAATTGTGTTGGTAACTTCTCTGCACATATAAAGTGATGTCAGTGTGTATTTATACACTGTATGTCACTGTGCCCATATTAATGGGGTCACTGATGCAATATTTTCACTGGAGCCCAGCCTGACTCTCATGTGGGGCAAGGATGGTTGCATGAGCATTTCTGAGAAAATCTGCTGTAGAACTTTGGTAAAGAGAATGAAAAACTACATTACTTACCTTAACTTCTTAATTTTACACTGAGTTTGTTCAAAATTTTAATGACTTCTTCCTGCGTGTGTGCCACATGCTTTCATGGATGCTTTCTCAATTTGAGAACTACAATTAAAGTCATAGCTCTAATTCTTGATAGCAATAAATGAGATGTGTTAATTCTAAAGATTGAAAACAAGGCCTATTGTTGTTTAATGGTTTGTTGGACGTTGTTTAGATTGTTTAAAATGTTTTTAGAGGAAACATTTTATGTTCATTATTTCTTTAGATATAATTGGCTTATGAATTATGTAATAATTCAAGAGTGTATATATAGTGAAAACCAATATTCAGTATAATCTATTCTTCAAAGTTTGTCTCTCTTGCATTTTTTCCCTCATTAATGCACATTAGAATTTGAAGAGAAAAACTCTTTCACAAACAATAAAAATACGAAGTTCTGCTTTGCTAATCATCAAACTGTTTTGAAATATGGGGAGGTTATTTTTTTTTTCAAGCAAAATTTGGATTTTGAAAGGAATCTTTCTGATCACATGGAGCAATATCAGCTCTTTTCTCCAAACTATTTGGTCTTAATTAACACTCATGTAACTGCTGTGAAGCCAACATAGGAAATTCTTCTTTATTGAATCCAGCTGCATCAAGAAAAAGTGTCCAGACTCCTTCTATTACTTTCCTTTTTTTGTTACTATTGCTGCACAGTTTCTAATGATATTGTGTCAAATAATGGGCTAGCAAAGACTGCATTGACGGTAATATAAGGAGGTGACATCCTTTCACCAGATTGTGACTATTGATGATCCGGGTTGTATAGACAAAGGGTTTAGAGTACCCTTATTTCCATCCATCTGTACATGTTTTTTCAGGGCTGACTTTGTGCATGAAGGGATATGGCCAGGGTCCAGAATTTTGCAGCAATTTTCTGGCAGGCGATTTTGAGTAGCAGAGCATGTTATGATATCCTTTGGGCTGTATGTCTTACACTTAGACCAGAGGTGTAAAAATACTCTGAATATAAGCAGGAATTTAATAGCATGATATTTCATTGCCTTATGTCATACTTCATTCTTCTTTTAAAAGCAAGGACAAAATACTTGAAAGCCAGACTGATGGGCAGAACTATTAATCAAACATTTGTAAGCATTTCTGTTGGATTTCCCCTTCCCTTCATAAGAAAAGTTCTTCAAAAGAGAGTTTGAGAAGAAAAACTCAATTTGTTCACTAAAATAAAATTTTGTACATTTTCACCTAGGACTGAATCTGAAGGTTCACAGGCTACTGAAAAAAGATATACCCAAATGACGATACTGACTTAATACTAATGAGGTGAATGCAGCTATGAGAGAAGCTAATAAAAATATTTTTAATCCATTTGTTTGAAAGGCAATAAAAAATTCTTGTTCCTTGCTGGAACACAAGTGTAATACAGCTATTAAAGAAAATTCAGGGAGACAGAGATCTAAATAAAGCTGAGACATCACATTTAGTATAAGGCTTAATGGCATATAAGAGTCTCAAAACATTATAAGGCTGAGAGAAAGTATATATTGGCATAAATTTTATTCAAGTGTTAGATGAAATACAGTGTCATCAAAACTGAGATGAAGAAAAGGTTTACAATGCTAGGATAAGTAGAGGAGATAATTACATAAAAAATGTATTACTTTGTGAAATTTAAACTGTGATCATATATAATGGAAGGCTTTGTTGCAGTGCATCTGTGGCACCTTTTGATGCATTAGGACAGGATAAGCACAGGGATGCTTTGAGCAGCCAAAGAAGACACCCTGCTAAGAAGCAGATATATCCCTATGTCAGAAATAGCTGCTACATTTAATTCATTAAAACTCACCACTTTGCAGAGGAGTGGTATATGGAGCATTTCAATTACAGGCATCTTTGATTCTGGCTTTATGACAGTGAGAAGATGAACATAAATGTTTTACTTTCAAGGTGATCCTTCCAGTAAGCAGAGACATCCCTCACCAGAAAAATGCTGGAAAACACTTCTACTCATCTTGCTCTTATCTGAAAGACGCAGTGTTTTTATTCCTTCCACTCTGAGTGCATCTGCATTAGCATTATGATTTGGATCAGGAAACATCTTTTGCTGTGGCTCTCCTGATTCACTCTCATATGATTTTGATGTTAAAATTGAGTGATCTTGGAATTCATGAGATGTATTTATCTTGAATGACGATAGACCACAGATATGCATTGGGAGCACACCTGGTACACTGCATCCACAAATGAGCATTCAGGCCATGGGGACTCACCAGGGTCAGTTTTGCACACCCTTTGCCCTCCATACAGTGTGGATATTGGTCCTCAGTCAACTATTTTTTTTTTATAAATTTGAGCTGTTTTGACCATGTTAATTGCTGAAGTAGATGTATCCTTGGTGTTGAGTTCTCCTCATGATTTGAGGATGTGACAAAAAAGTAAAAGGTTTTAAAACACTAGCCTTTAGTAAGCATTAAGGCATAGCTAATGAAGAGGGCTGTACAATGTTTTTTGTTGTTTTATGAAAATAATCTCATTCAAGATTTTTCGTAGTTAGAGTCTGCAGGAAAAGGATTGACAATATGTCCTTGAAACTTTTGACAAAAAGAGGTCCTGTTTCATTAGTAAACCCCATCTTTTTCCTCCCTCTAGTTTTAACAAATGAGCAAGCCTGGCAGAAGGAAGGCCTGTGCAATTTATCCTAGGGTTTTAGTAGTGGTTTTATTTGCTAAACCTATTCAATCATTTGTTCTAAGCTATTTAGAGCATGCCATATTGAACTAATACTGAATGGATGTCATTTGCCTTAGTTTAGCACATTGAAATAAACAGGACATGAAGACCCCAGTGAAATCACTTGGTTTATATATCATAACTGATTGATCTGTAGTAGATGGTAAGAGCTTATTTTGGCTCAGAAGACAGTTGCAAAAGACAACTGAAGTTCAAAAGTTATGTTTGAATGCCTTGTTAATTTGACCTTTATATGTATTTTATCTTGTTTGAGGAAAAAAATGAAGAGATGAGCAAAGACATCTTGTCATAAAACCACAAGAAAATTCTAATAATCACTTAATTTACTATTGTTTTCTGAAGTAAATGTTTTCTGTTTATCCAGTAGAGGGAAATTAAAGGGCTATGAAAGTTTAAGTTAGGTTAAATCCTGTGAGCCATATGGGAAGCAAAAATATCTCTGGTTAAAGAAAAGAAAACAGTCTTAGAAAAAAGTAATTAAACTGCAACTAAAGTACTTTCAGGAAACACAGATTAGTGAATCCCTTGAAGTAGAAAATATGCAATTTTATGTAACATTATGACTAAGTCTGATGATAAAAAGATAATGTAAACTCCTAATACATTATCATTCATTATTAAAAAAAAATCCCCAAATATTTTTCAGAAGAGTCTTTGGACATTCTCAAATTTCTTGATTTATGGATGCTTAAAATTCTAACTGTGATGCTTAAAACAAAAAGGTGAGCAAATAATTTAGCAAATGCATTTATGTAGTATTCATACTAACTGTGGTGCTTAATTAATGACTTTTTTTTTTATATTGTGACACTCAAAACTGCCTCCAGAACTCAAGGTGAGGCCACCCCAGTGCAGAGCAGAGCAGGACAATCCCCTCCCTTGCCCAGCTGGCCTGATGCCCCCCAGGACAGACTTGGCCCTCCTGGCTGCAAGGGCACTGTTGGCTCAGATTCAACTTGCCATTGACCAAGACCCCTAGGTCCCTTTCTGCAGTGCTGTTTTTAGCATTTCTTTTCCCAGTCTGTCTGTACCTCCAGGGTTGTCCCATCCCAGGTGCAAAATCCAGCACTTTCTCCCATTGAATTTCACATGGCTGGTGACTGACTGGCCAGCACTCTGATTTGTTGAGGTCTCTGCAGGGCCTCCCTGTTTTGGAGGGAGTCAAAAGCACCTCCCATTTTAATATCATCTGCAAACTTCCTTGGTAGCCCTTCCAGACTTGTTTCCAAGTAATTTATGAGGATGTTGAAGAGCACAGGGCTGAGGCTGAAGTCCTGCAGAACCCCACTAGTGACAAGTCACCAGTCTGAGTCGCCCTATTCACTACTGCCCTTTGTGCTTGACACTATCTGAACACAGGTCTGTGTTGGGAAGTCACCAAGCCTATGTGCTGTGCATTTGTATTTCATGGCAAAATCCTCCAGTTCTGTCCATATTAAAGAGTATAAGTACTTTTAAATTCATAGATATTGACCATAGAAAATTGGTGTTTAAATATTTATGTAGGTGAATGCTTGCACAGCAAGGCTTCCACTTTAATGTTAAAGTTCTGCCTTGGAGATGACCCAGTTATTGTATCCATTTCCATTCATATATTCCACCATTCATTTTTTACCATTGCTAGGCATCAAAATATCAGGAGAACAAGTCTAGCTGTAATTTTTTAGTATCAGTTTTTTACTACGTATATAGAGTTCTTGGCCCTTTATGAGTGTGTTGGAAGAAAACTTTTCTGCCAGTTGCCACTAAAGAAGCTGTAGTTGACCTAACCTTCTGATGAAAACTTTTACAAGATATTGTTGAATCTTATTTGCTATTAAAACAGCTATATAAACATTTCTTTTCTAAGAGCTAAATGCACACTGTTCCTATTTGAGAAGCTCAAACTTTCATTATCTCTGTGCTTTTAGGTTGTCTTTCTCACCACTCATTTCATTTTAAGAAATCAGATTTAGCAGGCTATTACAACCCTTAGGTATCATGTTTACTTCTTGACTCATTTTGCCTTCTGTATTTCATTATGCAAAAATGATTTTTTTTGCTGCCCTGAAGGATTTCTTTTTCATTATCTTGACCAGAATTTGCTTATGTGTCCGCATTTTGTTCATATTAAATATTTATGTAAAAGTATTTTTAAATAAGAGCAAACCATATAGCTCATCTCCAGAATCAGCACACTGATGCTTGGCACATACACTGAAACATAAGAGACATAAAAAAGAGAACTGAATGTAGTCACTGATACATAGGAAAGCATGGAATTAATTGGCAAAACATCTGGGAAATGGTTTAATAACATGATTATTAAAATACGAAGGAAAAAGCCCTAACATCACACCTTTTCCCAGACAACCTGCAAGATACAGCAATCTGCCACAGCTGTAATGGAGTATGCTAAATGCCAAGCCAAATGGTCAGCCCATCCCAACCCACACGATTTTTAAAAACCTTTTAAGCCAGGGACAAAAGTACATTCAGAAGATATCCACACACAAAGTACATACAAATATGATGCTGTTGCTCATTCTTTTTTTTATATAAATTAAACTGTTTGTTCACCATTTTACATCTCAGTTAAATTCACTGCCTGTAGATTAGACAATGAAATATTAAATTGTGTTCTTTCTCTTATATATTCTTCATGTTTATGATTCCATCTTTTCTTGTCATTCATACCAACAGTATTTTCTTTTGTTTTTTTTTGTTTTGTTTTGTTTTTTTTTCTTGAACATGCCGGTCCTTCTTCTCAACTGTCTTTTTTCATGGGTTTTCATATCAATTTTTTCAAATACACAATGCTTAACATTCCATGAGTTTTTGGAAACTGTGCTGCTCAGGAGCCAGAGGAGGTCAGGCAAAAGTTCTCATTTGGTCTTTGATTACAAGGCACAGTGGACAGAGTGGCAGCAGGCTGGTGATCCCGCAGGTGACACTTAAATCCTGACTACCAGGCAGCCATTTTGCTTAAAGAGCTCCATGATAGTTAGGATGGCTTCTTTGACTCATTTCAAAGCCACCCACCCCTGTTGGCGCCTCAATTAACAAGTTTCCCCTGGAAAACTAGTGACTGCACCAATTGCATCAGACCCAGATCCACATTACTGGGTCCTACTTTAAAAGAGTTCCCTTCTTCCCAGCAGATGCTGGTCAGTCAGAGTGGCCAAAGGGATGGGGTGAGACCTTGTGGGCAGAAATTACACCCACAGAGAGGCAAAGGCCAGGCTGTTCATGGAGATCGGGCACCAGGTTGCCTATGGTGACAGGAGGACAGGCTGCTTTGGAAAAGGAGGGGGCTTGATCAACAGCAAATGCTTTTCTACCACTAATCTTGGGGGCAAAAAATGTCTGCATCTCTTTTTCTTCTTGTTTTCCCTCTGTGACCTGGATCCTACTGAAAGTCCCTCTGATAATTTATTTACTTCAACTTTGGGTTAAAAGCAAAAAAGAAACTCTGCATGGATTTGAGTAAAACTACTGTAAATCCCGACCCAAATGTTAACAATGCCAGCAGGTGCCTAAGACTCTTTGGAACTGACCACTGGAACTGTAAACTCATTTGTGACATCTCAGTGCTGTGCAGGGTAGCAATGTGCTTCCTGATGTGTGGGTACTCCTACATAATTTAGACTATAAAAAATTCCTTTCTCAGTTTATTCACTGTTTTAGTTTGAGGTCCAGGGAAGCCAGTGTCATGCCACTTACTATAAAGCCTTCTCCTGTGCTGAATTTCTCTAAATTGATGCTCATTTTGTCAGTTTTATCCCATGCTACTTTTCATACTCTCATTTAATATTAGCAATATTTTAGAGGTTGTCAACAGGCTCACTGTAGTATTGTACCAAAAGTAAAAAAAAAAAAAACAAAAAGAAAAAGAAAAAGAAAGAAAGAAACTAACAAACAAACAAAACTCCACCCCTGAAGCTTGGAGAATATATGTTTTTTTTTCTTACTTGATGATTTCTCTTTGTTTATTATGTATTTGAAATTACTGGGTCTGGGACTCACAGAAAAAAAAAAATGTTACAGAGGACGGGGGAAGTGTACAGATGGCAACTTGAATACTTTTTCTGATAAAGCTATAAGAATACCAGAGATTATTTCCAGATTGTTTATTATACTGGGTCCATCCTACTGTGCAGTAATTACATTACTGAGCGCTTGAGACTCTTGTTCAATATGGAATCAAATTACAAACAAGTACCACTGATCTTGAGACCTGTTCCTTATCACTGTTAGTTTCCCTTTCTTACCTTTTAGGAAAGAATGATAACTGAAGACAGGGGAGGCCTTTCAGTGGAGGCTTATAGCACATACTGGATAGAGAAACAAAGGTCATGCAGGCAAAATCTGTGTACACAGATTCCTGACTTGACACAGGATTGCTCCTGTTTCCAGTTGGACCCCAAAGTTCATCAACTGAAAGCAGCCTTTGGACAGCAGCAACTGTAGTTCTGTATCAGCAAGACAGGTAAGAGTGGCATGATTATACCCATAATCCATGGTCATCCAAACCCTATATAGTGACCTAAGAAGTTGCTGTAGAGGGAGCTAAGCATGGCGTATGTGATTATGTAATTGTTAACAGAAGCTTTGGGTTTATACAGACAATGAGGTTGCCTTGGGAGAACAGTGTGTCTCTGGCTGGGGATAATTCCTGTGACTGATAGCCAGCTCTCTCTCTCTCTCTCTCTATCTCGCTCCCCCACCCTGGGCACAAACACTTGGTTATCCAGTTGGTCCCCGGGTTCTTTAAGAGGAGCAGTTCATTTCTCCTTTTACTTAGAATCGTCATAATGTACTGAGACAGTGGGCATTTCCTGCAGAGCAGATTGCACATGGCAAGCCAGCAACTCGTGAGGAAAGCAGGGATCCCTCACACATAATGGTGGCTTGGGAAGGCAAATGTTCCACTTCCAAATTCCCCCTGCTTCCTCCTCCTTCATATGCTGAGCATGATGCCACATGGTATGGAAGTTTGGTCAGTTGGGATCAGCTTTCCCAGACGTATCGCCTCCCAGATTCTTGTGTACGAACAGGCTGTTTGCTACTGGAATTGTGTGAAAAGCAGAAAAGGCTTTGATGCTGTGAAAGCACTTCTCAGCAATAACAAAAACATCACTGTGTAATCAACACTTTTTTCAGCACAAATCTAAAACATACTCCCATGCTGGCTACTATGATGAAAATTAACTATCCCAGTCAGACCAGGTACTTGAGTGCACATGCAGACAACCTAAGGTACTTAGCAGCCCACACAGATTACAAGATTTCTGGGCAATGCCTGGCCTGTGGTACAGGCTAGATTTAAACCAAACACATTTCTGGTAGAGAAGAAACAAATTATCAAATAATAGGCAATTAAAAAAAAAAACAAAACAAAACAAAACAAAAAGAAAACCACCCTCCATCTAAATTAGTTGTGCACCAAGAAACTTTACTGTGCAAAGTTAGAATGATTTACAAGACATCATCCTTAAAAAGCATGAGCATTTGAAGAACATCTGAATTTTGTCAATACGTATATATTTGAAAATATGGGATTCTTCTGTTCAGCAAAACTTGCACTCTCTTTTCAAAGAGTTCTTCATTGCAATGTTACATGACTCAGCATATGAACAAGATTGAGGCCAACTTTGCTATAAAAATCATGCCTCACACCCAACATGAAGTTTGGAATGGATCTTTTATGGAGCAAAAAAAAAAAAAATACAGTGAAGAAGGAAAGTTATCAGCTAACTGCTGGGTTCAGTAGATTTGAAGTAGCAAAGAAGAGGAATATATATATTTCAAGATCACAGAAAATTACATACCTTCAGAAAGCAGGATTAAAATGATATGAAATATGCTATTATAAAGCAGCTACTTTAATACAACATAAGCAGAAAGCATAATGACTGTCACCTTTTCTCTTTTACAGTTTTATGGACTTTTTTCTCATTTGGGAAAAGAGAATTTCCTATGGTTTGAGAATTGAGTAGTAGCATGAATGTATATGAATTTATTATATATAATGTTTGAAAAAATATTGAGTATAGATCACAAATCTTCACTGCCTAATTTCATAAATTCCTATTAGAGTACTATAATAGTACTGAAAAAGATACACTTTGCAAATGCAAGCTTTTAATGATGCCCTATTTGTCTTGCAACGATTGTGTTGACCAAGCTTTGATGAAACATATGAAATTGCTAAAGCTCTCACAGCATTCCCACTTGTCAAGGTCCTTTCCATTTTGTGTAAGACCAAAAGATGAATGAGCTCTAAGTTACTTAAGTCCACACAGAAAGTAAAAATAAACTACCATTTTGAAAAACCGACTTACAGATAACTTTCACACAAACTAAATTGCACCACATGGCAATGTCAGATTTTCTGTCTTATAAAATCCAATAAAAAACCACACACAGAAGACAACCTACATTTTTCAACGAGTCAATACAACTGTCTCAGGCCTTACCTCAAAATCAGTAATTACAAAAAAAGTACTTCAATTTTACACTAACATCTGAATTTAAGAATCAGCAGAAATTCTACTTAACTTTCATGTTACAAATGAGCATCTGCAAACATACACAATGCATGGTAAATGGTTACCTAGGTCAGTATCAGCTAGAGAACACCTACACCATAGACGAACTCTTGCAATGAATATGGTGTGAATGTGTCAGCTTGGCAGTGAAAGGTGGGCCTTTAACAATGAGGAGTAGGAGGATGCTTTATTCTCTCATTTCCCATCTGCTTTCTTCAAATATGCAACAGGCAGTTTTATTACTTTGGGTGCAAAAACACCCCGTGCAGCCTTGAGTGGTTGCCTTTGCAAACAGAAATGTATTCAGACATGCCTTTGAAAATACAGAGGTTCGAATCTTCAAAGCCCAACATCAAAGAGGTTATGAAAAAATGGCAAAGACTAAGTTTCAGAAATTAAACCAAAGACCTATTCCCTGCTCTACATACCAAAATATGAATGCTTAAGTTGTGAGGAAGGTTCTCAGTCCATTTATAAGAGACATCTCTTCTAGGAAGGCGGTGGGAAGGCCCAGGCCCTAGGCAAGTATGGCTGGGGAAAGTGTGGATGAAGTCCTGGAAGAAGAGGTCTGTTCCATGCACAGAGCATCTCTTGAGCAAGGCTGGCAAAAGCATGCCAAGCCCAAGGCACTAAAGGAATAAATACTGTGAGAATTAGCATCACCATCAACATTCCTGCCCTTTTAGCATATAAAAAGGGTAAGCTTTGCGGTAAGCTCTAACAGAGCTAGTTATTTTATCATCTGATTTGGAAGTGGCCCCAAACTTAGTATGGCAAATCTGTAGTGAATCCAACACTGATCTATGAAACAGATTATAATTTCTGTCATCTGAATAAATGCAGTTAATTCTCATTTGCTCTCATAAAAACCATAAATCAGTTTTAAAAAAAAAGGATACAACAACCTAAAATCAACAACTCAAAAATTCCCCATATATACAAACATTAAAACCAGGTAAGCTTTAAAGGAATTGTTCTGAGACAGGCCCATTGTATCAAACAAATTCTTGTATGTGTGAATTGAAGTCTTCTGTTCACTTTCTACACTGTAGGCTGGCTCATGAATTCAGTTCTGCACAATTGAAACTATTTCCTCTTTTAAAACTGTTGACTTCTTTAATGCAAAAGACAATTCATTACACCCTAAAAAACCAGTAACAAATAAATATAGCATCAGCATAGTACTAATAGTTAGTTGCTTGTTGCCTGTTCACAATAAATTCCTGGTGATAGTGAAATTTGTACTGAAAGACTACTTCCCCTGATGCTTATCAAGTCTGTTGCATCTGAACTGCAGTGTTTATCACAGGTCTTTTGCCCCTATGAATTAAGTTTAAAACACGAATAAAAAAGAACATAAGGGAAAGAGTGAGTGACCTAACCTGTTTAGGAAAGTTTTGTAATTCTTTTTTCCATAAACTACTGAGAAAAAAGAGAATGTGCTCTCAGTGTGCTATTTTCTATTATTACTGAATGGACAGCTTACTTCCATCNATAAAAAAATCCCACCCCCAAATGCGGTTTTTTTTTTTTTTTTTGTTTTTTTTTTTTGTTTTTTTTTTTCCCGAGTCTGCATCCTAAACCAATTCTGAAGCTTATGTGAACATAAAGAAGTTAATTAAATTTTCTAAATTGGCAAAGGAACCAGCATGCACTCCTTAAAACAGAAAAGCCCTTTTTCCTGGGTTAGTTTTCTGCAATTTTACTGACTTAATCAGGTAAGCTTCAAGTCAGGATAAAATCAGCAAAAGAATAGAGGAAGAGGACAAATGACTTCTGTCTTTCAGAGCAAGCTGTTAATTTGTTTCCAGTTATAAGAAGGAACATCCATTCCTTTTCAAAACTTCAGATATCAATATGTGGTCCAGTTAATGACTACACAGTATATACCTCCTAGCTGCTATTTTCAGAACTAATTTCTTAAATATTCCTACTATTTTGCTTTCACATTTAGTGAAAGATTTCTTTCTGAGAGATTTCTTTTTCTTAACAGAAGTCTGAACTCCTCTCAAATTTCAGAAATATTTCCTTAATAAATCATATAAAAAAACTGTGGGAACTTTTTTTTTTCCTAACTTGATTTCTAAGAAGCTAAAATGAAAGAAATAAGATGTTTTCTTTTGAAGAACTGTTTAACTTGACTTTTGTTATCTATGAGCTAGTTGTGGAAAGTCATTAAGCATTGATGCCTAAATGATTTCCTTAATTAGTAGTGGTAATTTTCACATGGTGAAATGTGTCCTACTACTATTCATCATATTTAAACTTACTACACTAAGTAGAAACTATTTAATTTTCTAAAACTTTATTAACCTAGGTAATTATTGTTAGAAATAATAATCACACACTTTAAAAGGTGTTTGTCATCTTCTTTGACCAAAAAGCTTGTATGCTTTTAGACATGTATGTGACAGGGCATCTTCCAAAATTTCTCCATTTGCAAAGGTTTTGAATAAAATTTGAAAGTTTTTTGTAAATGTTTGTAGAAAAACAAACAAATGCTTTATATTAGAAAAAACCTTGAACTTATTTCACTGCTTTCCTTGCAAGGCAGGAAGAAAAAAGTGGGTGGAAAAAAAGGCCTTTTTAGGGATAATGGCTTATGACTCATAAAATGCATATGTCCTGAACAAAAATTATCCATTCAGGACACTTCTAGTCTCTTTTAAAGCACTCTATAAAACCCTTTTTTTCCTTAAAATTACTGAATTGTAGAGATAAAGATTACATCTGTGCTAAACTGTGTTGAGTTTCATTTATTTTATTCTTCTGCAAAAACCCCATGTTTTTAAAGGAGGTGCACATACTGATTGCTACTGTGTTGACAAAATAACTTCTGTCTTTAAAATCTTTTGGGTGTTATACATTCATATAGTAGATAGGTAATTTGAAAAATGTTAGATATTTTACCCAAAGAATAACTGAAAACATTTAAAAAAAATAAACTATGACAGTCGATATTAAACCTTCACTGTAGAGTGCTTATAACACATTTGCTGTTTTATAGTCATGACTCTTGTTTCTGTAAATAGTTGAGGAACATCCAAATGTTGCAGAAAAGAAATTTCTGACAGAATTCCTCTGAATAACTGTAACACGTATCTTGATAAGCTGACCAGTCTAAAAATCAATATATGGTTTTCTTCAAATGTTTTGAGTACAAAGATAACTTTAAATGTCCCCAAATGAATGAAAGATGTGTTTACATTTATGTTTAACATTATTACAGTATAATAGCTTTGTCTGTTACTCTATCTTCATTAGCAGCAAAGTTTTGCCTGGCACCAGGTTCATTTTCAATTTTCTGTCTCTTACCCAAAGTCTGACTTTCAGAGATGCTGAGCATGAAAAAATCTTATTTTAGTAGGACCAGAAATACTTAACTGTTCCTCCAACACGGTAATCCAACTAAATTCACCAGTACTGAGGCATCCAGAAAGAATGATCCTGTGGAAATGAGGTATTGAATTTCTTTTTGTCCTCTTTTATAATGAGCAGCACAAGTATTTCCTAGGGAATTTACAAGGTTCTATTAATTAATGCCTATTAATTTACTTAAAATCCCCGAAGTAAAGACGTTATGTAATTGCAAAATATTATTATTCCTCCTTCAAAGTATGACCTTTATTCCAATGTTGCAGAAAAGAAATTTCTTTTGAGCATTTCACAAGTAGAGCATGCTTTTCTACTGGCTAAATTCCAAAGTGGGAAGACTTTTAATTACCTGCTAGAGTGACAAGCGCCATCAGGCAGCTTTGGGTGCAGCTTCTCATTGAGAAACCAATGCTTCCAGCCTATGGAGGATTGTGTGTGCTGTCTACTGCACAGGAGGCAATTAAAAATCTGAAATGTAAACTAAAGAAGAGAAGGACGAGCTGTGATGTCATTATGCTAATTGATTCCTGCATTTGTACTGAAGTGAGTCATAGAACAATTTTATAGGATTAGTGATTCAGATGGATTGGAATCATGGAATTGTTCAGGTTGGAAAAGACCTTTAAGATCATTGAGTCCAACCGGTAACCCATACTGCCAAGTCCACCACTAAACCACTTCCCTAAGTGCCACATCTACAAGTCTTTTCATAATATTACATGAGCACTGTTTCCAGTAAAGCTTGTTTTGTTTATCTAACCTTTGATTAATGTTTTTCGACGTGTTACCATTTCCTGCCAGGTATTGATTACCTTAACTGAACAGTGCTCTAGATTCGCAGCAAAAGCACAAAAATCAGACATTCATCTGAGCATGTTTCTTGTACAAACAGAAACATTATTCATCATGATACTCATATTGACAATTATTTCTGTTAATATTCTAGAACATATGCTTTCTGTCTTATAATTTCCTACTATACCAAAACACTCTGTGTGCATTTAAATTGCTTTTTACTTGGTATTCATCGGTACTCAAGAAAAAAGAGAAATATGGGAGAAAACATTTCTTACCTTGATTTTTGGATACCTTCTCTGTATTTTTTTTTTCCACAGTGATTCACGTTTAAACATACAGTATTAGTAAAAAAAAAATCTGAAAATGTGATCTTTTAAAAGGTGAAGAATATTTACTGTCTGGCCTGCATGATATTGTGTAGTCAGAACTTGATGTATTACTGTATCTCATGAAATCTTCTGGTACCTATTTTACAGATTGGAGAGAATTTCTTGTCAAACAGCAACTCCATTGACTCCATGCAATATTCCAGTCAGATGGAAATATTCATTATGAATTAACTAACAGTGTGCATGTTTAGGCAATAATAATATGAGTCATTTAAATCACATTGATTTATATGTGTCTTTCCAAATATTACTCCCAGCTATGAAGGAGAGTTATTGGGACACAAATAGAATAATCAATCAATTGTTCTTGAGTAAACAGTAAAGTATAGAAAGGATAGCATTAGACAGAGGTTATCACAACTCTATTTATCAAATGAAGGTATTGAGATGGGATGAAGCCAGGAACTCCACAAGCAACAAAGCTAGCCTTTCTAAGAAACCTAGCAAATCTTTCAGGTTTATAATAAACTTCAGCATAATCGTGCCAGAAAACACTTAGGCACATCATGGCTATTTACTGGGCAGTTAAAATTTATAGAATCCTTCTTAACTGGAATAGTAGTACATGAGTTGTATTTTGACAATAGGTGAAGCAGTTGATGTTCTTTAAAAATTTGAGAATGATACTTAACCACAGAACAGAACTGCACCATGCAGAGATAACTTCAATGAGAATGTAAACTGCAGAACAGGGTGAGCTCATGATTGCCAGAAACTACTGTCCTTAATTAATTCTTCCTAGCTATTTTACTGAGGTACTCCTCTTCTGGAGCCTGCACCAAAAGGCAGGAGCTTCCACTACCAGAGGTTCTGCAAGGTGAGCATTGCTTCTTTCTCCTTTGCCCCAGTACAGCCCCCTTCATCCACTGCTCCTGCCTCTCATGGNTGCTGACTTCCCTCCTTATTAGAGGCCTGCATTCCTTTATGTTCTTTTCCTTTAAACTGATTTTTCATATTACCACTTTCTTTCAACCTTTTCTCTTGGCTGAATCTCTACTAAAGAGCTTTTTGTTAGGAGAAAGGGGCTTTTCATAGTGGTACAAGGTGGAGGCTGGGGAAAAGAAAACTCTGACCTATTTTCTCTGACCTAGCTATTTGAGAATGAGTTCTGCTGGTCAACACAGCATGATGTTAGTCTTTGGAGCTTGTACCTATTAATAGGGCACAAAACAAAGTTTGTCACAGCTCAAGGTGTGTGATGCAGTCATTCTCTTATGAATGGAAGAAATAAAGCAAAGGATGCTTTTCTTTAATTCTTTCTGTTTGGTTTGTTGGTTTGTTGAGGATATTTTTCTTAGTTTTATTGCACTGTTCCTTAGACCACTATAGGCTATTCTGATATTTTATTTCTGGTGTAGCTGGAGGTGTCTATTTATATTTGAAGGGCAGAACATTGTTGCTATGTATTGATATAATACAGGCCTGTTGCACATTCATCTCAACAGGACCTGGTAGGATATTCAGCAGGAACATCCTTGTGGTTTTTTGAAAATAACCGGTCATCCTGGTTGCACAAAATATCCACACATAAGAATTATTAAGAGGATTGTACACTGAGTGATTGTTACTTCTTAAAATCCGGGCATAAATTCTTAGCTCCTGTTGAGAGATTAAAAAGCTATTTGAATTTAACGTCCCAGATAACACCTGGAAATGCTCATGTTACAGCTCAACTGATGGGGTTGGACTGTTTTCTATGGTCAGATCACAAGTTGTTGCCATTTTCACCTCAAAAAAAAAAAGTGTAAGCAGACCCTTAAAACTTTCTACCTAGAAGAGAAAGGGAGCACTCATTGGTAGTATAAGGAACCTGACAACCCTTGCCTGTGCATTTCAAGATTAAAATTGTAAAACAAATTAAGATTTCATGAAATAACACTTCTCTTTAGCTTAATTTAACAATCCTGATTATTGAATTAGTGGTGGGTTATAAATTATGAAATGGGAACAAGCTTGTCTGGTTCAAGTATATTCAGTCTGTCAGTAGGGATCTTTCTTTTCTGGACATGCCATCATCTGTATTTTCTAAATGTAAAGCAGAGTGTTAGCATCCCATTGATCACTACCCATGTCCTTAATCCAGCCAATAGCAGGTAAAGGACAAAAGCAGGAAGAAGCTCCACAGGAGATCTTCGTCTAATTTGTGTTGAGTTGGATTCAGTATATGTTGGGCAGGGGGGAAGGCTTCTGTTTGGTTTTGTGATTGGGAGTTTTTGTTGTTGTTTTTAACCTCAGAAAGCTGTTGTTTGCCTTTGAAAGCATACTTGCAGATCAATTTTGTCCACCTAGACTCACTGTCACAAATCTCCACAGTTAGTGAGTCCCATCTAGATCTTGGAAGGACATCTAAATGTTTTATTTTATTTTATTTTATTTTATTTTATTTTATTTTATTTTATTTTATTTTATTTTATTTTATTTTATTTTATTTTATTTCATTTCATTTTATTTTATTTTATATTGTTTTCAATATGTATTGTTTTATATTTGTTTTATTTTATATTGTTTTCTTGAATCATGAATGATCTTACTTATGGGGTGACTCAGCATTTGTATCACTGCCCTTTCCTGCCTCCCACGTCCTTTATGAAATGTTTTAAATTCAGCTTTGCCTTTTACTATTCTCCCAATTGTACTGCTCACCTAGAACAGTGAGAAATTCTGCAACAAGTTGGCAAAGGGTATCTAAATTAAGGCAGGAATGAGATTTCAGTGGGTAGGTAGATTTCTGTGATAGAAAAGAAATAAGAATGAGGGAACTTCTTTTTTTTTTTTTTGTCCATTCCCATCTGTTTTGAAATAAAAGCCATGCAGTCTTTGTGAGGGTACAAAAAAAGGGACTTTAAAGGACACACAGTATTTTTGACCAAAAAAAAAAAAAATCAATTTATTTCCCTGCACAGGAGCTGTTAATGGCAAATTGTTAGCACCTACATGGAATTCTATTTTTCTTCTTTCCAGGCATACTGAGCCGCATTTCGACGAAAATAAATAGCTTATTACTTTCTGGGTTAGGAAATAGCTGCTATAGAGGTTGTTGACTGGGTAGATGAGACTTTTCTCTGTATGAAAAGAAATGACTTGTGTGTCATTATTCATTTCATTCTATCTGTATTAAATTATTTTAGATGTGCTTAATTAAGAGAGAGCCTGCTTTTCTCCAGCTATTTTTATATGATGAACAGCCTTTCTTTTCTAATGGAAATAACTTTCTGGTCTACTCAAAAGTTAGCTAGTACAAAATCTCCCTCTTGCTCCTAAGTTGATTGTATATTAGTTAGGTATGAAAAGTTGAACAATCCTTTTTGTAAAAAGAGCAAATAGATAAAGCAAGTGATCCTTCATTGGTATTTTCTAACATTTTTTACATACATGCCATAGCAAAAGCAGGAAAAAAAGGAAAATAAAAGAATATTTAAAAATATTTTTGCGGCGTCAATAAATAGCATCATTGGTTTTTTAGCCAGATATGGAAATGCATTAAACAATCTGCCCTGGAAAGGAATACCATCTTTGATATAGACAAAGACTACTCACTGCATTATAAAACATAATGCTTGATAGTTTTCTGCCTGTAATTTGCATGGAATTTATATTCTTTAGGATTCTTTCGATATGATGCCTTTGTCATGTTTGAGATTGGTGTAACTGGAACATTTGAGTCCCCATTTGAAACTGGTGTTTTGGCACTCCATCATGACAACAAATACAGAAGTGCTCAATGTGGACATCATGCAGCAATATATTTCAGTTTAGAAATACTGTATTTTGTTAGCCCAGGGTCTTTTGCTGCCATTAGTATGTTTAAATGTTTGCTGATCCACCTGGACCCCACTCACTCATGCATGTAAAAGCCATAAAAAACTTTCTTGCCCCATATTGTTTTCTGCCCTTGGCAAACACCTGTTTATCCATATGGCAAAATAGGCCCTATGAGGACTAGTGTTTCTTAGCAATCATTATTTGACTCATTTAATGTCCCCCTTCCCAAATAAACAAACAAACAAATCAATTAAAAATCAAACAAACAAACAAAAAACCTCAAACCCCCAAACCCTGCAGAGTTAGTTAAAATACTTCATTTGGAGTTAAAATATTTTGGAGGCTTTTTTTATGTGATATTTTTATTTTTTTCCTAGAATCTCTTCTACTATCTTATTTCTTTGCAGCAATTGATAAATCTGTTTGCCTTTATAAGAAAGGAGGTTTCAGAACTCTATCTTGAAAGACCTGATTTTTTTGCAGTGCTCAAGTGTAACTCATAATGTTCTCTTAGCTACCTATATGCCTCATGATTTTTTTAGTTCACCCCAAAGGTTATCTGTTTCCTAATTTTATACTCCTTTATGTTGAAGAGCATTTACATGTCAAATAAACATTTAAATGAGGTTGGAAAAGACCCTTGCTTGACTAGCACTGATCGTTCTTAGCTTTGCAGGTCTTAGCTTATCTATAACATGGCACTGCTTGCACCACAGCTGTCTCCTGTAACA
This sequence comes from Sinosuthora webbiana, assembly GCA_013397395.1. NCBI lineage: Eukaryota > Metazoa > Chordata > Aves > Passeriformes > Sylviidae > Sinosuthora > Sinosuthora webbiana. The sequence continues at coordinate 450,365 of VXBN01007467.1, read as the reverse complement.
TGCTGGGAACTACAACTAATCACTTACAGCCACAAGTGCAGTGAACCGATTGCTTGCTGGCATTTCTGGATTTACACAGCAAGGTGAGTGTGCAGGCTGCAGCATGGCTCAGTCTGTGAAATCCTTGGGAAAGACAGCAGCTCAATGGGAGCCACTGCTGCCTGAGCACTTCAAGCAGTCTGCTGTAGCCAGACTGAAATGAGCAGTTCAGCTAGATGCTCAGGTCATGGCAGTTTCACCTTGAGGCTTACATGAACCTCCCTCTGCATCTAGAAGTTATGTTTGGAGCATCTGGGAAAAAGGAGGAAAGCTCAAATTAAAGGGGTACTTTGTGCAAATATCTTTAGGTTAAATCAACTATCTCTGGTAATGACAAAACTTCAACTGTATAGGCTGTTTCCACCACAGAGTGTAAAGAGGAGGTAATAGCTCATGTGCAGATGTAAACAGCACTTGAGAGAGTGATAAAGCTTAGAAGGTAAGGTGATGCCAGCCCTATGTTTCAACTGAAGACAAAAATGCCAGCCAGAGCCCATGAAAACTTTTATAAAAGGGCCCTAAGATTACCCTTGCTTGGTATCTAAAGCTTCCTTATGCTTAATCTTAATGACAGTGTCCTGCTCCCTCCAGTACAGGGAAGTCTACTGGGGTTTAATCTGACACAGTGCTCAGGGGAGGAGGAGGAAGAAAAGTTCAGAGATCTTCACCAGAGGCCTTTGCCTAGGAAGCCATTCCCATGAGACCAGGTAAACTGGGACAGGCTCAGGCAATCCTCAGGGTGATGCAGGGCTAAAAAAGAGTATATAAGAGCATCAGACTCTGTTCCATTATGACTACTACACTTTATTGAGAAGGGACAGAAAAAGGAGCTAACAAGTTATAAATAACTTGTGTGGGACTGCTTTTAAGTGATACTGTATTGATTACACACACAAAAAAAAATTCTAGTTGTAAAGTAGCAGACTTTGATGAAGGCTCCATCTTAAATCACAGTATACTAGGAAATCACTTCATATACCTTGCTAAGAAACTTTCTATGAGTAGTTCCCAAGTTCATAGCTATGGGATATATCACTTGGTAAGTCATAAATTATCTAGAGCCAAATGCTTAAAGAGGTAATGCTGAAATTATATCACTGAAGTACTGCAGGCATTATTAACAGTAACCAGAGCAATAGGAACACTATCTGTGACCCTGATTAACAGCCTAGGTTAACAGAGTCCCAGGCATTTCTGGCAAAGCTCATCTGTCACATGAGTTCAGAATGATAGTGGTCCCGTTACCACAGATAAATACAACATTGCCAGTGCACAGCAGTGCCCTGACTGTGTCATTTATGAGCCTGAGAGTGTTTAGAACATTTATTTACAGTTATGGTGATCTACCATGGGGTCTCAGATGGCTGCTGTCTTTGGAAGACTGACTACAAGAGCTGTTCAGTGAAGAAGGCATGGCATATCTGATACCCAGTTCTGAAAAAGCAGAGGTACAAATAGGGAGGTTAAAGGATGAATTCTCTTTATCTGTGGAACTCCCATAAACTGACAGTCTTCCCTTTATCCTTTCAACCTTGAAGAAGAAATTAAAAGGAAAATGAGCCAGTTTTTCCACTGATAAATCTCCTGACCACACAGGATCAGAGGGTCTGGTGCCTGAGGGGCCAGCTTGGTCCTGCTGGCACTTATCACCCTGAATGCCTGGGTGTGAGTGACTCTCATTTACCTGGGGCTGTGTGATACCATCTGCCCCAAAGGCAGGAGCAGCCAAGGAGTGACAAACACCAGCTCTGGGTGTCCCTAGGGTGGAGGTCAGCCAGGGCAGTGTGGCCACACTGCCCCGGCTGCCTGGGGAGGGCAATGGTGTGTATTGAGGGAATATACAGAAAACAAGTACCAGCATATCCCAGTATTAAAAGGGAAGAAACTTCTACCATGAACACCAGGTTCTGCTTGAAGAAGATATTAGGATGCTGATGGTTGTTGCAAAAAGCCAGTGACAGTAAAGGCTCATAACTAAGAAGCTGCACAGAAATGCAGGAAAAAGAGTATGTATATATGAGTGTGAATAAAAATTTCCTCTCTGCTATTAATTTCCTTAAGTTGCTGAAAACTAAGGGTTGTATTTTGGTGAACTGTATATTTGGCCTCTGCTATCAGCACACACCTAACTCATGTTTTTTGTTCAATTGATTGATTATAACTAGTTTCCATATAAACAAAACAAAAACAAATCAAAGCACTTTGCAAAAAAGAGGTCGGTGTCATTACCTCCACTTTGTCATCAGTGAAACTGAAGCATAGAAGCTGATGGTTATGACTGTAGTCTGCTGGGTCACAACTAATCCATACTGCTTAATTTTTTGGATTTATATGGTGATTGAAAATTGAAACAGTAAAAAATCTTGCTGCAAAAAGAAAAAAGCTTTTTTTTTTTAATCAAAATCATTGACAAGTTTGTTAAGAATTATGTCTTGTTTGCCTCCTAAATTGTTAGTAAATCAATCTGATACTAGAAAGACAACAAAATCCAGAAGCCATAAGTTCGAGTGTTCTTAGGCCTTAAAACTTTCATTTGGCAAACAATAAATCTTTGGATCAAAAGGAGCAATTTGATAGTTTTCTGTCAACTCTCCTATGAGTGCCAGCTAGTTACACAAACCAAAGTATTCAAAGTTGGCTCACCCTACAAAAAAAAAATACAAGTAATTTTTAATTAGAATTGCATACACAAGAGCAGCTTTCTTCCTAATGTTATGGAATATATAACCGCATAGCTTTACTTGCTGCTAAAGCCAACCTTGCACATAATATTTTCTTAAAGTAAAATTTGATTGTAGTATTGAAACCTTCATGATTATTGACTTAATGAGGGTGGTTTTTTGTTTGTTTTTTTTGTTGTTTTTTGGGGTTTTTTTTGGTTTTTTTTGTTTTTTTTTGTTTTTTGTTTTTTGTTTGTTTGTTTGTTTTTGGTGTGGTTTTTTTGTGTTTTTTTGTTGTTGTTTTTTGTTGTTTGTTTGTGGGTTTTTTTGTTTTTTTTTCCCCCTTATTGCTTATTCCAAACTTATTTGAGTTGGGGAAAATTGGGAGAGAGGGAATGATTGTGGATCTTACCAATAACCTGTAATTTTCTTTCATATAAATTTGTAAATTATGTGAATTGTAATTGTAATTTTCTTTCATATGAAGGAGTTATGTGAATTATAATGTAATTTTCTTTCATATAACGGAATTACCTCAAAAATCTCTCTTTTTTTTGTAGTAATTCATTTATATGAAAGAAAAAATAACAATGTTTTTCCATCTTCAAAGAAGTTTCCTTGAGAAGATTTTTGGTTTGGTCTGGTTTTGTTGCATGGAAATTTTTGGGTCTATGTCAGCTGGAGACATTTTATTCCATTCCTCAGTGGCTGAGACAGCTGATGAACAAAAGTCATCTAAAGAGAAGGAGGGAACAAAACCATGAAAAAAATGGCTGATTTGTATAGTTGTACCTGAGTAAATAAAGAGGAAAGGTGTTTAGTGATTCGGACTTTAATTTGAGCCTTTGCATTCTCCATTTTTGGATGACTCACTGTGTTTCCTTGAGCAGAGCATTTAATCACTTCTCCTAAAGCAGAGATACTAACATTCATCTACATCAGATACTACTAGAGAAATAAATAATATAGCCTTTTATATACTACTATTTAACCATGTTTATACCACTATTTAAGTACATTTATATATCACTATTAGCCCTATTAGAAGCATTGAGACATATAGGTATTTGTGGAAAAAACACCCCTCATTGAGTATCTTAATTTTTGCCAAAAGTGGCATTTACATATTTGTAGAATTAATGGGAGAATGCTGATTTTAAAATTTCCATGCTTTTCATTCCCACATCTTTTGTTTTTGCTTCCCTTCCTTCCACAGATACAAAGCTGATATACAAAGGAAATCACATCAATGTTTAGCATATAAGCTAAAATGCAGAAAAATTCTTTAAATGGTACTTTGAACCAAATTTCTAGGCATTATCACAGAAAAAAAATTGAATTTATTAGTTTATCGTAGAATCATGGAAAAAGAGAATTCTAAGCACTGAAATGGACTTTAAAGATCATCTAGTCACATTCCCCTGCCACTGCAGGGGCACCTCCCACTAGACCAGGATGCTTAATGCCTTTATCCAACCTGACTTTGAACACCAAGGCTGGGGCAATGCATAAGTATGTATTTTTCCACACATAGTTTAAGTTAAGAAAAATGAAATATTTCTGTGTTCAATTGCAGTTTAAATCATATGCTAAAATTATATAGTTCTGACTCTTTTTGTCTCTGACATGTCCCTGCAAATCCATGGGAAGTGTCTTTGAACTCATTGCAAAACTCTTTGTATGTGTAACTAAATGCCGGTTACAAAATTGTGTTTCCCTTATTTTCTTTTTATTCTGTTCTTTTTTCATAACTTTAAGTGTAATTCATTAATTCATAATGATAGGACTTTTACATTACTCTCTTATTTGCTTTTTTTTTTTTTTTTTTTCAATTAAGCTAGTAATGTGTAGGTTGTGGGGTTTTTCTTCTTTCCGACTAAGGTGAGAGCAAAAGGGCAGTGTATAAACTGACATTGATTTTTCACAGCATGACCAATAAGTACTATGGCAGACTCTTTGCAAGTGGTGTCCTGCACTGAGATGCCTTTCTGAAACATCAAGGTAATCTGTATCTTTTCTGAGTAACCTGCAGGGAATAACATCATAAACCAGTGAAGTGCATCACATGACAGTTATTTGTGCTGTAGAGCAACAGATTAACCCCAGATAACAGGCTCTACATGCATGTCATATTACTAAGCCACCTGCAGGAAACAATCAGACAAGATCAAAGAGGTTTCAATACAGTGGAAATAGTGAAAAAGTTAACAAGAGCAAAATATTAAGTTAACTCTCAGCACCTGTTTTTTTCCCTTGTGCTACAGCAACATTTCTGCTTCTGTTTATCTGGTGTTGGAAAAAAGAACTTGAAACACCACCATGTTAATCCTAACCTAGAGTCATGCAGTCACGCAAACTGGTTGCATATTTGCAGTTTGGTTGGTATATTTTAAAAAATCTATGAAATAGATAGTAAATGGAATCTTTCTTGCCAGTTTCTCTGTGGCCATTGCTTTAATGGCACAGATACATGTGGAGTAGTCCATGCTCAAAATGATGTAAATAAAATTTAAACACTAATAAGCTCCCATATTTTAATTTAGCTTACAGTCATTAGACAAAAATTTTAACCACAGTTATTAGGTTTACCCTTATGACTGAGATCACAAACTGATATTTTAATTTTTGCAGAGTTTAAGCAATAGTATGAGATTGAGTAAAAAAAGGAAGTTGGAAAAAGGGTGTAAAAGAAGTTCAAATAGTAAAAGCTGCTTCTGGCGGCAAGTCAAATCTTGGTTAATCAGGACTTTGGCACAGGCAGAGTCAGGAGTGAACAAGCACATGGAAGGTTTGTTTTGCCTGACAGGAAATCACAGCTTGATATACTCAACTGCCTATTTTCCCTAAGGCAACGGATTGCCTTGTCAAGTCTTGATTCATGCATGGTCTTCATCTGAAACATAATAATATTAAGAACATTTATTGTAAAGTTTTGTTATCATTTTAGAATATATTTGCTGAGCTGATAGAGTCTCTAAGTAATGTAACTACTTTCTTATATTTCTCTCTCTCTCTCTTTNACAGATTTTTAATTTTTTTTTTTTTTTTTCTTTCTTTCTTTTTTTTTTTTTTTTTTTTTTTTTTTTTTTTTTTTTTAATGCATAATGGTAAAACTACACCCAAAACATTTATGCATTTCCTGAAATGCATTTTGATTTCTTAAGGGTGTGCATTTATGTGGATATTTTTTCCCTCAATAGTTGACTTTATTTTCATTGAATTAATCAATACAAGAAAGGTTGAAAAATACCTAAATATAATTTTCATATCTGAAGAGATAAGGAAAAACTGGATAAATACTTTTTTTAGATCATATCTTTATATTGAAAATCTCTAACCATAAATATCAGGGAAAACCTAATATTGTGGAGGTTTTTCTATTTTTCCCTTTACCTGCAGTGTTAATCCTTTTTATTTGTGCTTCATTAACATAATTCCTTTAAATTACTTTCATCATTCAAGTCTACTCTTCTGAACCTCACACTGAAAATTTCAATCCACCTTGAAGGTAGTTGCAATTTCCTACGAGGTAATCTGATCTCAACACTTACTAAAGAAATCCCCCAGAGCTGCTGGACTAATTGTATAAGACTTTCTACAGACAGTCTGTGAGAACTTCCCACAAACACTGTTCTGTGACTTGATTAATTTCCATCCTGCCTGATGAAGTATTTAAAGATGATCGTAAATTTGAAGAAAGAAAAGAAATATGATAGTGCAAGAATGGCCTGTGGCTATCTGTGATCTCATGACATTAATGAATTTAAGTATGATTGGGGACTTCTAAGGAAAGCCTCAATCAATAATCCTTATTTTATACTGGGAAAGTAATCTATTTATCTGCTTAAATACATGACTTTCAAGAAAGTTTTGACCTAAAAGGGAGTGTGACAGAAGCAGCTAAATTCCTTTCTCCATCCCATTCCCTGTATTAGTTTACATGATCCAGCTGTCATATCTACTACTTAAGAATGGGTTCAAAACTTATTCTGAAAAGAAGAAAAAAATGGAAATTGCAAAGTAATTTTTCCTGTACTCAACTTTTTACAAGCTTTTTCAACTGTCAGTCACTGTTTCTTCAATCTTACATCACATTTTAATTCTTCTTTTTACTTCAAAAGTCTTCTGGATAAAATAGGTGGAAAGAGAGTGTTTTAAGCACACCTTATATCATCTGGTTAGGTTTTGCTATCTGCTAGTCTGCTGCTTCATTAGGGACATGGTGCTGTAAGATGCTTTTTTCATGATTATTGATAGGAACCAGTTTTTGCAAAGTGATTGTGACCTGCCCTGAAAGTAAGCAAGGCCAGGTTGGGGCCCTGGGAACCCTGCTCTAGTGGAAGGTGCCCCTGCCCATGGCAGGAGGATTGGAGCTAGATGATCCTTCAGGTCTCTTCCAACCCAAACCATTCCATGAGTACCTTGCTGCTATAGCACAAGTTACATGTTTTACTAGAGGCTGGGCCAATAAATTAAAAACAAGCATGGAAGGAATACATAGGAAAAGGTTTTCTCATCAAAAAGCTCATCATGATTTGTTTACCAATTAGTTAAGTAAAAAAGAGGAAACAGTTGAAAAAGTCCAAATCAAGGAGCAGGAAACTTGATACATAGACCAGCCTGGAATCAGGACCCAAAAGTTGTTGATTGGTTTTAATTAGCATTAGTAAGGTAGTCTTTAGCAGAAGAATTTATGTGCAGAATTAAAAAATGCAAGTTGCATTTTTTAATTGTTGCATCCATGCATGCCCTGATTTTTTCATAATTTCTTGATAATCAGCTACCATTAGTCAACTGATATATATACATATATAAATATTTATATATATATATATATATATATATAAATGTAAATAACAGGAACAAATAGACCCAGTGTTGTCTTCTGCATTAGGCAATATAGGGGTCAAAAAAAGCTAATGGGACATCAGTACATGAACAAAATAATTTGCATGTTGCAAAGGATCAGGATTTTACTATAAAAATGTTTTTTGAAGGGAAATCTATGATAGAAGTCAATACTCCATTTAAAAGAATGATTATAGACAATTTTATTTTGACTTTCATAGACAGTGCACTTGTCAGACAGTAAAGGAAGAGGCTAAGGCATATAATCAGGAAGGTTAGTGGTGTGGCAGAGAGTCACCCAGCAGAAGCTCTTTTAGGGGGCAGCTGTGCAGTCATTTATAAGAAGATTTCCTGTCTGAAGTCAATAGGAGGTCTGAGTCCATCAGGGATTCAGAACAAGCTCATATAAGAAAGAGAAGAGACAGGAAGTCAAGTGTCTGTTGTTTGCTCACCAAGAAAGACCTAAGGGCAGGGAAGATCAATACAACTGAAGAACTGCAGTTAAGAGTAAGATTTATGAATTATTTCTCAGACTCTTCATCTTTGAAAGAAGAGAGAGAAAGAAAGTGTCCAATTTTCTTGTGTGAAGGCTTGTGGTTTTTTTCTTCTAGCAAATTTCAAACATGCAGGTAGCATTTTATTGATGCTGAAGTTAAGAACTGGTGGAATTTTCAGAAGTATAGTCTTTACTAAGCTCTTTAATCTCTCATCTTTTAATCTCTCTCTTTTTGTTTTTTACCCCCAAACTAGCTCAAGGTCAAAAACTTAATCACATCTTCTTTTACCCAGTTGAACTTAAACCTAAGGATTCTTCCAAGGATCATTAAACAGAAAAATCCCCCAACCCCATTTTGAGTAAAAATACAATTATACAGACTTTCCCAGTATATTAAAAACAAACTTTGGTGAACTTCTCTAAACACATCTTCAATATGCAAAGTGTAATATGCCAACATCTTGTATGCACATATATATATGTCTTGTGTGTGTGTTGACACTGGTGTGCATTTAAAGTCACAAACATTTCTGATATCCTTTGGTTATTTGAGCTCCCCTAGAGGTATAAGGTATTTGTAAATTTAGCATATTTTAAAAATATGTCAAGAACTTTAATTGAAAAAAACCAAAAGGAAGTCTATTTTCAGTGAGTTTTAGACTTTCAAGCTAAAATTATTTTACTCTGCTTTGTCATCTTAGTAATCAGTGGAAATAGGAAGATACAAACTCTGCAAATGGCCGGATTTGTTTTTAGGAGGAGCTTAGATGAACAGCCTAGACAAAACATTTTAGTTTTATAGCTGATATTAGTACTTTTGCAATTGCATTCATCTTGAAAATGGAACTACACAGTTTTAAAATATGACATATTTATTTATATCATTAGCAGTGATATAGGCAATAAAACACACTCTATTTTGAATTACAAAATAATAGGTTTCCTTCATACATTGTTTTCGTTAATGCATTGTTTCTACAATTGTAAACTCACATTTTATGTTATGCAACAATTCTAACTTGAGAATACTTGCCACTTATGGTTTAAGGAAAAGAGAAGAGAATGAAAAAGAAATCTTAGACAAAAATAAAAATGCCAAGGAAAGGAGTAATAAAAAAGTCTTTTTTTAAAAAATCTTCATTTGGTAAATATTGGAGCCTAACAGAAAGTTAAAGAAAAGATTATTTAACCATAATGATTTTAATATTTCTCTATACTTCAGCAGTAAAAGAAAGAACAATAGAAATTAACAACAAACATACCTTTGTAAATTTCTAAACATAAGAGAAAATGGAGTAAAAAAAAAAAATTAAAAAAAAAGTTTGTTCCTTTGTTAAGAGCAAGTAACTCCTTCCACCCGTTAATAGAGGGGTTCCTTAAAGGTATTTCTATGCAGCTCAATGAAACTGCTGTCATTTTAAGGGGCACGGACTTCATGGTTTTTAGGGAAAATAATTAATTTAATTAATTAATTATTGAATTACTCTAGTTTTAAGTAAAACAGTACTTTCAACTGTTCAAATGTGCATCCCATTTTACTTTTTTTTTTTTAATTCAAATATTATTCTAATACTATTTATGTGTTGCAAATTTGCATTCTTAAGATTATGATTTTATTTCCTTTATGCAAGTTCAGAATATTAGAAAATACTGTGATAGCTATATCCAAAACCAAATGTGAATCCAATTTCAGCTCTCCTTGAAATCCAAGATTTCATCAATTTTCTTTTCATGAGTAGGTTTAAAAATTTGTCCACATTCTAAAGGATTGTCTGAAGAAACCTCTCTTGGGAACAACCTGTTGAAGCTGGTATGTCTCAGATGGCCTGAAGGCACAATTCCTCTCTTTTCAATCTAGTTTCTTCAGTTAATGGTGCTGATTTGAGGTTGCCTTAAAAATGTGTCTTGCCCACGTTCCTGAAGTTGTTACGCCTCAGCTCACAAACAGGATGCAGCAAGAAGAGTAAGATGACAAAACAATTCAGTTGATACAAAGTATCTTGCAACCAGGATCTAGGATATTTGGAAACTGTATTTGGTTGTTGCCTCTGTCTGATTTTGTTTATTTGTTTGGTGGTATAGAGTGGGATTACTGTGGGAGTGTTGTGGCACCAGCTAGTGAAAGAGAATATGAATAAAATATTTACATGTTTGCAGAAGAGCCTGTGAAACGGCGGGAAAGCCAGGTGCATCAGCAGTTTTGTCCAGTTGAAGTAGAAGAAGTCTAAAAATGTAGGAATTGAATCGTAACCTTCTAATCCCCTGCCTCTTTATTAAAAATTGTTTGTGAGTGAGGAGAATTAGTTCTATATGTTCATAAAGTCCAGATTAATCTCACCATGATGTGGCAGATCTAATCTATGTTTGATTAGTGGCTCCTCTAATGACCATGACCTATATTGCTCCAAAACAGCTCTTGCTAGAAGCTTATATATATAAAAATGTATGTGATAGTATAGACTCCTTCCAGATTGTATTGGAGAAAAATATGGTAGCTGGTCATAAAGTATAAGAAAAGGAAAATAACTTTCCAAATTTGTGTGATATTGAACACAGAAAAGCTATTCTTGTATCTCCAAATTATCTGTTACATTCTGGATGCAAATGCATGCATGTAGCTCTTTTCAATTTCACTAGAGTCTGACTCATTTAAGAAATGAGTATTATCCTGTGTACCAAATTTAGAGGCATTGGTGCAATGAACTGAATACTAAACAAGCATTGAATCCTGGCAATTTCTACATGCAAAGTGCCTGTAAAAATACTTTTCCTATGTCTGAAAAACACAGGTAAATTTTTAAAAGGAACTTATCTCCTGCCTAAAAGTCTTATTCTAATAAAAGGATTTGTAGAATATCCCAAATAATACAGTAAATCAGACATTATTCTTTATATTTATACCCAGGAAACCCTTCCTGTGTTATTTAACCTGGATAGTTTGACTGCTTCCATTTCCCTGTTTTCCTACACTGTCACTAATTCACTCTCTCAAAGTCAAGGCTTCTGGCCCACGTCCATTATCCTATTCATATTCCCCTTTGTAACGCACTACTTTCAGAGGCCTTGTGCCAGCATTGCTCACATTCAGTCTGGAAAACACTTTGGCTCACCATCAGCTGCAAAACAGATCATGTGTGGCTGCTCATCATTCTAGCAAAATAGAGTTACTTACCATTCAGTTACTGATAGCAAAAGTCTGACTACTGAAGATTTGTACATTTTCTGTGTAGTTTTTGTGGGTTTGGCTCATTTTTTTTGGCGGAGGGTGGGGCGGAATTTTCCTCAGAGGTTTTGCTCTGAGGAGCTGGGGTTTTGGGATATTTTTAGGAGCTCACAAAACCCCAGTTTTGTTAATCTGAGTTAGCACTTGTATTTTCATAATTTCCCTCCAATCTGAATTGATGTAGCTCTAAACACTCCATGCTAGGAATCAGAGCAGACCAGTTAAGGTGATTGTTCTAGGTGATGCAAATTATGACTATTTTTTATGTAAAGACAGGAGAAGATGGGTTTATAAATTCAGTGGAATTATTTAAAAACCAAAATTTATTAATTAATTAGTCTCTTTTGTAATATTGTTTCATCTACTTTTATGAGTCACCTGTGTGTAAATATCCATGCTTACCCATGCCCACATTCACAATTTTTTCTCTCTACTGCAGTACATAAATCTGCATTCTAATCAATAGGTTTTAATTTGTATTAGGATGTTTTTGGTGTTTTTTATTTATGTACTTTGGATGAATTCTAGTTTTGAGAGGTTACATCTGTATTTTTGAATTAATGAATGCTGAAGGATGAAAACATTGGACAATTGAAATTAAAACACTTGCCATTAAGAGAGTGCAGTTTGTTGTGGGATTCTTTGGAAATGAATGTGATTTAAACATGGAGAAAGTTCTGCATTTCCCTCTGTAACTTTGCTAAAGTTCTCAGTTCTGAATATAGAAAGGTTTTAAGTGATATTTTTGCAGAAATTAGAATTACTTTCATCCACATTTTGGAGAACATCATTACCTGAAAGACACTGAAGTTTCTTTGTGAAAGCAGATCCTATTGATATGTTCAGCAATGATTCGTCCCAAAGTATCTGATATCAGGTCTGCCTAACCAGCTCAAAGGAAAGGGAAAATGGATGATTTGAACAAAGGGTAGGGAAGTAATTCTATTAATTGTTCACTTCTAAAAGGCCTATTAGCACAAAAATATGGCCACTGAAGAATCCAGAAGAGTCCAGATATAGTTCTCCAAATCTCTCGTCTGATGCAAAATTATAAAAAATGCCTTATCACTAACTGTCAACTGTCAGTACCATATAAATATAGCTCATATGATATAAATAATATGGTTAGCAAAATAATTTAGATACTTAATTCTCATTTATTGCAGTTTGAAATATATTAAGTAGATGCAACACTGTATTTTTAGCACCACATATATCTATATTTATTTGATGTTTGTCTTCTACCCAGCTTCTATGGAAGGCAGAACAATTGCAAGGTGTAAGATGACTAAAAAATTATAGACAAGTGCAATCCTCTACCTCTGTGATACCAAATTTAATATCAAATTGATTCAATAACAGGCCAATTGGTGCACATTTCAAATGAATAAACTTTTCTGTTCCTAGATTTGGGATTAAGTAGATGACTTGTTGCATTCTTTTGTCCAATCCTGTTGTAGAATTAAAGTGAAATAAATAAGCAGTATTAACAAGACCTAATCCTACAGTTTGAGCTCTGCAATGCCAAGTTTTTGTCTAGCAGCTTAGTAATCATACATTTTCCTTCCTATTTTATAGCTACAGTAATTGAATCACAGCTAGAGACAATCAATCCATTGGTTCAGGACGAAAATCTGTTAGGGAAACAAAACACAGTAAGGAAATGGAAGAGTAGGGTTTGCATAATGACACAATACAATTTAATAGGTTTTAATCATTATATTGGTTGCATTCTGCAGTGTAAATAGAAAAGAGAATCTCTGTGTGATTGTCTTGAAACAGTGAAAACTGATTCCTTGGAGTTCTATCTGCAAATACTAGAATATCAGAGGTCATGGCTTTGTCTGAAATATCGTGACTAGGTTGATGAGCTGTAATTTTCACCCCCTCTATGTGAGAACAAGAAGTGTGATCTAATAGTACATATTTTTTTTTCCAAGTTGAATTGTACTTTGATTATTCATTTCCTTGCTCCTAGTATTTCTAAAATAACTACAGCACACTTGAAAATCTTCCTGTAGCATTTTGCCACAGATTGCCAGATTTCAAAATACATGACAATACAATTTCAATGCACAAAAATATAGATCCCATTAAAAAATAATATGGATACCAAGGCTTTTTGCAATTTTCTAGCCCTCTTCCCACTGCCTCAATTAAAAAAACAGAGGCACTTCAGAATTAGGAAACGTTTTCTTGTTTGAGCTATTGTTGGATTTATGAACATGGGGAAATGCATTTCTATCAATCCGGCTTGTTTGAAAATCATGAACCTAACCTCACATTCTTCAGTTAAAAAAAAAAACAGCAAAAAACAAACAAACAACAACAAAAAAAAATAAACCACAAACAAACAAACTCTGCAATAATTAATGTCCTAAAAGTCACTGAAGTAATTCTGGTGCTACAGCCAGCTTGACTAGTCTTGGTGGAACAGATGTATTTACACCAGTTTAAACTGCAACTTGAGTATGTTCACTGCTCATAAAACTTTCACTTTTATGAAGATAAAACTATCCTGTGCATAAACGTATGAAACAGTACTGAAATGGATTTTCAAATTGGGCTTAACTTAAAATAGACATCCATTTTATATCAAGATTTGATTGGTTTAAAATGGTACACAATACTAGGGAATGAAAGAATGGCTGTGCTTCATTAATGAAAAGCTTTTTTAGTAACTGCCACAGTCTTTCTAGCAATACTTGATAACATTAATATTCCCTAATGAAAATTGATTTTGTTTATGTACAGTCATAATGGATATGGCCACATAATTACTATGTGTTGACTGCTACTTATTAATTAATTATTATATTTTCTTCTGTGATTTATTTACCAGGATGAAAAAAAATCAAGTATGAAGCAGCATCTGTTTTCCACTGAAGTTCTGCTTTGACTTAATTTCACAGCTGAGCAGGGAGGCTAACATGGAGCTTGAGTAACTTGCCCAAGGTCACCAAGACTGCAATCTGCCTTGATTTGAGCCAGGCACAAATTATTTTTCATTCTTGTGTTCTAGAAACTCTGGCTGATGTGATTTTAGTTCTCAGCAGCTGTTCCTGAAGTTACCAAGAGAGGCCACAATCTTAGATTATTACATCAACCAACTTCTGTATATGGCAGCCAGGCAGGCAGAAATTCTTCACCTTAGTGTAAAAGAGGAGCAATTTGAATGTAAAGAGAAAAAGAATACCACATTTTCACTGGCTGCACACCTTTCCTTTCCTTTCCCTTTGCTTTCCCTTCCCTTCTTTGGACAGCAGTAATACCTGTAGCAGAGTTAAAGCAGTAGATTAAATTCCATCAGGTGGTTGCAGCCTTACAGTTGGTGGCATCCATTCTGCTTCTCTGATGCATGTCCTTGCTATTAAAGCAGGCATAGCTCCTACTGCATCAGTTCCTGCAGCAGCACAGTTTTCATCCAGATATATTAAAAGAGAGAAAAATCATTTGCTTTGCCTTGATGTGTCAGGCTGCAGATCACAGAGTTTTGTCTCAGGACCTTATCTGTGAGACAATGAAATGTCTTAGGTATGCACCTTAATCTGAAAGATTGTTTGTGTGGTTTAGGTGGATCCTGCAAGAAGTCACCTCCTGAGTCATCTTTTGATTCAGACATTTTCCAGACTCATCCTGGACAAAATACCCTCCAAATACCACTTGCCTGTGGAAGTTGGAGTATGCAGGTTGTTCTGTTCTTCTACCCTGTATCTGTACAGGGGCAGTTTGATGGCTGCACTGGCTCCAATGGGACAGGCTGTTTTGACATCCTTAGAGTGTATCATTTAAACCCAGCAGTTCGCTTCAAATGAGGATGCTGCTCTACATGACTTCCAGACTCTATTCCAGATTAATTTTGCTTTTGTTTGATCCTCTCATCCCTCCTTCTGAAGACTGCCATAACAAAACAAAACAAAAACAAAAACAAAACAAAACAAAACAAAAAAACCAAACAAAAACAAAAAAAACCCACACATTTTTGGGATCAGAGAATAATCATGAAATAATCTGACTCTCTAGTCCTGTGAGACATTAATATCATTACAAGGCAAAGATGCTGGCTTCTGCAAATGCTATGCAACCTAAAATGTGTGTACAATCCTCAACTAATTTATGAGACTACAGAATTGCATGATTGAGTGAATGACTGCACCTCTTCTCAGTGACTTGAGTTTTGTATGTCTGCCCAAGAAGGGATTTCTATTGTGGCTTAACTTAAAGGCAGAGTATATTTATATAATAAAGTATACTAATACATGATATGTGTATTATCTCTTCCTACTTGTCTGCTAAGTAGAAATTTCTAGTTTTCTCTTAGTACTAGTAGTGGTTTTAAAGGAAAACAAATGAGAGGCTCCAAGTCAGAGATACAATTTAATAGGAAGAAAGAAAAAAAAAAAGGTAAAATAAAAATAGATGCAATAATACAAAAGACCACTGACAGAGTCAGAATATAACCTGATCAGGGTGATGGAAACAGTCCAGATGAGGTGGTCTTCCTGAAGCAGTGATCCTGTAGAAAGGTCTGGTAGCTCGAGTCCTCTGGGAATCCAGTGGGTAAGCCCCCTGTACTGTCTCAAACCCTGAGCTTATATCCAGGTGAGAATGCTTGGTTCCTCCCTCTGGGCGGAGCATCTCACAATGGGATGGTGAGTCATGCAGGGAGTCCTTGATGGCTCATTAAACAGAGATAACTCCAGAGGGTGTTATCTATGAGTCATGGGCAAGGCATCTGATGGGCCGTTAGCAGAAGATAGCCCTGAGGGAAGGGTTCCAGGAAGACCACTGCTCCAACAATTGAATTCAGCAGATCGTTAAGATGGTGATAGAATACTTTGAGCATATCCTACACTACAACCCAGGACAGTACTAAAGGAAAACATGTTTTAGCACACGTTTTCTGGTTGCAGAAAGACGAGTCTGTTTCTCCTTTTCCTTTCTTTGAAGGACTGGAAAGCTATAGCTGATGTCACTTCTGCTGTATGTTTTTCTAGTCTTTTCATAGCACCAGGCAATCACATATATAAGGATTTGGATTCAGATATGAAGGCTCTTATTTGCAGGGTACTTTATTAATGGCAGCTAAAAAACCTGAAAAATGTGGCAAAGCAAATGGGTTCTTAAATAACTTCCAGACACCATAGTGACCCACTGAAAAAAAACATAACTAAAAATTGATCTTAGAACCATGTAGAGTTACAGAAATTTACTGAAGATTTAAGGATAATATGCATACCTTGAAGAGATAATGGCAAAGATTTTTGTTTCAGAAAACTAAGTCTAATGAAGTATGTTTACAGCGGTACCCAGGTAATAGATTTTAGGAGTGTGTTTTAAAATGTAGTGAAAGAGACAAATAAAATTGGGCAGCAGAGTAAACAGGAATTTTATGTGAGTTCATGAAATTCAAAATTCTCTAGAAACCAACTAAGAATAATTTTAAAAGCTATTTTCCTCTATAAGAGGAAGACTACCACAGATGCAGTGTCTACCATGCCAGCGCCTGGGAGTACAACTGCATAAACAAAACAAAGCATTCTTCTTTTGGGGATGATGACTCCAGACTTCAGCTAAAGCTGCCACAGGGTAATAGTTAAAGTGTTACTTGAAAAGTTCAGATACTGTTGTGCCTAAGACTGTTATCATGAGAAGAAAACTAAAAGATATTTCTAAGCAAGCAAAAGCAATGTGCTTTTGCACTATCAGGGTTAAGTTCAGTTTTACTAAACATATTTCTTAAGTGTTTTGATGACAAAACATATGGCACAAAAATAATTTTCATAATACTACAACAGGGAAGCCTCACAAAATGGCTATGGTGAAAAAATAATACAAAGACAGAAAATAGAAATTAGAAATTCATGGTATCACAATGGCTGGAATTACAGGGTTTGGAACCACAAGCTGAGGAATAGAATGTTCTTATGAACAACCTGAGAGGAAATTTGGCTGACCATTGTATTACATAGAGAAGTACAGACATTCATCTTTCATTTTGTTTCTTTCAAGTAACGCTTCAAATCATCCACACCCTCTTATGCAGAAGGCCTGAAATATGTTTAATACAGATAGCCCTTGGAAAATAATAGTACCATTAGTAGCTCAAAAAGTCACAGTTGGAAGAGTACATGTAAAAACCAAAATATGAATTTTTGTTATGATACAGAAAAAAAAAGGTAATCTAGTATTCATAGCTATCATATATTCTACAGAAGTTTTTAAATATCCATTGGCTTGATTCTATCACCGTTATATATGCAGTTCAATTTCTTTGTCTCTATTTGATCTTTCTGAAAGCAACTGTGTATGAAAGAGCACCTAGGCTTTGTACAAGCTGGGACAGCTAAATGAGAAATAACACAACAGACACCATGTTTACCTAAACCTGTTGAAGATTCAAGCCAGGAAAAACAACAAAAAAATTAAAATGCTCTTAGAGAGATGGGTGACTAACTTGTGAGGGAACATTTTGCAAGAAGGTTGCATATGTATGTAATGGCTGAAAGAAAACATGGCATGTCTTAACAAAGTGTTAACACGGAGGATTAAGAAACAGTATTTAGTGTACAACTTGAAGAAAGAGATAGGCATGGTGAAATGAAATCAGGTAGTGATTGCCGTGAGAAAAATTGTCACAGAAGGAGGATTGTTGGAGTAGTCTTGAAAGGCATGGATTGTGGGTTTCAACTAAAATATCTTAAAAACACTAAAAAAAACATACTTTCAGGAACCATACCTGCTTTTGCAGCAATTAATAATCTAAAATATTTCCCAGTTTTAACACATCATACTGGCACATACAGGCACAAGTCAGGAGCAACAGGAAAAGCAAATCCTTTTTGACAACTATAATATTCCATCATGTACATGTGCCACTTAAATAAATCCATGAGGGTCAGACTGTTCTCTCTTTATGGTGAATGGTGAGAAAAAGATCCTGTGAAAAAGTAATTGGAGCTTTTATAAGCAGAAATTTATATGTCCCCTCCTCTGCAATCTGGTCCTTCAGTTACTGGCTTCCGTTCTTAGTATGTAGGAGGATGAATTTAAAGGCCTCACTAAAATAACTAGATTAACGTCCCAAGTTTAAGGGTAGTTTTGAGGTCCATCATCTTTTGAACTCCATGAAATTTATCCCAGACTTTGAATTATGGATTCCAGGCAACATTTCTTTTTTTTTCCCAAATTTTGTATTTAAAGTTATTCTCCTAGATAGCTATTTAAAGATCAAGAGTAAGTTTCCCTTTTTTCTCACCAAAACTTAGGGAAAAAAATCAGATGTTTTGATCCAAAGGCAGATGCTGGACTTCTGATGTTCTTGCTGTTACTTATTTAGTAGCTTGATGTCAGGAATGTGCAGCCCCAACCACACCTGACACCTGTGGTGCAATGTTGGTGTAGTCACAAGAGCTGAACCAGTTTATTCCAACTGGGGACTATGTCCTCTACTACTAAAATTATTTCTTGCAGTTCTGCATTAATATAAAACTTGGGGAGTTTCTTTTTTTTCCTTCTTCTTTTTTCTTTCTTTTTTGGGGAGTAGGAAAATTGTCACTGAAAGAATGCTGAAGACAGCAAGGCTCAGAGATAAAGCAATTTATTTTTCTTCTGTCTAACCTGTTTGGTTGCAGAGTTCAGTATCCAAGGGTCAGATCTGATCACGTAACCTGTTGGGTAGGTTTACACAAGAGACAGTGCAGTCCAATATCTGCATTGTTTTTAAGTTGCTGCTGCCAAGCAGATTGCCATTTAAATTCAGGCAGTCAGCTGCTGCTACTGACTACTGTCATTAATACCATGGCTTTGAGCACTGTTTCACTGTTGCAAATGTTTCTTAAATTAGCTTTTCTCCCTTCTGCTGTGTTCCTTTAAAAACAGCACCAGTGGGTCTTATTGGGAGTTTTGAGAGCAGCCATCCTCCATGGCATTTATTAGTGGCAGGAAGCAGCAGAGTTTTGTGGGCTCCGACAGAGAAGTTAAATAGCTTCAAACATTTTCAATCAGCTTAAAGCAGTGTGCTCAATGGTGCAAGCACACACTTTTTTTCCTTTGCCTTAGAATCACCCTGGGACATCCACTCTGAAAACAGATTTGAATGAGCTTGAAAATTCAAGATAGGCTTCATTGCCAATCTGTCAACAGACCCTAAAAATAATAAAAAAATAAAATAAAATAAAGTGACAACTCAGAAAAGGAGCTTGGCACAATCCATGCCCTGCTTTGTCTCTTCTGACTGTCAACTATCAATATTTATATTCAGTGGGGTAAACCTGGCCAAATTAGAGACATAAGAGGGCACTGCTGAAATCAAAATTCTGTCACAATTCA
The DNA here is from genome assembly GCA_013397395.1 of Sinosuthora webbiana. Lineage (NCBI taxonomy): Eukaryota > Metazoa > Chordata > Aves > Passeriformes > Sylviidae > Sinosuthora > Sinosuthora webbiana. The sequence goes on along the minus strand of VXBN01007467.1, from coordinate 430,768 downwards.
CAGTTGGTCTTGACTTTTGTTTCATTAAAAATTTAATTGGAACCAAACTGTGCAGTCACAAAGCTCATCAGTGCTTCCTGTTCAAAACACTAAAGAATCAGATGCTCAAACATAGCAAATTAGTGAAGAGCATGTTTACACTCTGCTCCCTTATTACTGAAAATGATTATTTGATAAACAAAGAGGCGCAGCCAGGAAGAAGCCAGCATGTGCTGACAGAATTAGCAGGCCTTGGTGACTGCACCTACTACCTCTGTGTGGATCAAGAATGGTACTTCAATGAGTAGTCTTGAAGAACTGATAAATAAAAGAGAGCATCCAGCTGCCTCTGAGCTCCATATTAACCTCAGGGCAGAAAAGGTAGGGGGCTCTGACTCCATGAAGTACTGGCAGTGCTGCCCTAAACCAGCAAGCTTTCTTACAAGCATGAAAGGGCAGCTTGTTTGCAATACACAGAAAGAGCTCAGGGGACAACACACCATTGCAGACAGGATCTTTACTGTGCTCACAATGTACTTCTCACAAAAGGAATCACTCTAGGTAGAGCAGATGTTCCTGTGTAGGAAGCTACATGTTACCACCACAACCTTCCTATTTTAAAGGTTACCCAGTCCAGCCATTCTGTGTGGCTGTCCAATAAAAATTAAACTGAGAACAAGTGTGGGGGGGGTTGGTGGGGTTTTGTTTGTTTGTTTGTTTGTTTCGTTTTTTTGTGTTTTTTGTGTTTTTTGTTTTTGGTGTGTTTTTTTGTTTGTTTGTTTTTGTTTTTTTGGGTTTTTTTGTTTTTGTTTTGTTTTGTTTTGTTTTATTTCTGAGGCTTTAAAAGATCAGGCTTTGCCTTGGGAGTAAAGGTATTGCTGAGAGTCAGACAAGCTTTTAAATGGTTTAGTTTCAAACAGCTTGCAGCTGAAAGTCAGAATAGTAATTTTCTCTTAGGAAGGTAACAAATACAAAGAGTTCAAGAACAACAGAAAAAATCTACATTTTTGTTAATGGCTTCTTAGCTGAGATCAGGACCTATATAAGAAATTGAAACTCAGGCAGGCAAAACTTAAACATATATGGCTAAAAAACAAATAAGAGAAGAATAACAGTAATTTTATAGTCATCTGTGGAATTACTAATGGGGAATTCATTAGAAGATGGATTTTTAATAAGAAAATGTTAATTTGTAGGGATTAAAATTAATTACAACCCTGCTAGTTTTATTGCCAGTGGGATTGTCATGAAATTGTTGTACACTAAAAGATATACTTAAGGTACTTGGAAAGTCTTTTGTATTTGATTGAGAAGCCCTTAAATCTGCTTAATTGGGTCTGCTGAATCACACAGGGAATATAGATTTAAACCCAGAGATAGTGGGAAACAATTGCAATTTATGTGGTTTCTATTTCCTCTCAAATAGGATTCAAATTATTTCAGTAATCCCTGCCTGCAGTTTGCACTTCAACTACCCCTGCATCAGAGCACCACGGACTGCCTGCTGGGCAGCCCAGTCAGAGCCACAAGTGTCTTCTCCTGGCCGTTTGGTGTAGATGTCCCCATATTGACAGAGCTCCAGCTCTGTCCCCCTGCCCTTATTGCTTGGTCTGAGCAGGTGCTACTCTTCCACTCTCCTTCATCACTCTGTAAGTCTTTGGGAAAACCTGTGGTTTTGGTGGATTTTCTTTTTTTTAAAATAATTCACGCTAATTCTATGAAAACGGTTTCACTAAGTTACCTCACACCCCCCCCAGCTTTTAAAGATTTTAAAACTTTTCTATTTTTCTGGTTTCAGTGAAATCAGGAATCAGTGGTTTTGTTGTCATTTAATTGTTAATTACTTCAATAACACCTGCACTGGCAGGAGTGTTTTGTTACTCAATACACTGGCTACAACATTTACTTTTGTTTTTCTTTAGAGATTCCAGAACTGTTAAGAGAGAAGTGATCTATCTGATAGTGGCCATACAGGATACTTCTCCAATAAAATAAATCAATGGGACTGGAAATGCTTTTATCCTGATGAAAACAAGGGGTTTGATACTGGAGAAGTATCATGTCTGTTTTCCTACCATGAAGCAGCTTCAGCTTTACCCTCTTCATGTGTTTCACAGGCCATCATGGGGTGGTGTGTGTGTGTAGGTGTGAAAAATATTCAAAAAGATGGTTTAGAAGCATATCTACATTTTATTGCACAATGTGCAGTAATTTAGATTTAGCCTTTGAATCCACAAAAAATTCTTGCACTTGCATAGAAAACCGAAGGTCTGTCTTCCAATTGCACTGTACAACTAAAGCCTTGTGCAGCCAGGTTATTCCCTAAAGTGCTAATTCAATGTTTCACACTCAGCTCATCTGTACATATCTGTAATGTTATTGCTGCTTAAGGTAAAGTGAACAAGACTAAATTACTGTGTACGTAGTTGAAAAGCAAATATGGTCATGTAACACCTCTATATTCTCCTGCTTCGTAAATAGATGAAGGTTGTGTGAATTGGGCCGAGCTGTCCCGGTGGCGGAGGCAGCGCTGGGGCAGTGCCGGGGCTGCCCGGGCCGGGCCCCTCAGCCACGAGCGGGCAGGAGAGAGCCCCGGGGAAAGCCTGGGCAAGGGAGGGCAAAACGCTGCCCGGCAGCCAGGGCTGAGCCAGGGGAACCCAGCCACAAACAGCCCTGCCAGCCCCGAGGGGACAGCGGGAGCAGGGACAGGGGCAGCAGAGACCCGGCAGGGATGGCCCCGCGGCCTGGGAGAGACCCCAGCGGGGCAGCTTTGGACATCATCTCTCACAGGATCCTTCTGGACACAATGCCCAGCACACATCAGGATAAACACATCATGTGATGAGTGAGCAACTTGCTCACTGATCAGGCACAAAGTGTTATAAGGAATGGGGTGACACCAGTTGGCAACCTGGCAATAGTAGGGTTCCATTAGTGGAACCATCCTTGGCCCTGTGCTCATCAACATATTCATAAATTATTTGGATGCAGAACTCAAGGGATTCTGAGCAAGTTTGCAGATCATACAAAATTGGGAGCAGCTGTTGACTCCCTGCAGAGACAGCTTGATGAATCAGAAGCTGGGCAATCACCAGCCATATGAACTTGAACAAATACAAGTGCTGGATTCTGGGATGGGACAATCTGGATGTACAGACAGACTGGGGAATGAGAGGCTGGAAGCAGCACCATAGAAAGGGACCTGGGGGTCTTGGTCAATGTCAAGTTGAATATGAGCCAGCAGTGCCCTGGCAGCCAGAAGGGCCAACCCTCTCCTGGGGGGCATCAGGAACAGCCAGGCAGACAAGGGAGAGGATTGTTCTGCTCTGCTCTGAGCTGGGGTGGCCTCACCTCAAGTGCTGGGGGCAGGTTTGTGTGGCACAGTATAAGAAAGACATTAAGCTCTTAGCATCCAAAGGAGGGCAAAGAGGATGTCAAAGGGCCTTGAAGGGAAGATGCATGAGGAGTATCTGAGGTCACTTGGTCTGTTCAGCCTGAAGAAAAGGAGTCTGATTTTCTCATGAGGGGAAGAGGAGGGGCAGACAATGATCTCTTCTGTGTGTTGACCAATGACAGGATATGAGCGAATGGCCTGAGTTTGTGTCAGGGGAGGTTTAACCTGGATTTTAGAAGAAGGTTTTTAACCCAGAGGGTGGTTGGGCACTGGACCAGGCTCCCCAGGGAAGTGGTCACAGAACCAAGACTGACAGTGTTCAAGAAGCATTTGGACAATGCTCTCAGGCACATGATGTGACTCTAAGGAATGGTGCTGTTCAGAGACAGGATTTGGACTCAATAATTCTTGTGGGTCCCTTCCAACTCACCATATTCCATGATTTTTTGGTGTCAACCCATGAGTTTTTCCATGTTATTTTTTTCCCATGTCCAGTTGAGGACAACAAGTAAGAGCTGCTGAATGGGTGTGTGGCAGCCAGTAAAGGTCCACCCATGACTTTAACTTAAGAAAATTAAGTCCAAACCTTTCTTTTAAATGCTTGTGGTAAACAAACAAACAAACAAACAAACTGTCTTGGTTTAGATAGACAGGTATCTGCCAGGGAGGGTTGGAGTCTGCCTTGAAATGTAAGGCCCCTCCCGCCCCTTTTCCAAATTATTATAAATTTGCAATTAAAAGGCTGTCAGGCAAAGATTTTGGGAATAGGTATAGCAGTTCTTTACTAGGGATATATATATATATATATAAATACAGATGTTGTAGTACAGAAGAATAAGCAAGCAAACAAACGAGAGTCCTGGAAAAAACCCTGACAGAGTCGGAAATACAACCTGACACCCTGTTGGTCAGGGTGTTGGAAGCAGTCCAAAGTAAGCCTTCCTGGAGTGGCAGATGTGGTTCTGTTGGAGTAGAGATGGTCCCGTTGAAGAAAAAAGGGGTCCAGTAATGGTGAGATGGGTCCGGTCTTCCTCCAGGGATCCGGTGGAAAAACTGGATACCCCCAGTGGCACTGTTGCTCCTTTTTTATCTAGGTTAAGATGGTTTGGCTCCTCCTGCCTGTGTAGAGTAGTTTAATGGTCCATTAGCAGAAGATGTCCCATGGAGTAGTAAAACAATGAAGAGAGATAAGTAGCACTCCACCATCTGATAAGTGACACTGACCCATTTGGGCAAAGATAAACAATTCTGCTCCACCCAGATGGAATAGAATAACATGTTCTTTACAAAACCCACGACACAAACAAACCCCCGAAAAAAACCAAAAAATCCCCAACAACAAACCATTATTGAGAACTATGCAGCATGCCAAATCTTGAGGTAGTGTCAGCTAAATTCAGATTTTTCAAAAATTATTAGTTTTTAATTTTTTTCTTCATAAGTAGCATATTATTTTGTTTGAAATCATTCTTCTTTGAAGAACTGATTCCTACCCTGTCTTTTCATGTCTCTTTAAACAGAAATAGTATGGAGTTAATATGCCTTATTCCACCTTGGGAATATCCAAGTTTTATAAATTAAGGGATTCCAAAGCTTAGCATATCTAGAATTTAGATGTCTTAAAGGACAGTTTAAACACTATTAATATATGAATGAAAGCTCTAAATTATCTCCTCACAGACTTTATCCATTTATCTGAGCTATCATCAGATGAGGACAACATTTTTTGGAAACACTCTGGTGCTAAACTCATAAAGTTTAATTTTACATTTTTTAAAAAACTTTCCACTCAGAAAACTGCATTAAATCCAAGTTTATAGGGTTCACTTATTTCCACACAGTTTTGTAATGATCATACTCCTTGAATAACGGATGTTTTATTGCCATTTCAAATGAAAGGGGAATTGTTCCCTGTTTTCTTTAATTGCGTTGCTATAGCAGAAACCTGTTTTTCTATTCTTTTATGCCCATCAGCTTAATAGAATATTAAATAGTTATTGACTTTGGAAGAGGTGAACCATCATGATTTATTGAGCTGAGAGGTAAATATTCATCAAGCAACTACAATTAAGCTTCTGCTTGTGCTCTTCATTTACAGAAAATGTAGGTGGTAGAAAGAGGCTTGTGAAATGTGAAAATAACTACATCATTAAAGCCCAATTACCAACTGATCTAAAGAGGATCTGAAGAACTGTAGTTTATAAGTCAACACAACAAAACTGACTTTTAACAAAAGCAATAATAAAAAAAGCATAAAATATTTTCTTTCCATGTTTGCTATCTCTGATCATGTATTTTTAATTCCTAACAGGCTTAAGGATTATAAGGAAAGTGGTGAAAATCCACTTGCAACATGAAGATACTGTATAATGTTTTTAAGCTGAAGCAATGAATAACTGCAAAGTTGGCATCTTTAACTTTGCAATTTTGTTGGCTGGCATTTTTCTATCATACCTAATTCATTAAATAAGAAGCTGCCAACATTTGTTTCTGTTTTACAACTGCATGAAAGTACAGAAATTATATATCACACTGTATTTTTATTCTCTCTCTCTCAACAGTGCTGTTGGAGAGTTTGGATGGAAGAGAAGTAATTGTCTACTAATTTAGATTTAAACTAAAACTGGAACATTATTGCAACCATCACCATTTCTGATTACAGAGAATGATCTATCAACACATCTACAGAGCTAATGTTAAGTGTGATTTGAACTGAAAGAGGCTGATTCAAGTCTTGCTATAAATCCTTTACATAATTATAAGCTTAATGAAAGCATGAGTGTAAAGGAAACAATATTAGTCATTTACAAGAAATTTGTGACTCATTTTACTGCTTATCACGTTGTTACAGAAATGCAGAAAGTAATTTAACTATACAAAAGAAAACCCCCAAACAAACAAACAAAACCTAAGAAATGAGGCTGGTAGGAGACTTCTATTGGCTGTACCAGAGGTCAGGTATGCCCCAATCTATGTCCTGATCCTGCAAATATGTGATATGGTGGACAGCTGTTATGCCCCAGTCCCCTTTTATGGGAAGGTCGTTTGATTCACTCTGGGTGGTGCATGGGAAAGACAACAAAATGCTCAGAAATCCTCAATAACAAAGATTTACTTTTAAACTTTGGGATATTAAGGTAGAATCAATTACTTGGCAAATTTTAAAACAACATCTAGACAAAGTAAGGGACTTCACAAACTGTAACTAAGCAAGCTTAAACTTTGCCAACTTTAATTTATCCAGACAAAAGGCACTAATTGACATATTGATCTGGATTTTTTAGTCTGGCTTACAATATACTTCAAGAAGAAGTTAGGGGAAGAAAGAGAGAAAGAAAGAGAGAAAGAGAGAGAGAAAGAGGGAAAGAGGGAAAGAGGGAAAGAGGGAGAGAAAGAGAGAAAGAGAGAAAGAGAGAAAGAGAGAAAGAAAGAAAGAAAGAAAGAAAGAAAGAAAGAAAGAAAGAAAGAAAGAAAGAAAGAAAGAAAGAAGGAAAGAAAGAAAGAAGGAAAGAAAGAGAAAAGTAAAGAGTAGAAAGACACACCACCAGTGGATCCAAGCACAAGACTTAATTGCTGCAATTTTGATATTCATTGGTGGAAGTGATGGTTGCAGTCTTGATCTGTTGTGGGTGGGCGAAACCCACAAAACACAAATTTGAATGTGTTAATATGTGTTTAGGTAAACATGGGAACATCCAGGGGATGTGGACTATACTGTGGATCACATGCAGTCCTCTGAGGTGGAAGGCCTCAGAAGGGATTCTGGAAGCCTTATGACCCCTTCTGAGACATGACATGCTCTCTCACATCAGCTCAGTGGAACTGAGCCAATTATGCCCCATCAGAAGGGATGAGCACCTTCAGGCCTGTGTGTGCATGTCCCAGTATCTCCCCTGGGATGGGGGTTTTACAACTGAGCCAGTTGGGTAAGGGAGGACGTTGGCACGATGAAAAGTTCTATGCCACCTCCACAGTGTCTAATTCTTATTGTCAGCCTTCCTTGCCTGGCTCAAACCCCAGTTTGCTGCTAAATAAAGGTTGCTTTGTCATGGTCATCCTCTGGTGATCACCCCTTCTGCACCTGGGCTGTTTCCTTGCACACTGTCGGCAAAGCACCTGCTGTTTTTGTAAATGGCCGATTGGGTTATTAACCATGAACATTTCAGTCTCGCAGTCACACAATAGCTTACTCCCTGCTTGTGCACAATTTTTTCCTCCAAAAGTTGGGAGCTGCACTTAGCACAGTTCCAAAATAAGCTGAAACCAATCCAGGTGCTCAGAGGTGCTCAAGTCCTTTTCTGAAGCAGGCAATGTTTTCTCAGAATATTTTTTTACCTCAAAAAGAAGTGACAGCTACTGTTTCTTTAATCATGAGAATTATTATGTCCGTGGACACACGTTGCCACTGAGCAGAGTGTCACAGGTTGTGAGCTGCAAATCAGGTAAATCACCTACTGTTTGTTTTTGCTGCTGAAATTTCGTTGAATCACAACTTTAATTATTTTAAGCAGAAGAAAACACAAGCATGAATTTGTTATTGTAGTTCCTCTGAAACTCCATTTTAATTATCTGATTCTGCATGTTGCATTAAATGTGTAGAAATGTTGTTGATATTCCTATGGCAGTAATGACTTTATGGGACATTAATGCTAGAGTGTAATGCAATTCCTGGTACAGAAAATGTATACATCAAGGGCTTATATAATTTTTATTTTTCATTTTTGGCATAATAATCATACATTTTAAATGCACTTAGAATGAACAGATTCATAATATAACAATTTTAAAGTGTTTGTGCAAATGCTCTTTTTCCTGCTTAGAGGTTCCTGCATACTAAGTGAAAAATCTTGCTTTAATGAGAAAAACCGTTTGTGAAAGATTTTTTAGCTAGATAATTACAGAGGTGTACACCCTGTCCAAAGACCAGGTTGTTTCCTTTCCACAAAAGTGCAAGACAGGAAGTCAGATTTTTAGAGTATTTTATTTGAAGATGTAATTAAGTGACTAACCCTTTCCTAAATATGGCCTTTTATACTGCAAGGAATGTTTTCCACTTCCAGTTGCCCACAAAGTCCTAGGCCAGTGCATATTTTTTTGTCTCTGACTTAGAGGGGAAAAATAACCCCAGATAATAACAACAAAAAATAAGAAGGAAAAAAAACCTCCCCCAATGGGGAATCCTGATATTTTGTTCCACCGTGACGACTGTACCCACACAAACGTTCTGTTAGTGCTCATGGGGGTTACCCACACAGGAAATACAGTAAAAAGCTTTCTGAGAAAGACATTGCTCAGACAGCAGCTACACCTGCTCAAATACTCCACAGGACTAATTAAACTTTAGTACCAGCCTATTCTACCTTCCCTGAACGTGCCATTCTCAGCAACTGCAGAGGAAATTAATTTATTTACATAAATAAAGGGGATAATAGCTAGCTAAATGCAAGAACAAGTAACTCCTGTATTCTTTTGCTGCAGCGCTAATGCTGCTGCAAAATATTAAGATGAGTTATCTGTCTCCTGGTGACATCCATATTGTCAGGCTTTATTGAAAGAAATCTGTAAATGTGTGATTCTTCTGCTGATCTGTTGTTGCAGTTTTATGATATGTCAGACACCTCTCTACTGCTAGGTGGTACTATGGGCTGTGAAGGGACAGCCAGGCATTTAATACTTGCGATTTCCACATGATTAAATAAATAGCACCTCTAGGTCAAATACAAAGCACCATTAAATAGTGTAACTGAACAGAAGCCTTTCAATGGAATTCTGCTAAATTTAATACAGTGTAAAAGAAATTGTCCTTACTCCCCCTCAAGTCACAGAGAATAGACCATTTGCATATAAATTTCACTGCTGCAGCTTTTGCATAATGACAAAAAAGCACCTATTCAAGTCTAGTTCAAAATATACAGCGTGGATGCCTAAAGAAGCTGGTTTTATATATAATTATATTGGATATTGTGTTCTATCTTGGGTAGTATGAAACAGAAAATTGTGTATTTCTAAATTTACTGTGACTTTTTGTGACCCATGACTCACAGATTTTTGATTTTTTTTCTCAAATTCCTGTTTGTTGTTTTAATAATCAAAATAGTGCCAGTTGTAGCACTCCTAGCATGGCAGCCTCTTTTGCACCTCCTCAGTGATAATTGCTTTACTATCCCCCATGCACTTAATGATCAAAGAGGTTTTTTTGGATGTGTCTTAATTTAGCATGATTCAAAATATGATGCTAATAAATTTTAAGATAAAAAAATTAAAAACATAAAGCAGTGCTAACTCCTTCAGTAAAGGTATTGTAGACTGAGAAAGTTACAAGAATAGAGACTGAACAGGACAAATGTTCGAGATAAGTTGACACATAAAAAACCCCCCACCTTTATTTAATTTATTTACCTTGGATCTGATTGTTTTCAATTTTTTTTCTGAAAATAATTATTAATTTTAAATTGCTGTATTCATGTTCTACTACATACGTTTCCTTTTGTTGTTGTTACAAATAACATATGGAAGACTTACTTACTTGCATCTGTATATTTTTATCAATATTATGGAGACTAAGACAAAATCAACCTTATTATTACCAACCTTAATAGGCATTAGGATACATAATTAGTAAATATGTACATCCTAAATAGTAAAATTTATTAGTAAATATAATTAGATTTGTAATTCATCCTCCACTTCAAAATTGACTGGGCACATTTTTCTGAAGATATCATCACTATTCTTTCATAGACAAATCCAATATTTTAAGGACAAGTCCTTAACAAGTTTATAAGAATTGGTAGGTCTTAAGGCTTCCAGAGACAGCTATTGAGACTCATGTTGCTCTTTTCATCATATCTGTACATGCTCCTTCATACAGAACAAATATTGGGGTTTTTTTGTTTATCTTTTCCTCTTGCTGGCCAAAGCTGGGAATAAGTTGGGGAGAGAAAAAAAAACAAAAAACAAAAAACAAAAGTGTTTCTTAAAATTTGTCATGGTGCTACATGTTCTCCTTAATTAGGTTCTGGCTTGGTTGGCATACTTCTCTGCCTTCAGTCTTGTAGTGTCTGAATTTTTTTTATTATACCTGCTGTGTCAGGATACTTTCTGCTCTATAAGCACAGGTATAAAATGCCAGAAATTCTGATCTCATTGTCTTTCAGATCTTTTTTTTTTAAGGTTCTGGGTTGGTTCTTCAGTTTTGCATTTGCCCAATTCTTTTTTTTTTTGTGGTGTTGTTATTGCTGAGAAGTCATAGAATCGTGGAATGATTTGGATTGGAAGGGACCTCAAAGATCATCCAGTTCCAGTCCCCCTTGGGGGAAACATCTTCTACTAGTCCAGATTGCGCAGAGCTCCATCCAACCACACCTTGAACACTTCCAGGGACAGGCCATGCACAGCTTCTCTGGAGAACCTACTCCAGTGTCTCACCACCCTTAGAGCAAATAATTTACTCCTAATATGAAATACAAAACTATCTTCTTCCAAATTCATTCCCCCTTGTCCTGTTACTACATGCCCTTATAAAAGTCCCTCTCCAGCCCTGCTGTGGGTTCCCTTCAGGTACTGGAGGGCAGCTATGAGGTAGGTCTCTGCAGAGCCTTTTCTTGTCCAGTCTGTACAACTCCAGCTCTCTTAGCCTGTCTTCATAGAAGAGTTGCTGCATCTCTGATCCTCTTGCTGACTCTCCTTCCTCCTGCGTTTCAGTTTTTGTATAATCTCAAATACTTGCTCCTATTGCTACCATACAATTCCCCAGTTTTGTTTGCTTCTGAAGCCTTAGTGGATGAAAACTTGTGATAAGTTCTGGAGATTTTTCAGGGGTGCTGTTGGAAATTAAGTTTTGATTTGAAAGTCTTCCTTTTTGCCCACACTTGCCACTCACAGCTACAGATGCACCTGTGAGAACATGAACAGTTGTCTTACATATTTTCAAAAGGCTTCCTCTACAGTGTTTTCAGCTGTCCAGTTCTTCCATGAAAGGCATGTTTTTTTCCTGATACAACTGTTCCTTCTACCTGAAGCCAAAAATTCTGCTACCAGTCTGTTTTATTGTGTTTAAGTTCTCGTGGCATAAGATCAGTCTGTTCCTTTTTCTACTACTTTCAAAGAGCTTATAACAGATTCTTTCATGTGTTAAGGAATTATTGTCATGAATATTCCCCTTTGTAACTTTCATATTTTCTTTGTTTTCATTAAAAAAAAAATCTAAACAACATTGCTTCATCTGTTTTTACAAAGCTCAACCACTTGCTAGTCCTCTGACTGAAAAGGAAAGTTGTTTTCAGTATTCAGTTTTTGTCCTTCATCCGTTCTCTTTTCTTTTTTTTTTCTATTTTTTTCCTTATTTTTTTCTTTTTGACTTTTTTTTTTCTTTCTTTTTCCTTTTTTTTTTTTTTTTTTTTTTTTTTTTTTTTTTTTTTTTTTTTTTTTTTTTTTTTTTTTTTCCTTTTTTTCTTTTAATTACTCAGCCCAGAGAATACTCTGGTTCTAAGAGTCTCACTGCTGTTGTGGAAAGATGAGTAGCTGCATCTCCTTCATGCAGATTTAGCATGTTTTGTATTGAAGAGTTCATTAAGTGAATAGCTCTTAAATAGTCAGACAAATCCTGAGGCAGTGTTTGGTGAGAAAACCTGCTGCTTTTTAGAAGAGGTTGAAAACCTCAGGGATATAGCAACCCTAATTAAAGCTCGGGAGAATTTTGAAGCCAGGAAGACACAGAGCAGCAATAAAAAGCTACTGAAGTTTGTGGTCATAAAGTCTAAAATTAACTATTTCAATCTGAAGTGAAGCATAAAATGAGAAATGTCAATGCCTGATTTTACAATGCCTGATTCTCAGGAGAGAACTGAAACAGAAGACATCGAGACATCTAAAAAATCTCTCTTGTATGGCAGTGACTTCATTTTTTTCAGATCTACTAATAAATTTCAAAGCTCAAGCTTTGTAACTGTTCAGTGAACTTCAGTTCAACTGCTTAAAAAAGATGCTAAATCAATTTGTGAAACAGTTTTTTAAGTAACATAATGTCAAGTGTAAGTACATAAATCAGCTGTTCTGAAGCTTTATTCAGATACGCCAAGGGCTGAGTGAGAGAGCCCAAAATGAGGCATTATTGATGGATCAGACGTGCAGAATACCTTTATTATTCGAATTTCTGGCACACTGATTTTTACAAATATAGCTCCAGGGGAGTTTAGGAATGGCTTTTAGGGTGTCATGTGTATAGGAGCTGACAAAAACTTGCTCTGCAAGAATGTATGATCAGCTAATAGGAGGTAAGAACCATCATATTAATCTCTAATGAGCCTTTAAGGAAAGAGCCCCAAACCAGAATTCTCATCACCGAAGGAAATGAAGTAAGGATATCTGAAGTAAACTGGGATGGATGGGATAATCTGTATTTTTCTGCGATAATTTAGTGAAATAGTACTGACTTGTTAACTGTCCATCACTGTTAGGTAAACATTGATTTACCTGTGGTTTTTTTTATATCATTCTACCGATGTAGGTTCTTTTCTTTGTTATTGATATATAAGTCACATGAGATCATGAGATTTTTTAATCTGAATGAAAATGGATGCTAGCCCTCATGCTATTTAATATTTGTTTTATACAATCTCTTGTTAAATTATAAGCATATTTCTCAAAATCACCTCTTTCCAGTTGATTGTAACATATTAATGAGACTGCCATTCACTCAAAGTCAGTTTTTTAGATTAAATAGCAAGAGTCATCCTGAGATGCTAAAATGAATATATTACAATAATTGAGCTTTCAATTAACTGAGAGCAAATAGCATGAGTGACGGGCAACAACTAGATCATCAGAAGTGTTCTGTTGCTACTTTATGCATTTGATTAGTTTTTTCACAGCTTTGACACAATTTTCTCGACCCTGAACTGACTGACTTTTGTGATCTCCTTTCTCTATGCTTAATCTTTTCCCTATAGCTTCATGCCTTCATTTTTCATGCTCTTTTTTTTCCTTCTTTTTGCCTGCTTCCTCCCATTGAATTGTTTTAGTTCATGACAAGGTCTATGAAAGCAATGTCATGAAGTCACAAGCAAATGGCTGCTTAAATGCACATCCAGTCTGGTACCATGTCTCTGACAAGCTTTTTCAAAAGGTGCCAAAATATTTTGGAAGCTGAAATTGTGAACTCACTGATAGTTTGGTGCTGTAGACTCATATTTGTGACTCTTTTTCCGTCTTGTCTTCTTTCTAATCTCCTGCATTGAGATGTCAAGTCATTAAGGGAAAGTAGTAATAAAAAAGATAAAGATAAATTTGACTTTAAAGGTTTCCCAGAGTGAAACTTAAAAAAAAATAAAAAAATTACGCACCTGTGCATGAAAACATTATGTGTAATGATCAATATCTAATTATAATGTAATTATGGCTTTCAAATGAATGTAGATAGTTTTAGCCTAAAATACAATTAGAAAAGTAGATGTGGAGATGTTTTTAACATGTCCCAGTCTGGCCATTATTTTAGTATTATTTTTCCTGTAAATGGGTCTGCCTTTGTGCCCCATTTACACATGACAGATATATAGTTCTAATATTACAGTAGTAAATGTTAAATTGCAACCAGAGGTAGTATTTTAATCTATTTGCTTTTGCGTTTTCAAACTATTGTCTCTACATCTGTGATCATTGCGTGTTTAACCCAATTTGTACCATTATCCACAATTTACATCCTATTATTTTAAAAGGAGTGAACTCTGGCCCTGGTAGCAATATGAGAAATCTGTGTTAAAGAGGGAAATGTACAACCCAGGCTGATTTCTCTATTCTCTTAATTAGACTGGAAGTACTGTGTTATTGATAACCTGTGACTAGGGATGCCAGGTGATTTTCTACATTATTTGTGCTTCCTGAACCAGCAGATTAATTAGAAGTCCTTAGGGAATTTTGAACACCTTTTCCTTGGAGTTTTTATTTCTGTCCTCTAGGTTTAGCTTTTAGCATGATAACAAGAGAAGTTAGGCACTACAGGAACTGTAGCAACTACATGTAGCTTCTCCTTTTTACTGCAATAAAAATACATAGAAATAAAAGACAAATTTCACTGGAAAGTAGATCAATAATTACACATGCAAACATACAGAATGGAATTTTTCTTTACCTCATGGATGTTAACATGCTTGCATATTTTATCTCTTTCAGTTTCTTTCTCCAAAGGTTTTTTTTGTTTGCTTCTAAGAAGTACAGGAAAAGGTCTCTGCATTATCACCCACATTTTGATACAGTTTACATTTGATACCAAGAGCTAATGTGGAATTTTGCAATTTCAAGACCTTATATCTCTCACCATATAACTAGGTGAAAACTGGAAAGGTTTTTCTGGGTTTCTTTTCAGTGGAGGAACTTGTATAACATCATATGAACATGAAGAAAATTATCCTGCAGTTGTATACACCCATAGATTTCTGAGTTCTGGATTAAGAGCAAAATGTTGTGTACTGCTTTTCAGGAGGAAGAGAATTGCATTGGTCCGATCGCTTAGTCACAGTAGGAAAAATATTATCACGTATATTAAAACAACATTTGCGTGGAAAAGCACGAGATGCTTCCTAAGCAGTGAGCTCATTACCATGTAGTTGACCTTTTTGCCGTGATACAATGGAGCAGTTCAAGCCCAACAGGTACTGTGATCCTTTCAAGCGTTCTTTCTCTGCACTACCTGATTTACTGCTTGCAGAAGAAAGAAGCCCAAGAGAAAATCCATTTAAAACAAACCACAGGAATAAATTAAAAAAAAAAAAAAGGAGAAATGAACTCAGGCTTGTTTACTGCAAAACCCTCTCTGCTTCTCTACATCAATTAGTTATAGACAAAAATGACAGTATTATAACTCTAATTCCATGAATAAAGGTTCTATGCTACAGGTAGATGACACTAAAAGCTCCACAGTGAAAAAGGACTTAAATAAACAAAAAATAATTTTCAAAGCATTGGATAGCACTCAGCACTATTTTGATATATACTTTATATATATATAAGTGTATATATTTTTTATATATATACACTATAATACTTTGAAAACCTTTGAGTTTCTATTGAAGTCAGCTTATTGTTTTCCAAAAGCAAATATTCAGCTTTTCAGAAGTAGCTTCATAAACCAAGAAGAAAAATCACAGTTGGAATGGATGGCTCACAGTGCCCAGAGAAGATACTCTGCACTGCCAGAGGCAAGAAAGCTTCTCTTCCTTCCTTGCTTATTTCAAATATTGCTTCTTAATATAGTTAATCATTCCTTTTCTACAGTCAAACTGCCCCATTCATCAGGATATTTAGTTCTTGTCCCTTGGAATGATTAGCTTTGTATTTATTTGGCTATCCTTACAGAAGTTACATGACCACAGATGTTTTTGGGTTTTTTTTTTTCTGAATAACTGCTACTGGATTTTTTGTTGTTGTTGTTTTTTTTATGAGATTTGGTGAACTAGGACTTGTATAAAACTTTGTTTATTCTGACAGAGCTGAAACAAGATCCCAAAATAAATTCTAGCTGTTGCTTGGCAGTATTGTCAAAATAAACAGAATTTTTCTTAGCACACAAATATTCAGTATTGGAAGTATTTACTGCACATCTGCTTCTATTTCAGGCTTTGAGTAAAGACTGTGTCACTTGAATATATATCTGTATTCCAATCTAAAGTTTACTCTCCTCCACCTTTTTTAATACACGATTCTCTATTCTTGAGACAGAGAGATCCCTGAGCCAAAGCAGATACTCACAAGGAGGAGAGAGTATTTTTCTAGAGCCTGTCAGAGTTATGAGTATCTCTATGCAGAAAGGCAAACTACACTGGGGAGATGATCTCTGCATGCATTCTGCATTCTTGCCCAATGACAAAGTGGCCTGCAAGACTTCTGCTGATTTTTGCTGTTTGATGGAAGTGTTAAAAAGAATACAGCAGTATTACATGACATTATTTTTGCTTGTAGGTATTATGTTTATTTACTGACTTCTTGTGCTGGACAATAGGCTATTTGAGAGTTCCAGGAATCTGAAAACTCACAGGATTTGTGAGAGTTTGCTGTCAGAGTGTTTGTAGACTTCCAGAATGTAGTGTATTTGTAAACTTCACGTGAAAGTAGAGTAATTTGGAAACTCTCAGTACTTTCCTCTATTTTAATAGATTTTGATAAGATTTTGGTAAAGCACAGGAAAGTGACTGGAAATGTTCAGATTATTGGGTTTTTTCTTTTTTTTTCCTGTCAAATCTCTTTTTGTGCCAACAGTGTGTAAGTACCCTAGTTTATTAACATAGGCATAAAAATACTGCAGTACTGCCCCAAAGGCAGTTTGTGTCAGGAGAAAGAACAGTGAAACTCAAGCAGCATTCATTTTAAGGTAAAAAGTTCAAATAAAGACAAAATGATTCCATGGAAAGTTAGTCTGTAAGCCTCTGTACCATCCCACAAAAGAGAAAGCATGTAGTGGAAGGCAGAGACAATTAAGCTGGTTTTACGCAGAGACTTTCTTTCTCCATTCTTTGAGCAGTGCTTGTGACTTGATTCAAAAACTGCACAAGATCATTTTAATTCATGCTATCAAAAGCCCTTGAAATACAGACCATAGTGTAAATACAGCCAAATTAGGACACGAAAGGGTAGTTAACACTCTGCCCAGATTTTTCCATTGTGCATGCAGAAGTCAAATTAAAAAGTTAGGCTGATACCAAACTTCAACAACCTATTGGACTAAATGAAAAATGTAGAAGTGGTCTATTACACTTCCATTTCTTTGGCGGTAGGTTTGAAACTCACAGCTCTCTCTTATAGGCTTGTGCTACATTTGGCCTGTAGCATGAAGGAATATAGTCTTGGAAAAAAGGATTATTCTGAGAATAGTTGTTAAGGTAGAGAAGAAAAGGAGAAACAGCTACTCATATTCTAGTGAAGTTTTGCTAGGTCATTTTTGCTCATCAGAAAGTCTTGATGGGAAAATAAGAAAGTTAAAATCTATATCTAAATGTGAAGCTTTAGGCATAGATAACTGGTCCAAGATCTTTCACAGTATGTAGTTCATCATCAGTATGGGTTTATTTTACCCCAACCTTCAGTTTAACAGTGACATTATTCTTAACTCTCTGTATAACTTATTTGGCCAATTAAGTGTGTTGCTTTGGTAAGTTACTGCCTTAATAAAATTGATTAAAAAGACCTAATGAAATAAACCTGGAAATCTTTAATTTATCTGACAGTACTTATAAGCTACTGGATTTAAATCAACAGTTTAGCTGTTGATTTAGCTAAAAAGACCCAGCAATAAAGAGCAGGCACTGGGATTTATCTTCCAGTTTGCAGAGATGAAGCAGGCAAAGTGACCACCAAAATGATGTTGTTGATTTCGTGAAAGCACCAGGAGAGCAGATGATGAAAAATTGCAGGTACATAAAGCTGTTGCTATGGCATTCAATTCTCACATCACTGTATCTGGATTTAGTGCCTTAGACTGAAGCCTTAGACTGAATTACAAAATCATATATTCCAAATGCTGCTTATCATTTCAACAGAGCCTAGTAATAAATGACAGGAAATGCATTACCCATCCAAGATATGTACCAGAGGATGAGCAAAGATTGAATTCAAGCATCCTAAAATGCTCGCTCTTTTTTTTGTTTTGTTTTTTTAATGCCATTTTTCACTCCTAACATATATTTGTAATTCCAAGACACAAGGTGGTATTTGAAGACCAGATTCAGAGGCTTTGAGCAGTTAGGGATAGTGACAGCATGAGGGAAGGATATACAATGCATCTGTAGATCTAATCAAAATCCATGCTTTACAGCAGAGGGAGAAAGAGGAAACAATTAGAAATGTAAACTTTAAGTAACTGTGATATTGCAGGTTTAGTATAGCACAGCCATATATGCAATGCACTACCACAGGAGATATTGCTAACAAGGGAATGTGAAGTGGACTTTGTCAGAGTCATAATAGCAGCCACTCTGAGACAGCGAAATGGGGACAAGCAGACCTTTCTGAAAGAGAACAAATGATGGCACCAACACCTTTTCTTGACTTTTGTTGACCTTTACTCCTTCTTTCCAGTTTTATTTTTTAATTTCCTCAGTATTGACATGTTTTGAACTTGACATTCCCTACCTTTCCCCTTTCCTGGAATCTTACATCTTCTGGTTTCTTGACCTTCCTCATTATTACTTTTATCCCTTCCACTTTTGACTTCAGTTATGTCCTTTTCCTGCCCTCTGGTTCTTTTCCCTCAGTCTCCTTTGGCCTTTTTCTCATCATACAGTCTTTTCTCATTTGGAAACAAAGAAAAATCCAGGGCAAGTTTCAATATCTTATGTTTTAACAACAGCTTCGTCCTCCAGATTGGCCTTCAAAAGCCATCTTGCCCCATCCAAGTAACTTGAGAATACTTTTGCAGAGCTGATGCTTAAATGCTGTCATCTCATTTTGGTCACTATTTTTCTTGATCCCTTCTCAGGGATTACCCAGTTTTTGTTTCCTCCAGCCTACATGACGTCTCTTTACATCAGCTGTCCCAGACAGTTTAATGCAATAGCGATTCCCTGTTCCAAAACTCATAAGGACACAGAAGCTTTCTGTGTGCATATCAAATGTGAAAACCGAGAAGATAATCAAGAAAAGTGGGGTTCTTCCTGTCCATTTTTTTTTTTTTTTCTGTATATGTGGTTTTCCAATCAAAACATTTCCAAAATGTTTGGATCTATGTAAAATGCAGGTTCATGAGCCTAGTCCAGTTTTGGGCTGTGTAAAAATGTTACCTTAATCTTTGAGTTAAACAAGAATAAATTCCTTCTGTTATGAACTTTTAATTGGATCGATCTCTCACGCTCTCCCTCTCTCTCTCTCTCTTCTGCACAGTGGTCATGATCAAGGCAGAAAACTAAAAGAAAACCTCACACTAGAAAGTATAAATAAAAATTTTGCCTAAAGTGTTTTGAATGGAAAAAATTTAAAGGCTTATCACAAATAACAAAAATCTCCTGAGATCTGAAAAGATTTAATGTAATTTTAAGATAAACTGATTTAGCAGTGTAGATTGAACATATTAGGTTTTATCTGGAAAGTTATGCTCACAACCAGGGACTTATAAAGCAAAATAATCTAATATGATATAATATTTCAATCAAGTTTAATCCTATGATAATCTTTGTGAGTACTTGTGTGAAGATTTTGTAGAATTATGATTTTTGTGTTTAATCGTACAAAAAGTGTGAAATTAACTATGCTGTGATTGTCTGTACAGTTCAAAGAAACTCCCTATCTTTTCTTCAAAAATCTAAAACTTGATGCACGTATCAGTGCTTTGCCTCAGTGGTTGAAACTTATCTGTTTCATTGTGTAGTAAGGAATTGTTAGTGTTATAAAGGAACAACAGGGAAATAAAAATAAGGAAATAAAAAGAAAGATAATAAGAACTGTGGAAAAAAGGTGAAATGTTCTCATATATCAGGGCACATTCAACATTTTACTAAGGTAAATTAGAAGGGCCACAGAATTTAGTCTAATTTTATGCAGAAGTATGGATTAAGTGATAACTCTTTTCATAGAAATTTTGACAATATAGTAAAAACATGTAAAGGTGCTTGCATTAAGCAGAATAGTGACAGAAGACTTTCAGAAATACCTGGAGATTTGTTTAATTTGAAGAGTATATTGAGGTTCTCATTTGCTAATAGCAACACTATTGCTTCCAAGTTTTACATTTTACCAGGGATTTTCCACCTAGTGCAATAACACATGGTATCTCTGCAAAAGTGAAATAATTTTTGCTACTTATGTTTGTAATTTCAGCAGTCTAGAAGTGCTGCCAGTGTCTCAGGCTACATGGTGAGAAGGTGGGAGGAATCCTTGGAGAGCAGCTCTTACATGCAAGACACTGAACATTTGCACTTTGTTCTGCAGTTTCATGAGAGGAGCATTTAGCACAGGGTTATTCCATGTGATTGCAGCAATATGAGATGTTCAGAACTGATACTACACCATGGATCTGAGGAAGATCTTTGCAGGAGTGACATGAAGCATCAAAAAACTCTCATCAGGAAAGGGACTCTGACAATTCAGGAATGAGTTGTAATTTTGATGTGGGAGGCTCCGACTTCACAGTCCTGCAGGCACCTGTCTAAAAAATTAAATATTTGCTAGTTAGGGAAAAGAGATTTAGGAATCAATTGTGAGGCAAGTTTTGTTGGTGCTTATTCAAATTACGTACTGCTGTTGCCTATGAAGTCAGAAAACTATTGAAAATGATGCAGTGACTCTATTTTTCACTCATGAGCTCATAAGCTCAACCCAAGAAGACAGTCAACTTGTAGTATTTTCTTGATTTTTCTTCAAGGCAAATGTTGGTGCAACAGCAGTGCATCTTTCCCCTATGAGTTGCACCATGCAGCTGAAGCGATCTGAATTTTAAAAATGGAATGAGATATGCTTATATGCTTTCTGTTATTTTACTATCTACTCTTCAGTGCTCTGACTTAAAGAAACAAAATGTGAAATTAAAGCACTTCACAGAACAAAATTTAGCTGCAAAGATTTCACTGGCAGGTTAATAGCTTTTGGTACAGTAAGATCAAAGCTACCTACACAACTTCTTAGATGTTGTTGAAGACTAATGCCATTCATATTATCACTGCAGATTTGAGGATTTTCCCTGTGAAATTTCTGTAGGTGAGGATTTTCTTCAGTAGAAGAAAAAAAAAATTAAAAAAATATCTGCCTTTTGCTTCTGTCAGAATTCCAGGTGGGTTGTCCCCCAAATATTCCCCTCCTATTGGTATTGGTATGCTTGGGCTCAGGGAGTGTTTGTCTTCCCTTTAGACATCCCAGCAGGAACCTCCTCCTAGGCTCAGGAGACCTTTCAGAGCCCTGGCCGTTAGCCCTTTCCCAGTACCAGCCACTGACATGACTGCCTTGTTCCACTGCTCCAAGCACCTGGCCTGCCATGCTAAGGAACTTTGTGGTGGTACGTTAAGAAAATTTAAAGTGTTACAGAACTCAGTGCTGTGCTGATTTTGTCAGCCCCAAAACTAAGTGGGAAGAGATTGCTTACTGGAGGCATAATTATCTGTAGCTCAGAAAATTCATTGATTTTTTTAAAGCTGGGAGAGTATATTGAGAAGAAAATTTACAGTGTTTGTTTTGTACCCTTCTCTAAACATACTTTTTTTAAACTGTTACATATAAAGTGAGATGGATCCTTCTGTTTGACCCAGTATCGGTTTTTCTCTGTACAGTAGTACAGGTGGGAATCTCAGCCCGCTGCTGCTGATCTGTGAAAGTGCAGATACTACCTTACAGAATGAAGATGAGTTCCTAAATTCAGGTCTCCAAACATTCGATGCTTCTTTGCCTTACTCAGATGATACTTGAAGTGTGACCATTCCTTGCTTCTCCTTTGCTTTTCTAGTATCAGCTCTGAATGACTGTGTCTCAGACATTCCTTGTTTTCATGATGATTTGCCCTAAGAATTTCACTGTTATATGATAAAGTTCTTTTCTCCCTCATGCTTGTCTCATTTCACAAGTAGCAAAAATGGGAAAGAAACCTCACAAAAGTAGATTGTGATCTCAGGCTTAGAACTGCACCAATAAAATTTAGTGTTTACAAAAGCAAGAATCTTGTTGGGATCAGACATGACTATACTTCTGATGAGATTTTATTCATAAGAATAATGTTAGAGACATCATTCATAAAGGTAGTTATACTGTGTCAGTGCCATTGTCTATTTTTTTGGCAAAGCTGGCAACATGTGAAAGACCATATAGATTTATAAGAGAATTTCATATTGTCAACTGGCTGACCTCAGTCAGTTCTATCACTCTTTGTTCTGCAATTTGGTCCTGTCCTTGCACACCTTAGTCTCAAGGTTCTCCTTGTCTCTCCCTCACATCTTTTAGCTTTAGTTCCTAAAGCTAATCCTTTTTATTTAGAAGTTCCTGAACATTTTATTATAACATTTCTGTGGGACATCTGTGCTAGCCAGATATTGGTCTGTTACCAGAGAGTTTAAATGTTTCTCCCTGAGCTATCATACATGAGAGCATAACCAGAATCAGAGGTCATCCTTCATTCTTTATTAATTCCCGTTGAAATGGCGTATTTTAGAGCTCTTTGACTAAACACCCAAAGTTTAGTATCATAGAAACAGGCTGCTGAAGAAAGTGTTAAATGGAAGAGAGTTGCACATCAAATTAAAGCTTCCACTGTGTGGAAGATAGCTGAGAAACAAGCATTCAGAATAGCTGGATGAAGCAAGAGGATTATCAAAATTTTTGATCTACACAAATAAGCTTTTAAAATATCTTCACTACAAAGTAATCTTCTTTGTAGTGAACAAAAACTATCAAACAAGAACAAAACATCTGAATTCTCTTAGTGTGAGCAAGCACATGTTGTTTCAAAGCACGGAAATATAAGACCTAAGATTTCTTTTTCAAATCATATGTAAAGCTGGGCTAAAAGCGAGGTTAAAATTGAAGGTAAATTTATGGTGGTGACATGAACTAAGTGACACATGGCCCTACAGGGCCATTATTTTCAGGACCAATTTTGGCATATTTTATCTAATGTACTTATGTCAAATTACGATGAATGAGATTTGGACTTCTTCTTCATTAAAACCCATAGAAGACTGCCAGGAGCTCATTAAGCAATTTACTTGGTTAGCACTCTAGCCGTGTCTGTGTGTAGTACGGTTTATTTCAACTTGTTAGTTCCTGCTCTCAGTGGTTGCACATCTCAAGCACTCTGTGAACAGATAAAGATGATAGGTCAATGTGGCCACTAAATAAAAATAAAAGGCAAAGATTTGTGCAAAATATAAAGCATCATCCTTGCAAATGCTGAAAAGAAGTAATGCTTTTCATTCAGTTTGGGAGATGAAGTCATCTGCCTTCTTCAGTGGTCTTGAAGCAAAGCCAAACAATTTGTCTTGAGGTGACTTAGGATCTCACTTTTTCTTCAACATACAAACATACTAATTATACCATTTGTTTTTTGGCAAACCAGGATTAGAATGCATAAACTTCTGTGGTTAGTTACACTGTTAGCCCTGAAAAGTTGTTCTTAGTAAGAACTCATCTGTCTCAATTCATGTTTCAGTTGCAGTGCTCTGGAGGAGACACAGAACTGTACAAAGCAAGAGGTTGGACCAGGTGGCCTGGAACACTTTTTTTCTAACCTCATACCAGCTTTAATTCTATGAAGTTTTAACAAATGTTTTAAGGACTTGTATCTGCTTCTGTGTACTGATTGCCATTATAATTAATACTTTGAACAAATCTCATTTGTTCTTGTGATTTTACAGGACAGACCTGAGGTTTCTGCTAATGTGCATTTACATTACCTACTTATTTGTTTTTTACTTATTTGGTCTATAGTCTAAGATGAGAGATTGTGTCTAACCAATTAGCTGTTATTAATATCTGTTAGATTTTTTTTTAAGACGTAAGTCAGACACTTCACTTTTTCTCCTATGGCTATGACTGGTGGTGATAAAATGAATGTGTTCACTAGGAAACTGGGAGGATCATAAGGAATATGGAATCTTCTGTAAATGAGGAAGACATGAAATTTTTAGCACCTTAGTGTCTGTTGGGCAAAACATACTTTCAATCCATATTTGAACCAGTTCCCATTACTTGAATTTTGTTTTGTAGAGAGCTTTAGCCATGTCAAAGCTCTCAAAATCTGGATTTCAGCCAGTTTACTGCTAATTGGATCTTCAGAGGTGTCTGGAATCTAAACAGTATGGTGTGCAAAGATATTGTCAATCATTCAACAGAGATTGCATTCAGTTCTAGTGCTGCAGATATTCATACTCCAGCAGGCTTGCTGTTTATAGATGCCTGTATACATTTATCTCTCAGTAGGAGTCACAGAATCAGAATATTCTGAGTTGGAAGGATCACACAAGGATCACGGAAGTCCAGCTCCTGGCTCTGCACAGAACAGCCCCAAGAGTCACACCATGTGCCTGACGCTATTGTCCAAAAGCTTCTTGAACTCTGTCAGGCTTGCTGCTGTGACCACTTCTGTGAGGAGCCTGTTCCAGTGCCAAACACTCTCTGGGTGAAAAAAATATTTTCATAATATCCAACATAAATCTCCTCTGCAACAGCTTCAGGCCATTCCCTTGGGTCTTGTCACCAGTCAGCAAGAGAAGAGATCAGTGTCTGCCACTCCTCTTCCACTCAAGAGGAAACTGTCATAAGGTCTCCCCTCAGTCTCCTCTTCTCCAGGCTGAACAGACCAAGTGACCTCAGCCATTCCATATGGCTTCCCCTCAAGGCCCTTCACCATCTTTGTAACCTACCTTTGGACTATCTCTAATATCTTTATACCTTTCTTAAACTGTGGTGCCCAAACCTGCACACAGGACTTTCGGTGAGGCCGCACCAGCGCTGCAGTGGGGCAGGACAAACACAAGTGAGGATCTACAAGGTCACCTCTTCAAAGCTATTTTCTGTTCTCTTGCTCTAAGTAATGCAAACCTTTTTGTTATGCAATGGTAGCTTACATTCCTATTTATCTATGCTTTTGTGCATCTTTTCTAGTTTGTTTTTTTAATTTCCCCTGCAGGCATCTTCTTTTGCCTCAAGGCAGTCCCTGGATAAGTTCATTTTACCACACTGGTGGAATATCTGGTCTTTTGCATCCTCAAGCACTTGACGTTTATGTTTGGAAGTGTCAATCACTTTGTACGTTTTTGTGGGTGTTTTCAGAATCTGGGAGTCCTCTGCTTTCCCACTTTTGCATTCATACACACACACAAAAAAAGGTGTAAAAATAATAACCATTTCCACTCATTTGATAGTACACAGGGATCTTCACATTAAAGACACATGACTTTTTCAGTGGTCAGTGAGACTTTTTAGGGAAGTTTAAGTTATGAACACACCCTTCTTCTAAAATTTTCTAAGGGTCATGTAGAAGTTGGGCACAAGGGAAGGGGCTGCTAGCAGATTTTCATTAAAACTAATGAATGACAATTTTTTTAACTTCTGCTTTTTTGAGGACACATTTTTCTCATTAAAAGGGCAAAATTATCCTTTCCTTCTGAAACAAATAAAAAAAACTCTAGAGTAATAAAATCCTTCTTTTAATTCACTTTCCTCATAGGAGCTATGCCATAATTCTCAGTTTAGCCTACTACAGTGAGTTGTTTGCTCTAAACATAAAGCAGAAATACAGGTCATTCAAATCAAGATCATTAAGCAAAAATGTTATTGTAAGAAAATATTTGTATTAAAAAGGTCCCTAACAAAAATTAAACAGATAATTTTCAGATATAATTTAAGTAATCCTATGCTCATCCACTCTAATAATGCATCAACATGTTCCTTAACATAAACACAGTTCTACCATATGTAAAATTTACCTAAAATATTAAACTATTTCAACTGATGTTTATCAGCAGATTTTGAAAAGTACATCTGTGGTATTCTGTCCTAGCCTCCAGCAATATGTTACTCAAAGTCGAGTTGAACCAGAGGCAGTATTTGAATTTAACAGTCTTTGTCAGATTATTTCTTTAAGAGCTTTCTTAATAATTCTTATTTTCAAAATAGTTGCCTGTTCTTGTATCTTTGGATATTCATTTTCTTTTTAGACCTTTAAAAATAAATGATTAAAAAATCAAGAAACTCTTCTGAGATGCAATTTTAAGAACATATAACTGTGGTGTCAATTTATTTTAAATTTAACTACTATATTTTTTTTACCTTTTCTCCCTGTTCTGTCCTCAATAAAATTATAAGTAGCAGAAAGGGCATTATGTTTGTTGAGACTTAGCAAAAAACTATTCATGTAGATGAAACTTAACAGGAATCAAACTACATAGCTGCATATTTAATTACATGTGCTCAAATTACATTTGTCCTGAAAAACAAAAGTC
Organism: Sinosuthora webbiana; assembly: GCA_013397395.1. NCBI lineage: Eukaryota > Metazoa > Chordata > Aves > Passeriformes > Sylviidae > Sinosuthora > Sinosuthora webbiana. Next base: position 404,491 of record VXBN01007467.1, on the reverse strand, counting down.
AAGTCAATCTACTTTAAAATGCAATACATGCACTCATTATGGATTCAGCTAATCCATCACACACTCTGTTTCTGTCTTTATCCTTTTTTTTTTTTTTTTTGTCTCAATAGATTAGCATGCTTAGGTTTGGTTGTACTTCATATTGTAGTTCAGAAGGTCAGCTTTTACTGCAGGCGAAACTGGTTTACTTTTCACCTAGACATTGTCAAGCATAGGTGCCTTTATGTGTTAGGTGCAGGTTACAGAGAGAGCCAAGGCATGAAGTAGTCTATGCAGCAGTTCACGCAGACAGGTGCACATGTTTTCCTGTGTTGCACTAATTGTGTCAAACAGAGAGTGAATTTGTGAGGTTAGGCTAAAAGATCACAAAGACAACTAACTTCTCCATATCAGTCTGAATGTGTTATGTATTTATGTATATATATATATATATATTTTAATATGCCAGACATTTAATTCATACTCCATCTGACAGCACTGCAAGGACAAAGACCTATGTTGTAGGCCTGGCAAAATTCAGTTTGTCTATGCTTTTAAAAAGTGCTAAGCCAGCTCTATACTTTCAGTGATTTTTTTAAGACCATTAACTAAATGTGACAGATATCTGATTACAGCTTTGTTTCTCTCATGTTGACCTCCAGGTAAGTCTATATCACTTAAATTTATTTTATCCTATTTGTTTTTTAGATATGTTTAGCATTTTTCTTGATTCCCTCAACTTTCTATCACAACACACACAGACTATGATCAGAAGTGCTGATTACAGAGAATGTGCATGACATATAGGAATGTCATATTACAGGGAAATTGGGCTCTTAAGACCTTAATTAGCATGCCAGTTCCAAAATTTGAACATTTTATGAAAAATTCTCTTAGTTTTTATGTTAACCTTTAAACGGGGTACTACTCTATATTTTAATGACAATTTCAGCTGTTTACTTGCATTTTATCCCCAAAGAAGTAATCCTTTCCACTGCAGCTCCATTTTAGAGTCTTTAGTTTTCCGCATTTTAATCACCTTTACTGAGTTTTAGTGGTGACGATGAGGTGAATAATTTATCATACTCTAAACAGAGGCAAAGAAGCAGAGTAAATGATCCTTCACAATTAGATTTAGGAGGTGACTTTAAAATCTTAGGGGATTGCCCAATATATTAAAAGTAGTCAATTTAAAAATTTAATTAGAAAGGTAGAGCCTGGTTTTGTGTGTTATACGTGTACTTTAGGTTGACCCTGAAGAAGATTTCATTAACATTTGCTCATTTTTATGCATTTGTGTTTTTAAGATTCTCATCTTAATAATGGATCTTCTGCTTCCCTTTTTAGATAGACACAAGACTAAATACACTCAGGCAAAACAGATACAAAGCCATTAGTGAAAGGGCACATTTTTGAGCAGTCAATTAGGATAGTCTGGTCTATTTAAATTCTAGCCAATTTATTTTCCTTACACATTATATTCATTAGAACAAGTTAGAGAAGTTGAGGACTCTATATAAATGATCTTCTGAGTCTTTTTCCTTACAGAGATAATCTTACAGAGGTGACCTTAATTCTGTGGTATACAAACATATTTCTATTGTAGTTGAAAGAAAAGACTATAATGTTATTCCACTCAGAACTTGGATGTTTTGTATTGTTTTAAAGGTATCATGTCTCTCTTCAATATATATATATAAAGTCTAATGAAAAGTATTTCCTCACTGCAGTATTTTATTCCTTTCAGGAGGTTGAAATCATGGTGGTAGTTCAATGCTGTTGGTAAATATTAAGTGGTTTAGTAAGTTATTTATATGGCAAATCTGTACCCATGTAGATAGAATCATAGAACCTTGAAACTAAGCCCCATCTCCCTCAGCTGCTTCTCATAAGACTTCTGCTGCACACCCTTCACCAGTTCTGTTGCCCTTCTTTGAACACTCTCTAGCACCTCAATCAATGTCCTTCTTGTAGTGAAGGGCCCAGAACTGAACACAGGATTTAAGATGTGGCCTCACCAATGCAGAGGGACAAAAACTGCCGTAGTCCAGCCAGTGCACTATTGCCTCTTGACTACCTGGGCACCTGCTGGCCCATGTTTAGCTGGCTGTTGACCAGCACTCACAGGTCTTTTCCTAGCAAGCAGCTTCCAGTCACGCTTCCCCAAGCCTGTATCATGGGCTGCTTGTGACCCTAGTGCAAAATCTGGCACTTCACTTTGTTGAACTTCATACAATTGGCCTTGGTCCATGGATCCAGCCTATCCAGATCCCTCTGCAGAATCCTCCTATCCTCCAAAGCACTTCCACCCTATGTGGTGTTGTCTGCAAACTGACTGAGGGTGTGCTTGATCCCTTGGTCCGGGTCATTAATGAAGGTATTAAACAGGGCTGTCCACGATACTGAGCCATTGGAAACACCAGCAGTAACCAGCTGCAAGCTGGATGTAGCAGTGTTCACCATCACTCCTTGGGCTCAGCCATCTGGACAGACACTTTTCCATCCAGCCAAGAGTGCTCTCATCCAGGCCATGAGTGATGTCTCCAGAACAATCCTGTGGGAAATGGTGTCAAATGCTTTATTGCAGTCTAGGTAGACAATATCCACAGCATTTTCCTCATCCACTAGGGATGACACCTTGTCATAGAAGGAGATCTGGTCAGTCAAGCAGGACCTGCCTTTCATAAACCCATGCATGATCTTGTGTACTGTGCTGCATGATGGTGCTCAAGATGATCTGTTCCATGACCTTCCTGAGCACTGAGGTCAGACTGACAGGCTTGTAGTCCCCTGGATCCTTCTTCTGTCCCTTGTAGATGGGTGTCGCACTTGCTTACCTGCACTTAACTGGGATGTCCCCTATCAGGATGCTTGATTATTGATGGAAAATAGCTTGGCGAGCTCTTCCACCAGCTACTTCAGTACCCTTGGGTGGATGCTATGTGGCCCTATAGACTTGTGATTTTGAGTGGTATAGCCGGTTGCTGATCCTTTTTCCCATGGATTACTGGGGCTTCATTCTCTTTCCCATCCTTCTGGGATTCCATCTTTCAGCTCAGGGCCCAAGTATCCTGATAACTTGATAGGTTAAAAAAAAATAAAAACAAACAACTGATAGATTTTACTTTTAAAGACCAAGACAAAGATGATATTAGGTGCCGTAGCTATTTCCTCATTTTGGCTCTTCTATTTTTTTTTCCCTACACAACCCCATGACATCCATGTAGCCCTCCAGAGTTCCCTGCTCCTTCTTCCAGTTCAAGTTTCTGGTGTAATTTCTGTGGAGAAATATTCTATGGCACACCTGGAAGACTGTGATTATTCAATCTGTTTTCAAATTTAATTGAATTACTTTTATCTTGAATAACAGAAAGTGTCATTGGTTTTGGAGGTTTTTTTGTTCCCCTGCTCTAAGTAAATAGCCTTTGAATTTCACCTTTTGGAGATGACATCAGACTCACCAACTTTTTTTAAACTATCTTTAGAACTAGGAGAAGATTGATTACTTCAGTGTCAGGCATTATACTGAGGCTGACAGTTCTAGAGAGCTCCAATGTTAAGTAGCGTTTCTTTAGCACTATTCTTAGAAATAATATACACACCTTCACAGTGTTTCTAAAATTATATTTTTGTTTATTTAGACTGGATAAGTGAGACCATTTAAGCATTCCTCTCAGTGTCACTGCCAATAAAGCTGACCTTGGTTTGGAACAAAAATTTATTTTTAGAAGCTAAACTCCATCAAATTTGTTTTATAAGCCATCTTACCCTAGAATTCAATAAACAAATTAATAAGTGAAATAATAATAACTGATTTTACTGGAAACTTTATGATTTTATTTCAGGAAGAAGAGAAGAAACACCTGCTCTGTAAAAGAAATAATTGCAGCTCCATAGGATAATATTTTCATGCATTTTAGCTCAAAGTTGAAGGCATCTCTTTGGGGAAGGGTAAGCTTCATTAACAATTATAAATCATGTTTTAAACATCTTATTTGAATGAAGCATGTAGCACTAAGAGTGAGATATTGGAGCCTTTTGAAAATTATCTAAAACTATTCTTTGACTTCTGCTAGATCTAAAATTTTAAACAAGGTCTAACCTAATATTTATCCTCAGTTGAATAAGTTCTATTGAAGCTTGTGACAGAAACTTTTCTACAGGAATCTGTGAAAAGATGTCCACATTCTGTGGGACCATAATGAAATTACATGTGTCCACAGATTTATGTGTTTATATGTTTCAAAATATCTTTGTGATCCAAGAAAATAATACTGATTCTTTTTTTGCCATTAGATGGTTTTGAGGCAAAACCCCAATGTGGTAGTAAATCACCTCTAAAAACTCAAAATAGTTTCTCAAAATGGCTTAATCTTTTTTCTCACATGACAAAACTAGAGAAAGTAAATGGAGTTACACCAGTATATGTTAAGTGTTTTGTATTCTATATTCGTGTGATTTTAAGAGTATGAAAGACTACACAAACACAAAATCAATCATAAGCTCTGAACAACTGAGATAAAAAAAGAAATAAATTTTTTAGAAGTTCAGCTGATAAAAAAAAATTCAGGGCATGTTATAGGACCTGAAAAGCATTACCTGTCATGTGAGCGTCTAATGATTGCTTTGCCTTCTAAAACTGCATCTAAACTAAAATCTCTAAGTGCGATAACTGTGTGAGTCAGCTTGTTAAAGCATCCAGGAGCCTTCTCAGAATGTCAGTATTCTCCTTGTGGGAGAATAGTGGACGTTGTGTAATGGTTTACTTCCTTAACTTGTTGTGATTTGATATTTTGGATTTGCGTTTTTGATTTTTCAGTGTAAAGGAGCAGGAATGCATGACAGAAAAAAATTCAGGCCAAAAGAAAATATAGTTGCAATAGCTGGAATAAATTATCATCAGTCAAGACGGCTTGGAGGGTGGGGACATCAGAAGATCTATTCCAAGGCTGTGATAGATTTTGAGGACAGAGCAGTTAGAGTCTTTCCCATTGTGGAAACCATTTGAGTGTTTGTTTTTGGCTTTTTTTTTTTTTTTTAATTAAGGCTTGAATTTTCTCTATTTGGTGGATTAAACAGAATATTAATATTTCTCATCTGTGAAATTAAATCTTTCATAAACCCAGAGGAAAACAGAGGCAGTACCTGTATGTTACACAGGTCAGACAAGTAGTCTTGACTTACCTAAGACACCATTATTGCAGCAGAACAGTCTGGTTTCAATATGTCAGCTGTACTCTTCAACTAAAACTAGTGGGCAAACTAGCATCAACAAGCAACCAAATATATTTCTCTGAGTGCATCAGAGCATACCCAGGTAAAATCAAGCCTAATTAAGAGTGAAGTTAAGCTTAGTGAAAACCTGAATTTGTTTATTTAGTTTGACTTGCAATCTTATCTTAGTTAATCATTGGCTAGCCTTACTATATCAAGTGCTAAAACTTTAAGTGCATTTATTAACAGTAAATAAAAATCTGATTTTTTGTTACTTCAATAAACTGGACTATTTGTGCATCTATGATTGTAAACTTTTTGTTGACTGCAACTGGACTTACATAGTGCTGAATTGGCTGCAATCACAAACTAAGCCCAGCCTCACCCAACCCTCTGAGGACCAGTTGGAATGCAAAGGAGTTTATTTTCCGCCAGATTTCTTTACTCTTAATACGCCAGTATTGGGGGAACTGTGTGTCTGGAAACCTCTGTAATGCATAAAAGCATGCTACTGTCATACACATTAAAACATTCTTCAGGAATCGCACTGAAAGTTTTAAATTTCAATTTTTGCAAAACAGGGGCACTAAGAAACAGAAAAAACTGTTTTCAGAGGCTGAAGTTATATTGGCATTTGCAGTTCAGGTAAATAATATCAGTTCACGAGCAAATACTGCATTTTTTATCTTTATTTCCCAGTAAAGTAAATACTGAATTTAATATGAAGCTACCATTGTGACAAGGTAAAGATGCTTACAGCAAAGTTAGATTGTAACACAGGCTGTGATTCAAACCCAGATCTGTGATTACTTTGGTGAAATTCAGTGACACTAGAAGTCTGTATGGGGTCTGAAGTTGTAAGCCCAGATATTGATATTGGCCTTGGGTATTTTATAATACAAACCATGCCTCTAGCACCATGTAAAGGTGCAAATAACTTCCACAGATATCCTATATTTCTTTATACCTGCTTGCTTAGAATATAATCTTAGGGGACAAGTATTTTATTTATTACTTTGGGGTTTTTCCTTTTTTTTTTTCTCCTCGTAAATAAAACATACTTCAAAGCATAGAGGAAATTGAAGTGGCTAAGAAGTTACTTCTAGCCTTAACTTCAACTTTTTCTTATAATTATATTTGAACTATGATTTTCATCTACAGAGAAGTCTTAATATACTCTTCCTTGATAATTGTATTTCTAAGACAATAAAGCCTTACTTTATGAATACAGCTTTGCATTCTGGTAAATAATGGAAAAATACGGCTATTTCACATAGAAGGAAAACATGAGTATATTTTCTGCGAAACATGGCTAGAACCAGTATAGGAGTTCTAATCTGAGTATGATTCTGTATCTCAATAAAATCTTGAGATTAATTGGAGAAAAGGATTCTAATTCTGAGAAATAAAGTACATTTTTAGTAATATAAGTATATAATGAGAATTTTTCTTGATTTCTTTGGTCACGGTCATCAGCAACTGATGACGTACTTGATGAAATAATGATGACTATAGTAATTTAATACTGCACATAAATGCCAGAACTTTACAGCATGAATCTTGCTCCCTGGGGCAGTGAAACCCTAATTGCATAACTGGGTGTGTTACTCAAGGAGTTTACCTCAAACCATGCTAAGACCACCTAAACGCGCTATTATAAATAAATCTAGGTTACTTAATCTGTTCACATATTTTTTGAAAGCCATGGATCTAGATTACTGCAACTATAGTAAGGGCACATACTGCCTTATGTCTGTATTAAGAAGACAGCAGCCACTAAAAGGATTGAGTTGTGATTGATCTCAATGAACACCTCTCAAAAGCATGACTTCCTCAGGCATGAACAACACCCAGCCTTTCTTCTGTGCCTGTACATTTTTCCTGTTCTGTGGAAATAGAGGCATATTTTCCTTGAACGGTCTTATGTGAAAATGTACACATAAAACATAGAGTAAATCTTAGCAAAAACAAGGTACAAATTAACATGTTTTGCTTTTTCACTTGACAGCATCTCATTTATTTATTACCTATTCTTTTTCTCTCTCTCACTAATTATAAAAGTGCTTGTAATAGGAACTTGAAATCCTTCATGTCAGGAAGCAGGCTCTAAACAAAGTCTACTTTCAAAGCAGCAGCATAATTTATCTGCTGAAATGAGAGTTGCTTGAAGATGGGAAAACATTTGCAAATTATTTGGAGGCAAGTGATTCTCTACTTGATAATCATTGTATGTTCATATTTTTAAGCAAGGTTTTGTTTCACACTGAGATGTCCAACTTCGTAATCTCTTCACCCTAATATGCAGAGTTAGCAGAGATTTCTCCCAGCTGTCAGACAACAGAAAAATTGATCTGAGAGGATGTTGAACATGTACTTAAGCAGAAAATTCAATAGTGCCCTTGTACTTTGTTAAGATAGTCCCAACTGCATAACACTGGTTGGAACCAAAAACACAAGGGCAGAAGTTCTCTAGTTAGATTTTATTTAGTAACTTGGTCATTCTGGCAAAGATAGACCACCTAAACGCCTTAAGTTAAAACTTAACTTAAGTTTTCTTTCAGCAGCTGACATTCAGAAACCCCAGGCATGGCAACTTCCTGCCTCCAAAACTCCACACAAAAATTTCCTTTTATTAGGTTCTTCACTTATGTTCTTACCCAGAGGTACTCAATAGAGGGAGATATGGGAAGTTGTGAGGCTCTTTTCCATCTCACAGACATCATTAAAGGTGAACCAAACCATGAGAACTATGCCTACCTCTTCCTCCATTCAGAATTGGACCATTTCAACAGAAATGATGATTTAAAATACAGATGCCTTGCATGTAATGACCCTAAAGACATATTAGACATTTGTTTGNACAGAAATGATGATTTAAAATACATATGCCTTGCATGTAATGTTCCTGTGCTAATTGGCATAATGTTAAAAAAATAATAACATAAATTGGAATACTTAGTTCCTTACAAATATAAAAGTGAAAATACATTTTCCTAAAAATATGTCTGTTTCGTCTTCTGTACATAAGCTTGTTTTAAACAAAACATACAATATTCCCCCCTGCTCACACAGAAAAAAAGAAATTAATCCATGAAAAAGAACTGATAATGAAGAGAAAGTCTGGAGCATTTGCTTGCATCAGACATATAAAATATGTTTACATAAATCAGTTAAGATATTGTGACTGTATCAAGATTTTATGAACTTTTATATTATTTTTGTTTTAGGAAATCCTCTAGCTCATATCAAGAAGTAGGAATTAGGAACAAAAAACCTGGGCTTCCTAGGTAAATAGTAGCTATGGTTATTCTGGTTTTAATCTTTCAAACTGAATTGGAATATATAATTTTATACTGAATCAGTATCACTTCTGGATGCCACAATCACCGTGTAGATATCTATGACATACCATTGTAGCATATCGAAGGTCAGAATAAATTCTGTACATTTTTTGCAAAATCTTTGAGTAAACACAGTGAGTCAGGAAGGCAAATCTTTAAGTCTTAAGTGACTGAAGACATATTAGACATTTGTTTAAAATCTGATTTGTGATGAAAGATCCAGTATTAAGGAAGTGGTCACTAATGTAAAAATATTATCTTATTAAATCTTGTCCTTTGTGTTGGTCCTTTGTGTTATGTTCACTGTCATAACCTTTCATCTTCCTAAAGGTTTAACTTCTTTTACTGTTTCTGCTTTTGGCCAGCCAAAGTTTCTCTTTGATTTCTATTGCATGATGCAGTTACCAATCTAGACTTAAATGAAATTTGATTATTTATTAAGGTGTGATTTGAAATCTTGAATTGTCCTTTGTGTAGAGTAAAAAATGCTACTAGTATATTATCTACCATAATTAGTTTTAAATTGTGGATTTATACAACAAGACATTATGGCAACCAACAGGGTTTTCAGGGTGGTGGCAGACTGGGCACAAGAGCCAGACTTGTTTGAAATTTAAATGTGCCAACTGAGAAATACTCCTTATAAAACAGTGCAAAATTTAGTTAAGACACTTTTTTTGCTGAGGAACTATGAAACATTAATAAGTCAGGATCTATGTGTTTCATGTAATTTATCATTAAAATAAGCATAAGACATAATTTTGTTGAACTTATACTAAAATAACACAAAATCATTCTCCCTTCTAAGAGAATTTTTGCCAACATAATTTCTTATGGAATGATTAGATGGAGACTATCTTACCAAACAAAATGTTTCACATAAAGCTACTGTATTTTTAGATACAAAATTTAATGTAAATTTCATTCAAAATTTCATTCTCTTCAGACTCCCATGGAAAAATGTGTGAATAAAGAGCAGAAAGAGGAATTTTTAGAACATCTGCTCAATTTACTAAAAGAAGAGAAACAAGAAATGGCAAGCCTTGATATTCATTGTTGCAGAAGCAGTTTCTTCTAGTTTTGTCAAGCATATTTTACAACATTTGGAAAATCTGAGAGTTAAAAAATGTCAAAATGTTACATTAGGGATTGCACACTATTAACTTTTCCATTTGTTTCCATAAAAATCCCATGGTAAGTAACAATTACTTCCAGTTTCTCTTCAGTTTTATTTGAAATGTCTAGTGCCTGGTTTCACAATTCTGACAATTCTGAAATAAGTTTTAAATATCATGCTGCAAAGTGATGTGAGCCTTCATTTCAAAGATGGGAGAAAGACTGGGGTTTAGCTTTTGGTCTGACAAGGTCAACTATTAAGCTACCATACTGTTCTTTGCACTGTAGTCAAATACTTTGTCAGGGAGTACAGAAGACATATATGTAGGATCCACACATACAATGATCTGTTTATGTCAATTATTTGGGGAATTCTAACTTCTGAAGGCAGTAATAAAATGAGAGGAATTACTGAAAATTATCTGGACTTATTTTCTACCATTTTTATTTTAGAATGTCAGTTTTCCTTTGGAATACACTCAATATTTGTGTGTTTTTGAGCTACAAGAACAACTGTTCTTCTTTGGGTACGTGCCCAATGTCAGTGTTCACAGTGAAGCGTTTGGGATTATTAATAGAGAATTACCAACAGCTGGACTCTAAAAAGACTGGAGTAAGTTCAAACTAAGTGTTTACAGAATGCAGTGTAAGCTCTCACAGCACGAAGGTCAGGGAAGATAAACTGAAACCTTAAAAATAAAGCAGAGGTCAAGGATGCCCAGGAGTAGGATCTGTTGCAAATATCCATAATCCAATTCACTGCAGCAGATCCCACATTTAAACTATCAAAGTTAAGTAAAGTATCTTTTCTTGTATGCAATGACAAAAGACCTCCTAAGGGGGCCATTTTGATTGTGAACTTTTCCAGTTATTCTGTTTATCAGTGAATTGGTCCTAATGTAAAATGAAGTAAGACACCCACGGTATGAAGCTACAAGCAAGAATTTGCTAATCATCATCAGTTTTAC
>VXBN01007467.1:316176-393829 GCA_013397395.1 Sinosuthora webbiana | reverse complement strand
AAAAAAAAGAGAGAGAGAGGAGAAAAGGAAATCTTAATGACAGTTTGTAATTTCCATGCTGGGCACAGTGTCAGAGAGACATCCAAAACTCCCTTGGTTTGGACAGAATAAATAAATTTTTAAAAACCCAAGCAAAATGCACCACCACTAACAAAATGAATTGAAAACAGCAATAACAGTTGAGAAAAAGCCCAGTAAGTATATTATACTATATATTTATTCAGCCTAAGAGAGGGGACTTGCAAGTGTCCTTAGGAAAGAAAGTAGTCTTTAGGAAAGAAAATAGTGAAGTAGGTAGCAACTTCTTACAAAGATTCTTCTGTGATCCTTCATTTATGTGAGCATTATTACATCTAGACATGTAAAATCAATTTCTCCTTCATGAGACAGTGGATGGCAAGGGCAATCATATTACGCTGTGTCTCTATTAAATGTACTGTTCCCTTAACTAAAATAGCACATATTCAAGGTGAGAAAACAAAGTCAAGTCTATTTTTATTTCTGATGTAAAATATAATCTATGGTTTCAGCAGGCACAGAAATAGGTTACAAGCCAAAACCTTCCTTCTTTAGAGACAAAGAAGTGGTTTCTATGTATGCATGTATACATTTATAAATATGTATGTATTTTCAGACTCCGGACATTATTAAAGCAGCAATACGTTTCCATGTCATAAGAAGTAAGCATAAATTAAATATTGCTTTTAATGTTCTAAATGAATGAAAAGAGGAAAACGCAAAGTAACTGAGTGGAGGAGGATGGATTTGTGTTGGTTTTGCTCTGGACTACAGTCACAAATAGTCAGGTAATTTCTCTCTCAAAGAAAAAGGTAGAAGGTACAAGAGTGCACATTGCAGACAGTTTTTGAGGTACAGAGAATTTTTTATAATCAGCAGCTATTTCAAAGTTCTCCAGGACACAAATTAAGGTTTCCTGTGCCACTGAATGTGGTCTTGGTCTTTTATGTACTAGTCAGTACCTCAAATATGCAAAGCTTGTAAATTGGACATGGCACAGGCAAAGATAATAAGTGACATTTACAATTATTTCACACAAGTTGCATTAGGTTTTTTTTTTGACTTTTGGCCTTAGAAGCTTTAGAGCACATTTGAGTTACACTTGTCTTTTTTTTCTCCAAAGCTGTGAGAGCTAGGAACTTCTAAGATGAAGCACAGATTTTCTTCTAATTACATGACTGGAGAAACTGGAGCTTACAGTTTGTACAACACAGGAATTGCTATAAAATTACGAGTTGACAAGTGTGTACTACATAGAAAAAATCTTAATCCAAAACCAGAATCTTGACATAAGAAAACCTAATAATTATTTGAAATTATTTGCCTATAGGCATGCAAGTAGTAAAAATGGAATGGTAGCATCCCTGTGGGACTAGACTTATAGGGAAATCCACTGAAAACATCAAAATTATCTTATTCTTTCACATATTTCCATCTCATCTGAATATAAAACTCTATTCTTGCCTTCTTGTGTTTCCTATTGTTTAGCTTTCTAATATTTACACTTCATGCAATTTTCATCTTTCTTTTCTACTGGAAGCATAAAGTACATTTTTCCTACTCCTAAGTAAAGGATTTCTATGTAGAGACAGTTCTGTTTTTATGTCATCATAAAATGCAGAATGTCATCATACACAAGTGCTGGAAGTGACTGTATTTGGTGATCAGGCATGTTTAAAGGCATGACAGAGAATTGCAGATTGCATGGGCTGTTCTGATGTAGATGTAGAATTCCACATTTACAAAGCCCTCCACTCAGATGTCATGAGGATTGAGAAGCCTGATAAAATATAAAGAAGTCTTTTCAACGGGGATACCCTCACCCTGTATGATGCCTGATCAACCTAGACTGATCTAGTTAATGAGATCTGGGGGTGATAAGCATCCACATGGAGATGGCCATGTGTTTCTGAATGAAGAGTGCAATTGTCACTTATCTATGCTGAAATAGTATGAAGTAGTTCTGGGGTAAATTCCGTCAGCCATTCAGGAGAGAAAATATTCATTTGAAGTGCCAAGGTCCGCTGGCTACCCCCCAGAACAGCAGCAGTCTCAGTCTCACACATATGGAATCGTACACACAGAATCACTAGGTTGGAAGAGACCTCCAAGATCATGGAGTCCAACCCAGCCCTAACACCTCAACTAAACCACGGCACCGAGTGGCACATCCAGTCTTTCTTTAAACACATCCAGGGATGGTGACTCCACCACCTCCCCAGGCAGACCATTCCAATACTTTATCACCCTTTCTGTAAAGAACTTTTTCCTAATATCCAACCTATATTTCCCTTGGTGCAGCTTAAGACTGTGTCCTCTTGTTCTGTCAGTTGCTGCCTGGAGAAAGAGACCAACCCCCACTCACTGTCTTTTAGCTCACAAAACACTATGTGTTCAGAGAAAAAAATCTTCCCATTTCCATCAGCTTGTGGGAAACCTGACCTAGTGGATGGCATCGCTGCCCATGGTAGCTGGAGGGGGCTTCAAACTAGGTGATCTTTAAGGACCCTTTCAACCCAAACCATTTTATGGTTCTATATTACTGTTCTTGCCAAAACAGCAGCAGGTACCATTGTCTGTCACCTAATGGCAACTTGCCAAAAACATTTTGTGAGCCTCTGTGTGTGATGATGGCCTGGACCATTGGTTGAGTTAAAGTAGTTGGAAAATCACTTGAAAATGGCACATGACAGCTTCAGAAAACATGGCTTGCTGTACAGAAATATAAGGTATGTCAGGATCTTGCATCAGGTTCCTGAACTCCAGTTGTTTCAGACCTAGTCTCTGTTGCTAAGGACTTTCATGGTATATATAAAGTAAGCCGTGTCTTTAAAAAACATTAAGAAACTCAGATTAAAACTTTTCCTTGATAAACCTCCTCTTTTGAAACCTGAACTGTTATTTCATTGTGAAGCTGCTTTACTCAGCTTCTACAAATGGACTTTTTAACTTTATGTGCTGAGAAAAATCTCTCAAGGCCACCATGATGAAAATTCACACTGCTTCGCCTATTGGAGGATTTTAGTACTGAATCTCTTTGTATCAGTAGCAAGCACATTCAGAGAAGTTTTTATAGCAGGTAATATTTCCTTATTTATTTCATGTTGATGCTGGTCTTGATTGTCAGTGGGATTAAAGCTATGTCATCAGTTGTTGGTATCATATAATGTACTAATAAATTGCAACAGCTTGACCTTGCAACCTGTGTCCTAAAATTATCTATGAGGCTACTCTAAATTATCTAATACTGTAGCTCCTTTTTTGACCATACTGTCAGGGGTCCCAAGAGTACACCTTTAGAAGTCTCGACACTATGTCTTGATGTAAAATGCCGACCAAGAATTTTTGTAAAGAACTGACTCTCCCTTCTAAATAAATATACATTTGAAATGTGTACTTAAAGTCTTGAGAAATTACTAGGTACCCTCCTGTAGAAGTTTAAGGTAGATTTTTGGGAGGAAACCTCCTAAGGGGGCCCTCCCTCCCCTCCCCCAACCAGTTCAGGGAAGAAAAACCTCCTCCGAGAGAAGTGGAAAGAACCCTGTTTATTAAACAGGCAAAGCACTCCCCAGCACAATAAATTCAACAATACCGGATGACAAGAACTTTGTGCTGCTCTGGAGAGATGACAGGATTAGAAAAGAAGTCCTTCCTGGAGGTGGTTGCTCTGTCTCAGTCCCTCTGGCACTGGGAAGCACTGCGCAGGATGTATCTTGGTGGGTTCCAGGTGCAAGCCCCCACGGCGCTCCCTGGTTCTTCAGTCCAGAGAGATTGTAACAGTTCCAAGGGAAGGCAAAAAAAAAGAGGAAAAAAAAACAGGAAAGAAAAAAAAGAAAAAAAACAGGAGGAGAGGAAAAAAAAGTGAAGCTTCTCCTCCTCCGCTAGCTACTTCCTAACTAGCTAACTAACTACTGAAAGAAAAAAAATCTCTCCGTCCCTCGCTGTGTGTTGCTGAATCTGACTCTCAAAGCCAGCCGGCGGAGGAAAGTTTCTGAAAACAAACCATGTGCCTCTCCCTTCCCCTTGCTCCCAGACCTAACACCAAAGGCACACAGGGCAATATCCAACAGAGACCCAACAGACAATTGGGGATACAAACCTCATCACGTCATCCCAGGACACCTCCCACATTGTATGCAGTCTAGTACCTTTATAGTCTAATTACCCTTGTGAAAATCTTAGTTCAAGATTATGTAAATTACATCTAAGCACCTTAAATGGTATTGGGAAAAAGATGCAAAAATAAACTTGATGGTTCAACATAAATATATAGTGCTAGTTACAAGAATATACTGAAATTATTAAATGTAAATTTAATAGAAAAGAATTGACAGGAGAGAAAACCTCTGTTTCTTCTAGGTTAATGTAAATTAGTCTCTAACCCTCTCCCAATATCCTTTTAGCTCCTGAGCTCAAATTTACTAGTCTTTCTCAACCAGAAATGGCAAGAGGTTATGATATGACACTACCACCAGCAGTGTCAAATTCTTCATCAGCTAGCATTTATTGCTAGCAAGGGAAGAAGGAGAGATGATTGTCTTTCTTGTTCTTCTGAGACAATTAAGANTTTGGTGGTTTTTTTGTTGTTTGTTTGTTTGTTTTGGGGTTTTTGTTTGTTTGTTTGTTTTTCTGCCCTCAGGTTTTGTTACCAGTCTACTTTTTTACACAGTAGCCTGCTTAAACCCCAATTAAAACAAAACATGTTAGAATTCTGAGTTTCCTAATTTTTCTTAATTACCCTGACTAGCCTCATCTGGGACAGATCCTCACCATATCCTTTCCCTGTAGTGCCATGGCATTTATTTAAGATTAGACTTGGACCCCTATTTTTTTCTTAAGGTAAATTACAGTGGTCTGTTTTCAGTCCTGCCTTTTTCCCCAGCTTGGATCTTCAGCTATGTGAAGAGGTATGAAAACTAACAGAATTGAAATATTCAAACACTTCTGGTTTTGCCTTCATATGTATCTTCATCAATGTATCTTCAATCAATGGTATATATAATTTGACAGTGTTAAACTTTACCAAGACACTACAAGTTATGATAAGTGAGAGGAGATGTATTTAATTAGGGAATGATGTAAAATAACTGAGCATCACTAATAAAATGTTTTTTTCTAAAATCAGAACTTATGTGAAGTAAAGATGCTGATAACACTCAACTTTTTAAAGCAGAGCATTCACTGGTTTGTGCAAAGTGAATTTCAATACAAAATGTTAATTTTCCATTCCAATTTCCATCCCAAATTTTCAACTGATCGTTGCGCTGATTTTGTCTGGGGGAGAGTTAGTTTTGTTCATAATAGCTAACATGGGGTTGTGTTTTGGATTTGTGCAGAAAACTCTACATCTATTGTTGAGAACATAGAGATTACTTTATTACTGCTTAGCACTGTTTACATACATCAAGGCCTTTTCTGTTTCTCCTACTACCGTGAGAGTGAGGGTCCTGGGGAGGCACAAGAATTTGGGAGGGGACACAGCTGGGACACCTGGCCCCAGATGACCAAAGGGATATTCCATATGACATGGCATCATGCTCGAGATATAAGATGGGGGACAGAACAAGGAAGTGGAAGAAGTTTTGAGTGATGACATTCGCCAAGTCACTTTTGCATGTGATGGAGCCTTGCTTTCCTGGAGATGGCCGATCATCTGCCTGATGAGGAAGCAGTAAATTAATTCCTTGATTTTCTTTGTTTGTATATGCAGCTTTTGCTTCACACATTAAACTGCCTTTATCTCAACCCATGAATTTTCTTACTTTTCAATTCTCTACCCCATCCCTCTGGGGGAACTGAGCCATGCTGTTCCTTAGCTGCAACCTGGGGTTAAACCATGATAAGCATGAAACTGTTTTGTACAGTTGATAGCGGAGTTTAGCATTTTGAAACATCTTCCATTTGTAAAACTAAAAGGGAAAGTGGCTGGTCTCTCATCATACATTTTCAAATTCTTTAGTGATCCAGTAACATGGAGATATTGGCTCTGAAGAGAGCTATAAATAATTTGAGAATTTCACTTTGCAGGAGGAACAAAATTACATATTGCTTGTTAAAATTCTGTTTCTTATCATACTTCAGAAGCACAGGTGAAAAAAATAAAGCTGAAGTGCAAGCCGACACTATACTCATGTTAAGGATGCTGACTGTCAAGTGTGCAAACCCAAGGGAGCTGTGCTTCTCTGTACTCATGTAGAGTCTTTGATCAACTGCATAACTACTCACTCTCAAGATTACAATGAGTATCTTGTGTGCATTCATTTTGGAATGCATTTAAAATTATATTTAATGAGGAAGGGCAACTAAACTCTTAATCTAACTGCTAGTGTGATGGTTATGAATTGGTATTCATCTTGAACTAGAATTTGGTGTCATTCAAAAGGGACTGTTTAAGTTTTCCTAATATTTTGTTCTTGCCCTACTTGCCAGTATGCAGGGTCAAGGACTTCATTCCCCTACTTGTGAATTACCACCTGAAAAGTTTTATCATATGACAGTCTCTGATGCTTATAAACCTCATTGGATTCCCTGCTCTTTTAATTTTTCTGGACTTCAAAGTGTTTAGGACAAGTGGTGATTAGGTGCCCAAGGCATATAAAGTAAATGGATTAATAGCACATCTTCTTCAAACGTCCCTTAGCAACTTTCTTTGCAAGTTACCTAAAAAGTCATCTTTATGCATCTATATAGCAATATCACACTATTGGTGAGGGATGTGAGCAATTATGGGAGACCTGCTGTGGATAAATATACCACTCAGTGTAAAAGACTAATACAATTACTTAGAATCATAAAATATCCTGAGCTGGAATGAACCCACAAAGATCATCGAACGCCAGTTCCTGGGCTCTGCACAGGACAGCCCCAAGAATCATGCCACTCTTCTTGAACTCTCTCAGGCTTGGTGCCATAACCACTTCCCCAGGGGAGCCTTTTCCAGTGCTCCACTACCGTCTGGGTTAAAATCCTTTTGCAAATATCCAACCTAAACCTCTCCTGACACAAATTCAGGCCAGTCCCTCAGGTCCTGTCACTGGTCACCACAGAGAACAGATCAGTGTCTGCCCCTCCTCGACATCTCATGAGGAAGCTGTAACTGCCATGAGTTACATCAGTCTCCTGCCATCAGTCTCCTCCAGGCTGAATAGACCAAGTGACCTCAGCTGCTCCTCATACAGCTTCCCCTCAAGGCACTTCACCTTTTCTGCTGTCCTTTGGATGCTTCCTAACAGCTCAATGTCTGTTTTATATTGGGGAACCCAACACTGCCCCCAGCACTGGAGGTGAGACTGCCCCAGTGCAGAGCAGAGCAGAGCAGGACAATCCCCTCCCTTGCCCAGCTGGCCATGCTCTTCCTGATGCCCTCCAGGACAGGGTTGGCCCTTCTGGCTGCCAGGGCACTGCTGACTCAGATTCAACTTTCTGCTGACCAGGGCCCCCAGGACCCTTTCCATGGCACTGCTTTCCAGCCTCTCATTCCCCAGTCTGTCTGTGCACCCAGGCTTGCCCCATCTCAAGTGCAGAATTTGGCACTTGTCTTTGTTAAAGTTTACGTGGTTGGTGATTGCCCAACCCTTCAGTTTGTCCAGGTCTTTCTGCAAGGCCTTCCTGCCTTGGAGGGAGTCAACACTCCTCACAATTTTGTATAATCAGTGAACCTGCCCATGATCCATTCAAGTCCTGCATCCAAATAATTTATGAAGGTGTTAAAGAGCACACTAGCAGAACCCTACTAGTGACAAGTTACCAGTCTGATGCACCCCATTCTCTATAACCCTCTTTGCCTGATCCGTGAGCCAGTTGTTCTCCCACCACAATGTGTTTATCCAGCTGTGTGCTGGCCATTGTGTCCAGAAGGAACCTGTGAGAGATGGTATTGAAAGCTTTACTGAAATCCAAAGAGATTGCCTCATCCAGCTTCCCTTGCTACTTGCATTACCCTATTACAGCCCTTTTGCTATCCAGGTTCACAGTTTTCTTTTTCTTAATATCTTGTTTCTCTTGGAGCACACAGATCAAAAGTTGCTATGATGTTCATTATTTGCCCTGCTTTTCCAAGAACCCATCCAGGTCCCTCCAAAACATCAAGATACGGTATAGTTAGATCCCATTACTATGTCATAGACATGCCAAACCTCCCAACCCTATGGTTGCTGTGAGTTCTATTTTAACTGCAAGCTCATTGGCAATAACTAGAGATGTTATTGCTCTCTTTCTACTATAGCCTCAGCCTTTGTGCTCAAGTTTGCAAGCTTTCTTTTCTTCTGTTTTTACCTAGTTATACTACAGTGTGCTTTTCAGCATTCCGTCCAGGCAGGCTTTTTTTAATTAAAATTTCCCCTCAATGTTTTCAAAAGGAGTTAAGGGAGCACTGAAGCGCTGATACAGTAATTCTAATCTTGTGTATGTCCTGGGTGTCAGAAGTAGTCAAATTGAGGTCTAGTGTGAGAGTAAAACTATATTAGATAGCTGACAAATATTACAGCTAGAGAATCTACTCTTCACTCAGATAACACAAGTACCTGTATGTCAGTAGGAATAGTAAGACAATTAGTTGTGGAAGACTGCCGGAATCTAGAATTTGGAGAGATTGTTGTATCTTTGTTACAGCTCAAAACAATGCTAAACAAAGTTTGTGATTCTGTTCAAAGCAACAACAAAAAACTAGCTAAATTCATGCCAGAAAACCTTTAAGCCTTATCTCCAGACATCAGGAATGACCAGTCAGTACAATGGCAGGAATCAATCCTGCAATAAGCAGTTATGGAACAACTTTGACTAGAGAAGTTTTTTCTTCTGAATGCTAATATTTTGTTCACCTACCATCTTTACGTTGTTCTGTATTTTACTATTTTCAGTAGACATTTTTTTTTTCTTAAATCCATCAGTGTATCTAAGTCATAGCATAACATGAGAGAAGCAGGAGTGAAATATCTACATGTAGAAGCAGTTTCAATCATCTCCCCTTTAAAGCTAAAATGATTAATATATTGTTCTTTAAAAATCATATTTACTTATTTAAGTCTTCTGCTCCCCCCAGAATTGCTGAACAAATGAATACTGTTTTAATGATAGGTATAGAACATCATGCCCTGACTGCCCCTGGAGAGTTGCTACTGTGACTGTGTATTTGCTTGGGAGTGGGTGAGGAACACTGTAGCAAAAAGCATAGAAAGGAAAACTTTTTTCACAAGAGTGTTGCAGTGCATGTGACCAAAGATGGTTAGGTGATGGATGAAGTAAGTGTTGTGGAAGCATTACAGCATTTTAAAAGTACCCAATTAATATAGCTGGTTGTTTGATAACACAAGAAAATAACCTGAAAAAGTAACATCTAAGAATTATTTGAGGTGAAAACTTAAATCCAGACAGACTTGCAAGACAAGAAAAGACACTATAGAAATAAAAGCATTTATTTCCTTGGTTTCTGTTTCTTTCGTACAGGTATCAGAATATAGGTTGCCTGTCTCACTGTGCGTGCTTTGCTGAACACTTAATAGGTGGGATCCCATTATTGTCAGAAAATGAGCATTTTGGCTTCTTATAAAGAATATTTTTTTTTTATTGGTTATAAATAACTTTCTCCTCCAGTTTACAAGCCAGGGGAACTCGGTCACGTGGTTGTTGCACAGAACAACACCATGTTTTATAAGACTTGAAAGGCTTAGTGGCTTTTCTCTGCCAGAAGCTAGGTAGAAGATCCTGTTCTGGTTTGGAATCAAACAATAGACTTGCCGTTGTACTTAGCTGGCTAGAGAATAATGTGCCTTTATAAGTGCCTTGGTGAAGACTTGAGGTGTTGATAATTTCTTTCAGGAACACACGAAAATTATCTTGAGCTGTGTTTGTGCTTTCCCAAAAAATCTGACTGAGAATTTAATATTAGGATTTTCTTCCTCTAAAGTACTCAAACAGAAAAATTCTGAAGGCCAATTTAGATGTTAATGTAATACATACTCTGGTGATCAGTGCAGAAGCTCTGTGGGAATATAGATTCTTTAAAGTTATCAATGAAAATACAATAGAAATGTAGTTTCTTGAATGATAAATAATTTAGATACTAAATATGCAACCATAATATCAGTGTCTGTGAATTTGGGTATCACAGCTGTGGACCATTGTTAACTACCTGAAAAAACTGCCAAAGTTTATGTATTCATTTTGGTATAATCTGTTGGCAAATTCTGGTGAGCTCAGATTTTCTCTTACATTTTTGTTCCCAGAATGGTTTTTCAGGTATGGTGTCTTGTAACCACATATATCAGTAATGATTATTACTGCACATACATCAATGTCACAATTCTACTCATATTGCTACAAAGATTATGCAGTATATACTGTTCATTTAAAACATACTTATGTCTGTTAGGTATATGCAATTACAGAAGTAATTAAGGTAACTTTAAAAACACGAAATGATAAAAAATTCGCGGTATTTTTTACCTATTGAAGGTAAAACAGACACCAGGGAAGTCTAAAATCAGGCAGCTTAACTGTACAGATTTTTCAAAGAGCATGTTAGTGGTGATAAAAGGCAGTCTGAGGTGATAGACTGATTTAAGGCTATGAGCTAATTAGTGAGATCCTGGTTAGAACCACAGGGCTAACGATTTGATAAAGCTGTCTTGCAAAGCATCGATCTCTAACTTCTTCTTGAAACTCTACAATTAGTTCTCATTAAGTGCTAGTAATATGCCTGAAATTAAACATCTGGATCCCTGGACTGCAGTCAGACCACCCACTACAAAACACAAAAATTTTGCTCATCACTGAAGTTAATGATAGCACAAGGGGGAACTGTGATGCTCAGTTACACCCCCACCCATCAAAAGCATACATAGTAATTTTCAGGAGAACAGAATTGAGTGGAATAGTAGTTAAATGATAATTATGGATGGTTCACCATTGTTAGTCTGCTATTGATTTATCATTGATCTTTTTTCGTGGTTTGAATTGAGGTTCCCATTTTTTGTTTGCTCTTTTTACCTGTTTCTGAGATGAATGTAGGATGTGTAGGTCAGAATTCTCTAGTGCTTTCTACTGTGCATTTAGTTTTCTCTAGTTCCAGGAGCAATATATAATGATAAACATCTTGCCAAAACTGTAAACTCAGAATTATTGTGGGATGGAGTAAAGACATGTGCACATATAAAAAAGGAACACAAGTTTATTAAAAGGCTCATCTATTTATTTTTATGGTATGTTTCAGCTTTCTGTCTATATATTTGTAAAAAACTGAACTACCAAGAGAAGGAAAGGGTTGCTCAGTACTTATCTTCCTACAGTATAGTCAAATGGGTGGAAAAAATAGGAACAGTAGTTCAAAATGCCTTTTATTAATGCCAAAGATATGAAATTGAATTTACTTCAGTTCCAGGGAAGTTCCCTACCTTTCCTTGGAATCAATGAGGCATCACCAGATTATTTATGGAGAGTGGCCCAACCAGTAAGCTGAAAGAAATCTATTGCTGGCTCATAAAACAAGGAAATATATGTACAAGGCAGAAAAGCCCTAAAGTTCCTGCTTTGCCATCTCCCCAACTACTGAGTGACCCAGAGCTATGGATAACTGTGCTGGATGATAAGCCCCACATGAAATACTTGAGATGAGCAGAAATGAGAATATAACCCTTCCTCTTTCAGAATTGGAATATATTTACAGAATTGCATGTCCAGAGGTTGATGGCTTTATTGTGGATTGTCTCTGGCAGTTCAATTTTCTTAAAAAAAAAAAATCATTCCTCCCACTATTACTATAAAAAAGTTTATTAGGGTTCTTATAGAAGGATTAAAATACTATGCTCACTTTTTTTTTTAAGAGGCATGAAACAAGCTAGAAATTTTGGGGGGTTTTGGTGGGTTGTTTTGGTTGTTTCTTTTTTTTCCTTTCCAGTCTGTAAACTTAATGCAAATAAAAATAATAAAATTTTAATATAAAGATGTTAGTATACCACCTCTATTTTAACTCATCCTCTGACAAAGGCAGGTTAAGATGTTTTACCTAAAGATGTTTTAGATAAGTTTTCAAATGAAAGATAAACCTATACTGTACAATCTCAAGTATTCTCTGTGTGGAATAATGTATACAATGCAATCCTGAAATAAAACATGTATGTTCATTGTTATATATATATATATAATGTTCATTGTTATATATATATATATATATATATATATATAGCCTTCTCACCAATGCCTGGCTTCCAGGAAGGTCTGTTACCCTAAGGATGGTTCGCTCCTACTGCAGTTTCTTTGTTTTGCTTTTCTTGGCATGTTTGTGCCAAGAAAATAAGGATGCAATAAGCAAGGAATAAGGAAGCAATAAGGATGGCTTAACTGGGAAGAGGGTAGATATGAGGAAGGAATCTTCCTGGTGGCATTGCCTGAAGCATTAAACAGCTCATATGTTATATGAAGAGCTTCTGTTAAGCAGCTGCATTGTCTCCTCTTTACCCAATGCTGACTGCACAGCTGAAACATTACAGCAATGGCAAATGTAATAACCTCTCTGAGAGCAGGCATGGCAGGCTGATCTGTCAGCTCTTGCTGTGGCACCTGTGGCAAGAGGTATTTTCTACCCTCAGAATGAATTGATGGCATTTCCAGTTGGCATCTTTTTTTACACTGGGGCCGTGGGGTGTGAGCAACGGAATATTTACAGAACAGTACAATTGTTCTGTGATGCTGATACGGCACAGTACAGACCAGGGCACCACTGGCAACATGTACAAGAGTGTCTGTGCTGCCTGTAGAGACACTTCAGGTATCTGCAACTAAACCAATACATCTCTGTGGCTTTATGCTCAGTAATTAAGGAAAACTGAGATCTGGAAAGGGATGTAAAAACAAAGCATAGGAAGGGTTCCATGCTTGGGATATTTCCATCTGGGATTTAGCCCATGAAAATGTTACATAGATGAAGCTTTGTACTTTATACTTATTTGAGCTAATTTGGAACCCTTTTGAAAAGTCTTTACAAATTGCACAATTCACATTGCTTAGGTAATGTGCATATATCATGAGATTTTTATGAGGTTGTGATATCTAGAGAATTTGTCTTTTAAGCCAAGAAAAGTCCATGAAAAAATCTAAGCAATCTTGTTCAGAAACACAACATCCCACATCAAAGCAGTCGTAACTTCTTTGTCTGTTTTGATCACTGTTAATGATCTATTCATTTGCCTTAAGTATGTTCTTACAACAAAATGCCCACAACTGCTAACTTTATTCACTGACTAGCATTGACTTTGAAGGAAAGCAAGCATATTTCTGAGTTTTTGAATGCTTTGGTTTTGTTTTTCAAGTGAAGTGTAAATTAAGTCTTTGGGAATAGTTTTAAGAAAGTGTCAACATGCAGTAGGAAATACTGAGGATCTTGAAATACTTGTTTGAAGTGCTAGGTCTGGATGTGTAATTTGTCTTTAAATTTGTGCATGTAAATCAAATCAAAGAGAAAATAAAAAGGATCAGAAACTTTAGGAATTTATATGCAAAATATATATTGAGGCAAACCCCAAATTGTCTAAGGAATAATTTCTTTTAAACATAAAATGCAGTCATAAATCTTTTCCAAAAACCACAGGATGAAAAGAGCTAGGAAAGAGTGTGTAAAGCTAATTGATGACGAAGGCATAAAAAGAGAACTTAAAAGTTGAAACCACAGCAGAGAAATTATGCGAAGAGGGCTTTTTTATTTGTTGGCCTGTTTTTTTTGCATTGCTGTTCATCACTGAAAAGATTGGGGACTTCTGCATAGAAATCCTGTGTTTAGTCTGTTAAAGAATCTGTTAAATTATTTGGCAGAAAAAATATGGAACATGAACAAATGAGAAAATGAACAAATAGAGATTGTAATGATCAGATGATATTTGCCACAGAGTTCTAATTTAAGTAAAAACTTCTTAACACAATTAGTAGTTCAGCTATCTCCAACATAAAACTGCTGTGATATTACAGGCCAGCAAGTGGCAGAAGTGGCACCAGTGGAGTTTTTTTAAGGTTTCAAAGGTGATCTAGGTGGCTACAGAATAATGGTTCTGCTGTCTGTTTTAACAGACAGCTCTAACAGAGCTAATTATTGGAAACTCTTCCAAAAAGTAAAATTAGTAAACATAGATTAATAGAATATCTTAGAGTTAATATGATTTTATAGAAGGAAACTTCCTGCCTCAGTGGCTCAAAAAATGGTTAGGAAAACAAAGAACAGGTGCTTGCAGATATCCCTTTGTTCCTTAAAGTCTGAGCCACAAACTACTGGAATCTATAGAATATCCTGGGGAATCATTTAGTGGGTGTGTTCTCATTGCTTCCTATTCATTATGTCCTGACATGGTAGGAGGGAAATGGTTGAACAATAGTCACATTTCACCAGACCTGTTATGATTGTGTTCTTCATGGTGAAATCTGATGGTGGGAAAGACTGGTGTGTTGAGCTGGACTTTTTAATTTAGTCAGAGCAGATTTCTGCTGCTGGCTAGTATTCTGGCTTCTTGTGTGTGTGCTGTAGCCCATGCAAAAAACCCCAAATATTCTCAAGAAGGAAAAAGAAGTTACAGAGGTATAGATGGTGTATCCTGGCTTCTTGTGTGTGTGCTGTAGCCCATGCAAAAAACCCCAAATATTCTCAAGAAGGAAAAAGAAGTTACAGATGTATAGATGGTATACACAGCAAATGTATGACATTTTGCCATTACATTAATCTGATTTTAATATCCCAAAGAAGTCTGATTTCTGAGATAGTAGCAAGAATGTATCACTTCTCTGTGAGCCTTAAGGAACCTATTTTTCTGTGATTTAGACTCTGTACTTCAAAGTAAACTGACTGTATATTAATAACAAATAATGGCCTTTCATTAACAAAACTGAGGATTTAGACAAATATTGCTATGGAAATGGATTGCAGAAACTGCCACATGGTTTGATACTGACTGCTAGAAATAAGCTACTGTTCAAGGTATGCTGTATGGGGAATCCGATCAGCAATGGCAGCTACACAGCTTCTGGTTTTACACAAATAGGTCTGCAAAGATATGTGGAGTATACCGTAAACATTCACCATGACTTGCACAATGTAAATCTTAGTTCCTGAAGTGCATTGGAATTAGTGTATTGTGAGTTATTTGGAAAGTTTCATTCAATATAGGCACATGCCTCTATGTTTCAAATTTTATCTGGTGGATTCTAAGCAGATTTCCCAAAAGAAATGTTTGTCCTGGTCTCAGGGAATGGGAATATTCTGATTACAATGTTTCTATGCATTCCAGCTCCAGCCAGTCTTGATTCCAGACATCTTTACAGTGTGTGTGTNTTTCTGTGTGTGTGTGTGTGTGTGTGTGTGTGTATAAAATCAGTATTTGAGACTGTTGGTATGAGAAATTGCCACAGCCAGTTTGGACTTGTAGAAAAGTAATACAAAGATGGAACTCCTAAAATGAGTATTGGTAAGATATTTTGGATTTGTATTTTAAGTCCTTTGCATTGCTTTGTTTCTTGTACTTCATATTTCAAACTGATTTAATTGGCTAGATCATCCAGAGTGACATTGAGCAGACACTGTGATTTTGTTATTTTTGGTATTTGAGAAGAAGATATTTTTACACCAACATAAATCTTTCATCAAGGCAGAATCCACAATCTTGTAGTTATGGACAGTTTCAAAATTTTATGCAATCCTGCTGGCAAGACACCCTTTTTGATTATTAATCCTTGCTACAAGAAGCTTAAGGAAGTATTTATCAGCATTTTAATCTACTTATTTTTCACCTTTTTTTTTTCTTTCCCCAATTTTTCTTTTTTTTTGAAATATTGTGTTACAATGAGTTGGTGAGCAAGGTTTTAAATAAATAACAGGAAATAGATCCTGTTGAACTTGCCAGGTATATCTTTATCAAAAGTATCAATAATAATTTTTCCTCTCATTGATTATCTTTTAATCTTTTAATTCTTTAGTACTTGAATTATTTTTTTATTAATAATCTTGTGTCAGCCATTTAATATTTCACCCAGGATCAACGTCAGGCTAATTTCACCCAGGATCAACGTCAGGCTGACAAGCTGTTACCACACAGATCCCCTCATTTACCTTTCAATATGTATGGAAAGCTTTAGCTCTCTTCCACTTGAAACTTGGTTACTGTGCCAAGTTCTGTTTAACCTTGTTATTTCTGCTCCACCGTCTCTCTGGAAGCAGGCTGCATGGGAACAAGGAATTTGGAAGCTATTTCCCAACATATGAGTTGCAGTTGTATATCCATCCTCTGATATAACATCCTTTCTCTTTCCAACTTGCAAAAAAATAATCAACAACAAAAGCCCACTGAAAATGAATCTACCATTTTTTTGAAATGCATCTAGAATTTCTGTCTAGAGGGTCACTTTAAGTATGTTGATTAATTTTATTTTTGACTCTTTAAACAAACACAAGGGTCTATGGCCCCCATTTTATTTATTAGTAATTCATTTCTATAGCGTCCTTTGCTTCCTTTACTGATTTCAACTTTCCACCTCCTGATTTTAACTTCATTCATATCCACTGCACTCAACCTTTAATATATACTGGATACATAAGCACTGGATACTGGATTTACTAAGCATTTTTCCCCCATGAAAAACATACTGATTTTCTTAAATTCATGGAACTTTTTTCAGTCATAGGATTCTGATTTCTAGAGCATTTAGCCAAGTAATGCTAAATTACTTCCAATTATTATTCAATTCCATTAATTTTTTATCAAATTGCTTTTATCAAATAGTTTAAATCTGTTCCAATTTGAAAATAAAGAATGTGGCATTTGCAAAATGTAAATGCATGGCTTTTTAAAAAGTGAAAGGACCTAGCTACAAAATAGCTAATTTACTTTTCATTATTTCTCCTCCTTAAATAGAAACTGGAATGATGGTGGCTACTTCTCATAAATTCTCCACAATTTAAGCCTGCTGGGTTTAAGTTCATGCAAAAACTCCAAACAGTAGATAAAATTGCAGAGTCATTCTTAAAAAAAAATGTTTTGGTTGAAAGAGACTCCTATTTGGCTTCTAAATATTTGGGGGAGGAAGAATATATATAAAACTCTGGCTCCCAATGGCAAATGGTTAAGTACATAAATTTACCCTGTAAACAAGACAGACACATATGCTATGACACTGGTCCCCTACGCCTTACTGTGGCTGCAGGGAAACAGATCCTGAGAAACTTTGTGGGGTGGAATTTGGAATAAAATGGAAGCTGTTGACCCGGTATTTTTTGGGGGTATGCTACTCTATTGCAAGTATGTGTTGGGTCTTGAGTTAAAGATGTCAGCATACGGTATGTGGATGTAATCTTGTCCAGAAGTTTCAATAGAATATTCCTGGGACGTTATTGTGTCTCCAGTATCATCACTTTAGAGGGCTGAGGAAAAGTAAAAGTTCCCAAGTTCAAGACAGGACTTGTCTCAGCTGGTATGCACGGCAATTGCAGCAGAAAACTGCATGGCACAGCACTTTCTTCAGAATTAAAAATGTGCCTATATTCCAAAAGAACCTGCAAGGCAATATGTAACAGCATCATACACAATGTAATGAATTAGTCATGTGAAACTATTAATCATACTCCTTTCACCACTTGCTCCTCTATTAATCCATTCCTGTCAGAAATTTAACATTACAAATTCTTCAGATGTCTCTTACACCTACCACTGTTTAAATTAATGTTCAGCTTCCTCAAGTCTCATTTCCCTTCAAAATACTTGTTTTTCCCAAGGAATGAGACAGTACAATTCCCATAGGAAGTTAATCGTTATAAATACTGTGAAAGCCAGTTCTGAAATTAAAAAACCTAGAATTATTTCATGCTTAGCAATGCATGACTACAATAGTTAAGCTTTCTAAAATTTTTTGCTAACTTCAAAATTAAAAAAAAAAAAAGAAAGAACACAAAGTTTCTTTATTTTTTGGATGAGTGGGTACAGCACAAAACTGTGACATCCTCAGTACTTTGCAAGAATCTGAATAAGAGTCAGCAATAGGAAATAGAAACCTGTGTAAAAATAATACTAGGTGATATCTAAAATACTTTGCTGACCTTTGAAGAAATGGAATATAAACTGGGAGGAGGTTGCTGGTCTTTCTGTTTTACTCTGTTTTGAGAATTGATGAGAAACTATTTTAGGAAACATTTACATCTCAAGAGGATGCTATTGAAACAGCAACACAGTAGAAATCATTCTTCAGAGTCTGAAGCCTCTGGAAGGTGATTCAAGTTTTGGTGGTGTGACTGAGGTTTTTGAGGCTATGGTTTTTTGGCAGTGCTTCATATGGGAAAATGGAAGTACTTTTAGAAATTGAATATGGTAATAGAGTGACAAGATCATAGGACAGGGTGACATAAGATCATTCAGGTTCTAAGGGACCTCAGGAGGTCTCTAATACAACCTGCTGCTTAAAGTAGGGTCAGCTTGTAATAACATGTTTTGCCTTGGAATGTAATCAAACAACTCACAAAATGCCCTATTTTGCAAGGTATCAGTAGTGGGTTGAAAGGGGGTTCATGTGCTACTTTTGGTGTTGAATTATACTAAAACCAGTCTGGCTTATCAGCCCCAAATTAATACTTTGATACGGAAGTAAAGATTTGGCAGATAAGGTACTAGGGTGATGTGGAGACCTATGACTGGCAGTCAATCATATTAAAGTTCAGTCCGCTTCCATAAGGTAGGTTCCTCTAACATATTCCTTCTTGGAGTGTGTCTGTGAAGTTTCCTCTCTTGAAGTGGGGATGCCCTTTCAAGGATATTCCTCGAGGTTGAGCAAAAGAGATGTGCCCATTAGCATTGGTGTGGTGAGTTACATTAAACTTTGCTTAATAATTAGGGCTTTTGTCTAGATTTAATTTAATAGCTTTGATGGAGTGCACTATACCACTACCCTCTGAAATCAGTGATTGACAGCTTTTTGCCCATCTGCTTTTTCAGTGTTATAAACTGTAACATCTTAATTTGTTTCCAAGAATATTGTGAGGGACTGCAAATGTGAGAGTAGCTCAGTTGCTCAGAGCATGGTGCTAATAAGGCCAAGGTTTTGAATTCAATCCCCTTATGGGCCATTCACTTCGGAATTGGACTTGCTGATCCTTGTGGTTCCCTTCCACCTCAGAATATTCTGTGGTTTCCGTGATCTGTAACTACAGACACTATTCTCTTCCTGTCCACAAATATACTCATTTTATCACTTTTTATATCTAATGAATTACAGGGTAAAAGTGAAAACTTAAGCCTTCCTATTTGGGGGAAATTCCCAGGAAAAAATATAAAAATTATCAGAGCAATATTTGCAACTCTCTGCAAATACTAATGAAGAGAGCAAGCAGAACTGATGCATGCAACACAAAAGAGAAATTTATTAAATGGCAAAAAAAACCCCAAAACACAATTGGTGCTATGCCTCTGTCATCCTTGGAGCAATAAGAAAGGCAAAAAAGGAGCCTATGAATTAGAAAAAGTAGTTTACAGTGGGTTTATTACAATGAATGTTTTAAGTGAAGGGATTGAGATTAAATTTGTTGCAAAAACAAGCAGTCAAATCTGTGTTTCTCAAGATAAAAATTACCGTCAATGTATTTACCTCAAATAGAAGTACCTATAGCTGCTAATTTTTCTGACCTTCCTTTTCAGCTGCTAGGCTCAAGGCAACATTAAAAATTCCTGTCCTGCTTTATGCACCTGATATATGAAGAAATCATGACTCAGATACAGTAGGTTATATTGATCTCTGATGTCTATAAAATGAGATTAGCTTAAGAATACTTGTCTACATCATGGTCAGATAGGGTTTTTTTTTTCTTGTTGTTGTTTTGTTTTGTTTTTTTGTTGTTTTTGTTTTTGTTTTTGCTTTCAGTCATCACTCAGTTCTGCAGCTGATATTAAGCTTGTCCATCAGAGGAAGATTTAAGTATATGTGACTGCTATAATTTTATCACAGTTGTTCAGATTTTGGGTTGACTCACAATGCAACTTTAAAAGCTTTGGTTTTATATATTCTGTTTTGCCACCAACCTGACTATCAGCAAAAGCTTTTAGTGCCACATGCTCTGAGGGGAGAGCATGAGAGACAGCTACCACAAACTGACAGACAACTTGACAGCAGCAAAAATAGATTGCTATGCTCAGGCAAACTCAGCAGTGACAAAACACCACTAACATTGGAAAATACAGGCTTTTAATGTCCTCTCATTCAGCATTTGTCTGAGTCATGCCTTTAAAAGACAATTGTTTGGGACAGGAACATCCCACAGTCTGCTGTATACTACTAGGAAAAGTCAACATCCACAGTCAGTGCCAGGAGCTGTAGTTTTATACGAACACTAATCATCAATAGTGTGACTTCATCCTAACAAGATCTAATTGTGCCTCCTCCCACCCCTTCCCATCAACAGCTGATTTCTACAAAGAATCATAACTTGTTAAAGCATTGTCTTATCAGTTCAATGGGTAAATCCTAATGGTCTGAAAAGCCTCAAAGAAACAGCATAGCTGATCATTGTTTGCTTAACTCACTTAGTAAATTAGAAGTTTAATTGAATTCATGATGCATAGTTGATTTATCTAAATAGCTAACTGAGCACTGGAAGAAGTATGATAAATTAATAGAATGTTCCACAGTAATTATGGTAGGCTCATTCACCTCCAAAATTCTTTCTTCATTTTTTACTTCTTATTCCCTAAATTCTTTATTTTTCTCCTAATCCCTAAGTATCCCTATACATAAAGCAAAAACTATGATTTTCCTTACCACCACAATATTATAATCTGTGCAGTGGTTAAGCTGAAGGTAGGGGAATACTGTACATATCCATTACTGTAAAAAATTTCATATATATGGATAACCCATTATTTTATTTCAAAATTGTTTGTTCTATGAAATTTTTCAGCACAAAACAATAAAAAATAATAGTTTGGGGATAATAAATAAATTCTCAGCAGTGAGAGGAAGAGGAGGGGCAAATACTGATCTGTTCTCTGTGGTGACAGTGACAGGACCTAAGGGAACAGCCTGAAGCTGTGTCAGGGGAAGTTTAGGTTGATATTATTAAAAGATTTTTCACCTAGGGGTGGTTGAGCCCTGGAACAGACTCCCCAAGGAAGTGGTCACAGTACCAGCCCAACAGAGTTCAAGAAGCATTTGGACAATACTCTTGGGCCCATGGTATGACTCTTGATGTGTCCTGTGCCAGTCCAGGAGTTGGACTTGGATGATCTTTGTGGGTCTTTTCCATCCCAGAATATTCTGTGATTCTTTGATTCTTTGTGCTTTATGGTTTGTCAAATTTTTAATTTTTGTTCAAGTATACAAGTAACTCTACAGTTACTTAATACTTAAAAAAGATGTTTTATACCTAAGAGCAATTAATTTTAAAGCCAGAAGTTTCTGCTTCTTCAGTCAGCTAGTCCCAGTAATTACACTTCCACTATTTAAAAGGGTGGTTTTTGTTGCATATTCACATGTGTTTTCACAATAGCTAGAATGACTTGTTATTTTTTCAGTCCTTAGACTGTACCAGAAAAACATTTTATGAGCAATCCTCAGATCTTGGAATCACTCTGCCTTTTAAGCGGCAGAATATTTTATTTGCAGAAGCATCTAGGAATATAGCAAAATCCATTCCAGAAGCAACATGAGTTTCAGTACACAACAGTTTCCTGTTTTGTTTTGGAATTAGATGTTTACAGTAACAGGATTTTAAGAGCTTTATGGGGAAACTAAAGAGCTGTGACCTTATCTAAAGGTCCCCTGGTTCCTTTACTGAGATTAGCATACACTTATATTGCTCTCCTAACCTTACAACTAAAGTTTATATCTACAAAATAGAACACTTTAAAGACAATAAAATTGGATAATTATAAACTTAAAAAAAAAGCTTTTCTATACCAAATGTGATCTCACCTGCTGTATAATTATAACTGATTAACAAAAATAATTTGCAAAATGTTGAGTAGGTTATATTTGGATTTTGTCCCAGGTAAATCCAGGTAAATATAGGACATATCCAGGTGGAACATGTTGTTGTTTAGCACCAAAATTGTCAGCATATTGAAAGCAACAATTTGAAGCTACAGTTGATAAAGTGTTGCTGTTGTGGGTTTTTTGTTTTCATTAGCCAATCTGTCTGAAAGATTTTTACTGAAGTAATTTTCACTTTTTTTTTTTTTTTTTTTTTTTAACATCTTCTTTTTCACATATTTCGTCTTTGTACATGTTGTCTTATACCAGAAAATGTAACTTATGCACCAACTTATTTGGCTTTCAGTCACATATTTTAAAGTTAAGTTTTTCAAATCTTTATGTCAATAACTGGGGCTGTTTTTATTTTTCTAGGAGTTCCATCCTTTTCCTGTCTCTTCATGTAAGATTATTTTCAAAATGTGATATTGTGTTGCAGTTAAAGATTCATTTTCTTCCCCTTTCAATCTTCAACTATAACTTTGCTGTCTTTGTAATCACCTTTGCTAAGACTTTTAATTGAATACATTAATTTTTAATTGAATACATTAATTTTATACTAATTTTACTCAAATACAGTAGAGGTTACATTTTTTCTTTGGAGAAAAAAGTTCAATAAAGGGTGAAACGAAAATGAGGTGATAAAAAATGGAGATCTGTATGACTGTGGTGAAAGGGGAAAGGTAGAGCTAAGGGAAGATATGGAAAAAAATAATAACAATGTGGAAAATTTAATAAAGTAAGAACAAGTTGTTGGGTTTACAGTTCACTAATAAGAAAAAAAAATCAAGATCATACATAAAAATTTAGTTTTCCAAAGGTAAAATATTATATTAAAAAATATTCGAAGTAATCTAATGGTTGAGAATCTGTTGATCCAAAACCAAGTGCCTTCTACAATAGAATAGCTGCTGTTTCATACATAAATTAACTTGTCAAAAGTCTTTCAATCTCGAAGGCCAGATCATAATGTTCTAAAAAAGTGTTCTCCCACCTGGATGATGCCATTTGAGCTAACTCAAGCAGCACAGTGTGAATTTCTGCCAAAAGGGCTGTGATACGTTTTACGATTTTAAGCAATGCCAGTATATTGGGATATCAAATGCAATCATGACATGAAAGATGTCTGAGTACTAGACTAGGAATGCATGGTAGCATTTTACAGCAGACTCTCTACAACACACACTTGGCTGACAGCCCAAGAGACCAAATTGTTTTCTTTCCCATTTGTCCACCATCACCATTCAGCAATTTTCTTCTTTCCTGCTCAAGGAGACCTCACCTTACACCTCTAGTTCTAGTGATATGGCTTTTTTAATTTATAGTGAGAAGAAAAAAACAAAGACTACAATTGAAAAGGAGCTCATCTCTAGGGTTTTAAAATCCAACTTGGTACAGAGCTAATAACACCAGTAAACCTTCATTTACATTGAGTACAGTCACGCTGACCAGACTGATCACCTCCTCTTTGCTTTGCTGTCACAGCATCCTACATGCTACCTTGTATCAGTACAGTTTTTATGGGAAATGATATGCTTTTCAAAACTGTAAATATAGTAACTAACAATGGTAGTATTATAACCTTGTTGAAATTGCTTGATTTACATTTAACATTTGAGTACTTGGACAAGGAAGAAAGGACTATGTGGGACATGAAATAAATCAACAGTCACATTCAAGTTAGAAAAGATCAAAACTAATAGTGATGCAAATAACACTTGGCTTTCAGTTCACAGGAAAATTCAAGTTATCTGAAAAAAAAAAATCCAGCAACACCCTGTATTCTAAGCTACTCTTGATATAAGATGCTCTTTACATTTTCATTTTTTT
The DNA here is from genome assembly GCA_013397395.1 of Sinosuthora webbiana. NCBI lineage: Eukaryota > Metazoa > Chordata > Aves > Passeriformes > Sylviidae > Sinosuthora > Sinosuthora webbiana. The sequence continues at coordinate 370,006 of VXBN01007467.1, read as the reverse complement.
TCGCTGTGAAATTACTTCAAGCCTGTGTGTCTGAAGAATTATAACACATTATTTTACATGTAGTCTTAGAGTTGAAGTCTGTAGCCTCTGTGTTTTACAAATTATTTTCCTAAAGAAAACCCTCTTATTTAAGATTTTTTCATAGGTTCAAGGTTGTATACAGGTTACTAAAATACAGATGCCTACCAAGATCTGCAATTTAAAACTCCAAAGCCTATTTTAAAGCTTTCTGATCTTGTTTAATCAGCGGCATCAGAGTTGGCAATTCCCTTGTGTGCTCCAGTTAATTGAGTGTTATTGCTTAGATAAACAGTACACCTATTCTGATTAGGTTCATGTTTATTCATTGAGTCAAATAAATAAGGGATGGAAGCACCTCTGAGGTCATCTTGTCCAATACCTTGTAGATGCAGGATTGCTCCCAATGGGATTAGAAGTTTTGTACATCCCAGCTTTAACCAATTCAAATAATGTGGTTTCTGTCTCTTCTGGTGAGAATTATTAAGCGACTTAACAGACTTAACAGACTTAAACACTTTTAACAGTCTTAAAAAAAAAAAATGATAATACTCAGTTTGCTTTTGATTTTGAGTTTCTGGCTGTTACATAGAATATGGCTCAAGCAAAGATCCATCTTCAATACAGAGTGATTTCAGGTAATGTTAGACCTTTATGAAAGTCCTATTTCTTAGCTGATGAAAAAAAGGCTTTATAAAGTTATCTCGTAGTGTTTTTCATGGTTTTGATTAGATTTTTTGTTTTATTGAACATTCTTATCATTTTGAAATTTCTGTTTCAATAAGTTTTCTCTTCAGTTGTCTTCCTGAAAATTTTATTGTTATCCTAGAGGATTTTTGGGGGGTTGGGCCAATTTTTTATTTTTCAAGCGGGTGGGTAGGGGTGGAGCTGTCTTGTTTATTTTGTGTTTAAAATATTTACATCATTATCCTTCTTGCTTCTTACCAAGCTTGCTATAAGAAGCATTTTTGAAACATCTCAAAACTTGTCCCTGGTTGACTCTGCTTTGATTTCATTGCTACAGAATGTATTTTTAAAAGGTTGGAAAATATTCTCCAAATACTTCAAACAAGTTTATGTACCTTTGAATAGGTTCAATTTGAAATATGTATTTGCAAAAAATACTCAAATTAGCTTTGATTTCATAGCTGAAAGTTTATACATCAGTATTTAGAGATGGCTACTGGGTTTGTCAGGGGGAAGGAAGGTCCCTCAGGTAAGGACTGATTAAAAATCCATTGCATCAGCAGTTTTCTGAGGCCTTATTCTATAGCACTCCAGGTGCTATTCTTTTCTTAGAAACTGTGTGCCTTCCTCTAGGCAGAGACTTTGCCCTAACAGTCTTCTATATCAATTATATATCAACCGCTCCATGACCTTTACTTGTGAAGCAATCAGGAATTCTACAGAAACCTAAAGCCTCACCCAAACTCACAGAGGGGGTGGGACAGAAAAGTTAAATCAACAGACATGCCATACTTTTCAGGTTGTCCATACTCACAGATCTTAATCCTGGTTGTAAGCTTGGAATTCCCTTCAACTACCTCATGATCCCAAGTCCTATTCATCTTCAGCTAGTACTGGGAAGCCATCATTTAGTGAAAAAGACAATAGTTTGGGTTTCTGTCTTGCTAATGGGTAGGGCTTTGGGACTAGGAGAGTAGAGAGTGTTTTAATACATAACACCTGCACCACTGTATAGTAGCTGGATGCACAATCATATTAGAATTTCAACATCTTCTCAGAAATCAACTTGATAAATATCCATCAAAACAAATTCCACCTTTTGTTACTTCTACATATACTATGAGTTTTAAAAACATCTCTCCTTCCTTCTTACTGACTGGGGTGGATCTCAGCCTGTGTGATTACAATAAATACATTTATGAGGGGTAAGTTTTGGTATAAAATCTTATCAGCTGCATGTCTTTTATTGAGGTGACTTAGCTTGAATGTATATTTAGCACACTAAATAAATTAAGTGCATAGGTATAAATGGGAAATTGAAAAGAAAAATCAAACTGTTTGCCCTTAGAAGAACAACATAATCCCTTTCTCCTAAAAATCAATTTTATGGAGTTTTCATTTTGATACAATAAGGTCAGTTAGACATAATAATCTTTAGCTTCCAACTCACTAGTATCTGCTGCAGTGAAATAAAACCCGCAAACTCTCGTTTTATGCAGAAGGTGAAACTGAATTACCATAGTGGTGCCTCAAGGTCTAAATGCTCAGAACCAAGCACAGAGAACTGCATTAGTGGATCAATGGACAGGATTTCTTGGGAGTCCCTCTGTTTCACAGTGGCAATTTTTGTATTTTTGGATGGCTGTGCAGGAGCTAGCTGCTCTGTAGGGTCCAGCCACATTTTCAGCAGTGCCCTCAACCAGAGCTTTTGCAGCATTAAAGCAATTCAAAAATGTTTGCCAGGGCATAGGGGGAGTACAGGTGAGAAGAGGAAGGCCCTGAACAGTCATCAGTGTTACCACCTGAATGTTTGCCTAACCAAGAGGTGATGGTTATGCAGAAGCTATGAACTGTTCTTAAATATGTCTCCACAGCCAGCCCTCCTATCCCTTACCTCTATCCCCTTGTTTCAGGATAATCCAAATGTGGTCCCACATTGTGTATCAAGGACAGACAGGTGAAAAATGCACTCATTCCTCCTGACTGTTCAGAATAACTGTGCTTCCTGGTGGTCAGAGAGACAGAAATACATTGTCACACAAATGTTTCCATCAAAGCACCGGCTCTGGCTGTGTAGTACTGGAATATGGTGATACATAATGGTCCAGAACCTCTTGACGTTGACTACCAATGCTGAGTACCACCTGGACACAAGTCTCAACCAGTAACACATGGTTGGATGCTTTTAAAAAGCAACTGCACTTAGGTTTATCATCACCTGAGTTCAGATAGAATACAGGAAAGAAAAAAGCTGTAGTCCATTATTAAAATATAGTTAAAAAAAACTGTGGATGAAGACTAAATGCTGAATCAGGTACTCTGTAGCTGGCTTTGCATCAGGTTTTTTTAGTTCCTTAATGGCAGGCATTTTAAAAGAATCTAGAAAATAGAACCCTTTTGTTTTTCTTTTAACACTTATTGTAATTCTTAGTTTTCTTATATTGGTTGCATCAATTGTGCTCTACCTACTTCAATAATGTGTGATCAAATAGAATGGGATTGTGTGCATCCATATTGAATTTTGGAGAAAAGAATTTTTGCATAATGCAGCCTACAAAGATATCAAGTGGAATAAAATGCAATAAAATGTCAGAAGACAACAAGATGGAGAAACAATGGATACTCTTGCATAGACTCCATAGTTTTTATTTATCTGATAAAATAGGTCTGTAGGTTGTCTAGGATGTGGAGATCCTTCAGTATGGATATAGACTGCAAAACTAACATTAACACAAAGAAAGAAAATTTAATTAGTCAAATGAAATCCAGAGATTTACTTTTAGAAAAAAAAAACTAATAATGGAATGCATGATCAAAAGCAAATACAGTTGTGAACAGGAAACAGATTATATACAGTTATAAATAAGCAATGGACAGAGGAAATGGGACACAAAGCAGTATAGTTTCCTAGAAGATAAGACAAATTAAATTGCAATAAATTTCCCCTAAATGTACAGCTTTGTGAAAGGAAAAAAAAAAATCCTCTTAATACAGTTGAATGGTATCACATTAGAAAAATGGTGAGGCAACAAATTTGTTTGGTCCTATCTGTCACGAGAAAATGGATTAAATACAACAGTGTGAATGCAGAAAATAAGAAACCTACCTAACTAGAGTGGAACTTACTGTCGTCAGTTTCCAAGGGAAAAATAAAAGCTTCCTGCTGTTTCTGCCAGCATTTGAGTATTTGGATACAGTGCAAAAGCACTTCCAGTAACAGTAAATTGGCAATGCAAATGAGAAAAGTATTAATATGATGCTGTACTATAAAAATTTCCTTTTTGTTTTTAAAAATATGAGGCATCACAAGCTTATGTACATCGGCTGATAATGAACTGAAAAGTAGTAGATGAGTTACAAGAGGAAGGAAAAAGGTCAAAAATCTAGCCTTGGACTGACAGTGAAATAAGTGGTTGTTTTAGGGCAGCTGTATGAGAGGCTATTAACACTTCTCCTCCACTAAGTTTTGCTGTATTCATATGTAAAGTAGAGCATGGACAGCAGACTAACATTATAACAAACTAATCAAATTATTGCTGGTGAAAGCAGATATTGGCACATTAAATAATCTCCTTTTTTCTGATGATACTTTCACTGCAGGGATTTTCTGATTAGTATAAGGAGACAAGTTATAAAATCCTTTCCTATTCATGGTAATTCTAGATGTAGTACTTCAAGAATGGGGCTGTAATCTTCTGTAGATTACATTTTTCACTGCAGAAATGAAAAATGCCATTAACATAATGTAACTGACCTTCTCAAGGTTTGTATTGCCAATCCTTTGCCAGGGGTCAGCACTAATACAGCATCCGTATAGTCAATCCAAAATATTTTTCTCTTCTTTACTTTGGCAATACTTAGATTTAGGAAGGTACCTACAATTTTTCTTCTGCTCACATCCTAGTAATGCCTGATGCTAAGATCAGAGACCATTGAACTGACTTCCTAGAGCCCCACTCCTCTTAGTAGACAGCAATAATGATCCTGCCCACCAGCAATACTGTTTTAAAATGCTTTGGTATATTGGAAGTGCAATATTGTTATTGTCAAATTTACTGGTTAGTCACTGAAACTCTGGTGGTATCCTGTAATTTTCTATGCCTAACCAGAAGTGGTAATAGTTCCTAAAGCTGAAATCCAGCTGTGCTGCAGTAGTCCAAAATCGGTATTTTTGTGATCCCCTTTCCGAATTACATTGTTCTCTTGAACTGTGTAGAGACTCTGATAGGAGGTGTCTGACTCATTTTACTGAAATTAAATCAAAATGCTGATCAACTTCTAAATTTGGCCTCTTACACCAAAACCGGTATTTTATTTTCAGTTGAATTAATTTTTATGTGGCATAACACTGAAAATATCAAAGGAACTGCTCTTCCTTTACATCAGTAGGAGGCAAGAGTGCACTACCATCTACTCTTCTTTTTAGAGTATGCCATTTGCTTTTTTAAAACCATGTGCTTAGTCTGTATTTCTAACTATAATGTTTTATCCTTTACTAAGCAATTTGAAGTGTTAACATTGAAAATATGCTTTCAGCATAAAGGTACATTTAACAAAGCTCAGTATGACTTTCCCCTGGCATGAACTAAGTTAATTTTTCATCACTTGGGAGTATATCTTCTGGCATAATAAAAACAGATAATGCATTGATGTTTGAGGGTATTCTTGAAGAGCTAGAATAGAGTATTTTAATTGCCTTTATTGCACTGAAATGCCTGTGGTTTAGATGATTTCCAAGGAATTTCAAAGCAAACAAGTAAGCAAACTCTACTCCTAAATAATTTCACTTTAATCCAAGCTTCTTTGAGAAATAGATGTGAAGAACTACTAATCTTAATGGTTTACAGCAGATGACTGAAATAGGCATTATTTACCACATAACACAGGACATCAAACCTGTGAGGTGGGATGGTGCAAGAATCTCAATCTGCATGTGATGTTTTTCATTTATATATATATCAGATCTAGAATGCTCCTACCTGTGCCTAGCTTGCTCCATCGTTGGGTTGCTCCTCCCAACACTTTTGGTTGTACTATGGATGGAGAAAGAGGTGTAGACCCTATTTAGGGAGTTATCTTGTGCTCCGTGACAGTTCAGAGATGTGCTTACAGACCTAGAGCCACCATGGAAGGTGCTGCCAGTACCAGCCTGGGGCCTCTGTGCTCTGCTTATCCCAACTGGGCACCATGGTGGAATCCAGGCTGTGGATACCAGGGGATTGGTGGGCAGGGGGAGCTGGGAGAGGCCCTGGCAGGAATCTACCCTATGCTTAGGAGCTATCACAGCATCCTGAACCATCCTGCCTCGATCTCTCAGCCCACCTCAGTACCTGTCTCCAGCACTATCCCCATTTCTTCACCAGGAAGGCAGGAAAGGAGGACAGAACCCCACCAGCCTGCAGGTATCTGTTGGCCCCATTGGATGTTTTGAAACATGTAGAACAGTCCTACAGAACCTTAAAAGCTGACTTGTGTATAAGACTGGTTTACAGAACATATGGCTCTCTTCTATGCAGAAAGTAGAAAATAATCAAATATCTTCAGTAATGGAAAATTATATTCCTAAAAGTGCTTTGAATAAAGTTACCACTGCTATTTTCTTTATAGCTTTTCATTTGTTTGTTGTTTGATCTGTGGAGCTCACTTTAAATGCCTTTATCAATTAGTCCATAATTTCTTCAGTTTCAATTACATGTTATGCATCTCAATTTAAGTTGTAATGCAGTCATTCAGTCTGTCTCTTTTCTTAGTTAATTAATCAGCTCAGAGTGACCTTTCAAAGGTATCCGGGAATCCCAAGAATCCAACAATTCCCTGAGATGTAAAAATAGCTTCTATGTCCTGGTGATATGATCTCCTTACAGCAGTTATACAGGCCACTGGGATTACTCACTTTCTTGTAATTTAGCTTATGCTTAAATACTTTGTTAGTGCATGTGCAGAATACATCTTTCACATTCATCTTGCTTACTTTTCTGTGGTAATTAATGATTCCTAATTTTACTAATAAACTTTTTCTTTGACAGTTTTTCAGAAAAATAAATATTTTCTGTGGGTAATCCTTACATTTGGACTTGGATTTTTTTATTGAAGTAAGCAGCTTTTTCTAAGACATTTCTGTCAGAGCGTACTATAAGTACTTGTTTAGGAATACTCAAGGATGAGAGATTAAGTAAAAATGTAAGGGGAGCAAACACAGGTTTGTGGTTAAGAATATGGAGTAATCCTGCTTTATGAAATAGAAAGAAAATCTGGTAAGAGTGTGGAATCTCCAGGTCACATTTTATTCTCAGTTCTCTTCAAACGGCAACCAAGGAGTACAAAACTGCTGTGCTGTTTCTCAAGATTGCTTTCTATTTAAATGTACAATAGCTTGCTGAGTAACTCTGTCACTGTCAGAAGATTGCAGATGAATGGAGTTGAGAGAAACAAAACCACTTAGCTGATACTCTTTTGAATAAAGATGTATTTAGCAACAGCTGAGAGATGCACAGGAACCTGACAGGATCCTGCAGCCTGTGCTGGTGAGGCTGACATGAGGGCATTATCAGAGCCACTATGACAGATTTAAATGGCTCCAGGGACCACAAACCACACAGAATGCAGCAAGCTGTGAATGAGCCAGCAGTGTGTCCTTGAGGCCAAGAAGGCCAATGGGATCCTGGGGTGTGTTAGAAATAGCACTGCCAGCAGGTTGAGGGAGGCCATCCTGCCCCTCTGCTCACTCCTGGTGAGGCACATTTGGGGTGCTGTGTCCAGTTCTGGGCTCCTCAGTGCAAGAGAGACATTGAGCTCCAGGAACGAGTCCAGTGGAGGGTGAAAAACATGATTAAGGGGCAGGAGCATCTCTCTCACAAAGAAAGGCTTAGGAAGTTGGGCTTATCCAGACTTTATAAGAGGCAACTGAAAGGGGATCTCAACAATGGATATAAGTATCTGAAGGGATAGCGTCAAGAGGACAGAGCCAGGCCCTTCTCAGTGGTGCCAAGCAATAGGACAAGGGTGAATGGGCAGAAACTGGTGCACAGAAAGTTCCACCTGAAGATGAGGACGAAGTTCTTTACTGTGTGGGTGCCTGTGCACTGGAACAGATTGCTCAGAGAGGGGGTGGAGTCTCTCACTGGAGATACTGAAGAACTATATGGAAACAATCCTGTGCCATGTGCTCTAGGATGAGCCTGCTTGAGCTGGCAGGTTTGACCAGATGATCCACTGAGGTCCCTTCCAACCTGACCCATTCTGTGATTCTGTATTGCATTTGTGTACTGTTCTCTAAATTCAGACTTAAGAGTGAGGCATAACAATTTATCTTGCTTTGTCTCTCAGTTCCACAATATGTTTGAATTTCCATTAGGCTTTGGCAACCTGTTCTTAAATGTAGCACATACTTTGCTCAGTGATTATGATGATAAATTCTTTGTAGAGGGAACCTGCAGGATGAAACATAGTGTGAGACTGCTTATGAATCTCCTGGCAAATAGGCAGGACTCTTCCCTGTTTCTCACAGAACTGTCAAAGAAACAATTAATGTTTTAGTGTGATCTTACACTGTAAAGTGTCTTATGCTGCTGGCAATAATTATGTGCCCCAGCTGAGGTTTTATTTTTTTTTTTTTCCTAAAGAGAATGAGATACCAGATAAATTGCAGCCAGTGAAATCAATAGCTTTTTATGCAAGGTCTGAAAGGCCATTTTCTCATGTTTTCCCTCTTCTGTGGGGAACAGTCATCAGAGTAGCTGAAATATGTCTGCAATAAATGCATTCATTTCTGCAGTTTTGATATGGGAAACAGCAGGTCCACTTCTTCTATTCCTGGTTTACCAGATTTCTTTTACCTTGCATTAGGAAGTATAACCTCTCAGGAAACATGGCTGATATATGGAGATGCATGAAACTTGGGAGCCATTATAACATATCCAAGGACAGAATAACCATACTGACACTAACTTTTCATGACACTGTGTGTTCTTGCATTCTGCATGCTAACAAGATAGCACTAGAAAATGTTTAAAGTCAACCTACACTATTGCTTCATACATCGATGGAGAAAGAAAGCATGATTTTCCCCTGAAATTTACTGATCAGATCATGTAATAAGTTTCCCTGTGCTATTTAAACTGTGTAAGTAGTTAAAAATATTTCTCAATTTCTGAATTAAAATTAAAAATCAGATGCATGCAATACAGCATTTTTTGGTAGACTTAACTGTGTAATGAGTAGTTTCAAAGACATGATGCTTGATGTGAAATTTGCATGAGCAGTTCTGCAGCCATTATTTCCAGTGAGCTCTGCCAGATGACTGAGAATGTGTTAGAGTAACTTAAGATATTGTGGTGCTTTTTCTCGCAAATATGACAATGGTAGTAATGCAGTCACAAAGCCTGAGAAACCCATGATGACTGGAGATAGCTTGGGGTTCATCTTGTAGTTATTTAGCATTGATAGAACTAGAATTTTACTGATGTGTTTGCTAATAACTAGGATTAATAATCTTTTTTATATCACTCAGACATCAGAATACTGATACATTTATAGAGGAAACTGAATATCTATCTAACAGACTGATGTTACAAGGCATGACAAGAAAGGCACCAGAGGTCTTTGGGTTAATCCAATGGTGTTGCAAATTAATCATGGTCTGTGTCTAAATCCTCTCTAAATTAATTTTTATATCTATATCCTTCTACTACTCTTCAGAGCTCCTCAGTTTTGAACAGCAAGAGATTGCAAATTCTTTCTTCTAAATACAATCCCATTCCCAGAAGCCTGTTTTTCAAAGCCCACAAAAATGCTGTTCTGGCCCTCTTCTACTTGAGTGTAATGAGACCTATGCAGTTTTACTAACTGCCTCTGTCATTCATATTTCCCTATAGTAATTTTGGAACACATGGTTAATTTTGGACATGGTTTAAAAACGGTAATGTTTTCAAAGTTTTATTTTCAAAGTTTCCTACATATTTTCTGAGAAGAATAGCTGAGTACAGCAGAGATGAAAACCAATGACCTCTGCTGAGAGGAAGAAAAAACAGAAATTAGTTCCCAATATACGTGGAGAGGCTCATCAGTGTGTGTATATATCTTTGGTCTACTCACAGTGTTCTTCTCTTTTTGCGTGATGGAGCTGTCTTGAAGAATTTACTTGATTCATTTGAGGTATAGAGGGAAGATGCTGTATTGAGTAGGACAACTAAGGACAGAAATGCTTATGTCTTATTGTTCATGGTACAAAAAAATAAAAATGAAATTAAATAGCTTCTATAAAAGCCTTCTTTCAACCATTAGGTTTGCCTTTCCCATGAAACCTTACCTAAATGGTCAGATAAAAAGACAGTGCATCACTGGCAACATTCAGTTTTGTTGTTTTCTTTTTTTGTAATAAAGATGAGTTAGAATGAGCAGTCTTCTGCTGTTCCTGAACCGTGCTTAGAGTAATTTGTCTTCTAAGGCTTGTGACTAATGGCTTAAACATGACAACATTCACAAGTGTTTATTTCCATTTTGCAGATTTATAAGGGAACTAAATCTGTTCTATGTAAACAAAGCAAGATGAAATCCATGTTTATAATCTATGTATAAAAAATGTAAGAAGAAAAAAAAGGAAAAAAGCTAATAAAAATGTCTTAGGGCCATAGCACTTTCACTTTGAAAACAGGCATAAAAAGTCTGGAAGTTAAAAGCTTGCCTCAGGCATAGTGCAGAATATCATGAGGCGAATTCAGAAGCTGGAAGCCTCAGTCCTGGATCTTTTTTATATGTGGAGTCAGTCTAATATGGCAGCAGTGTCCTCTTTCCCAATAAAGTAAGTTGTATTGAACACAGGTTAACTGAGAAGGGTGTCTATTTTCATGCATCTTGAGCTTCCCCAAGATAGCAATCAAAGCCTGTATAAGGAAGGTCAGAGTAATAGCACTAGCAGAAAACATCAGCAGAATAAGAACTGAGGAAAACCAGTCACCATTCTTCACTGTTTCAACTGCTTTAGTCATGAAGTCTAAGGAAAGTATTAAATTGTAAAAAAGAAAATACTTTTAGAAGAGTAACGGGGACATAATTATTCCTTTTGGAAGGATAAATGTGTATTTTATATAGTAAGAAAGTGTTGGGGGTTGGGTTTGTTCCTTCTTTTTTCTCTAAAGAATTTTTTTCCCCATAAGTTACCAAGGAGACCAAGTATTGGATACTTAAAGATATTTAACCGAAACAAAGGACAAGCTTGGGAGGGCAGAGAGAGAGAGAGATAAGGCAGGAAAAAAGGACAGAGTTTTAGGAGTTGAGGGTTGTTCTTTTTTTCGGCGTTCAGGAAGAGAGAACTCTCTGGCTGGAGTTGTTTTTTTTTCACTGTGGCAAAAGGGATTCAGTCCTGAGATATCTACTACCACCGGTTTGGCCTGAGTCCTGCGCCTTCTCAGCCCCGCGGGATCCGGGCCAGCCCTGCCTCGCCTTCGGTTTCTTCGGCGCTGCTTCCCTTGCTACAGTGTGACCCTGCACCCCCCTGCCTGCTGGGACATTCTGCCTCTGCCTGCCTGGACACCCCTGCCATCTCAGCTACCAGCCCGGGACTTTCCATCGTTCCAGCTTGGTGCTCAGAGGACCCTGCAAAGGCACCGAAACTGAACTGCCCTGGGTTTTATGAAGCAAAACCCCTCAAAGTTCTTGGTACTGTTGTCTTTTGTTATTAATGCTGTAGTTGTTTGGTTTTTTTGTCTGTTTGCTTTGTAATACATACTAGTAAAGAACTGCTATTTCCTATTCCCAAAAATCTTTGCCTAAGAGCCTCTGATTGTAAATTTATAATTGAAAAAAAGGGGGAGGGGGCGTGGCTTACACTCCCCATTCCAAAGCAAACTCCAGCTTTTATCTGGCAGATACCTGTCTTCCCAAACCAAGACAGAAAGTCATCCCAGCTTTAAATATCACAGAAAAAATGATGTTTATAGCTCAGGCTTAGCTTAATACAAACTAATTGCACAGTATAAAACATTCTATCAACACCTCCTTTTCAGTTTTCCACCACTCTTTGAAGCTTTTTTGGTGTCCTTTTCCTAAACCGTATCAGAGATAATTAAAAGTACCTTTTACCTTGAATTTAAATTCATTTTGGTAATTTCTTAATTAAACAAGAGAACAGCAAATATATCTTATCTCTCCAAAATATAAGCCAGCTAGCTCTGTTCTGTAGAATGAGTGTCTCCCATTCCCTTCCCCAAATACAAATTTTGGGCTGTATTCTATTAATGCATTGACAGTACAATTTGAAAGGGATGTGTACTATGGAAAGGAGGAGAATTTTTGCTCTGAGTGACAGGAGAAAGAAGTGCACTGTCCTTGAAACAGCAAGTGTTAGTCATTGGAGCATGTGATATCTCAGATGGGAATACTGTAGGGTCTGTTTTGTTTTGCTTCTGAACAGTCACTACAAATCAAATGCATTAATTGACCATGTTGATTACAAGTAAATATTTGATCAACCTAAACTGACTTATCTGCTGAAGTATGAAAATAGTTCAAAGCAGAATGCAGCTAAAGTTTTCTTTTCACAAAGCTAACACATTGAGCAGTCATTCCTTGATACATCCTGGGGACTGTTGGGGGTTAGGTTTGTTCCTTCTTTTCTCTAAAGAATTTTTTCACCCATAAGTTACTAAGGAGACCAAGTATTGGATACTTAAGGATACTTAACCGAAACAAAGAGGACAGAGCTTGAGGAGTGTGTGGGGGGGGGTTCCTTTTTTTNCCATCGGTTCGGCCTGAATCCGGAGCCTTCTCAGTCACCCGCGGGAGCTGGGCCAGCCCTGCCTCGCCTTCGGTTTCTTCGGCGCTGCTTCCCTTGCTACAGTGTGACCCTGCACCCCCCTGCCTGCTGGGACATTCTGCCTCTGCCTGCCTGGACACCCTGCCATCCCAGCTACCAGCCCGGGACTTTCCACCGTTCCAGCTTGGTGCCCTGCAGATCTTGCAGGAGCACTGAGACCGAACTGCCCTGGGTTTTGTGAAGCAAAAACCCTCAAGGTTCTTGGTACTGTTGTCTTTGGTTATTAATGCTGTAGTTGGTTAGGTTTGGGTTTTTTTGTTGTTGTTTGTTTGTTTTTTTTTGTCTGGTTGTTTTGTAATACATACTAGTAAAGAGCTGCTATTTCCTATTCCCAAAAAATGTTTGCCTAAGAGCCTCTGATTGTAAATTTATAATTGAAAAAAAAAGGGGAAGGGGCGTGGCTTACACTCCCCATTCCAAAGTCAAACTCCAGCTTTTATCTGGCAGATACCTGTCTTCCCAAACCAAGACAGGGACTTAACAACATATTTGATCCATTTCCTTTGTATTGCATCATAAACTTCATTCCAACAGTTCTTCAGCAGAAAAATAATAGCAGTGATTTAACCATATGTAAGTTGTGAAGCTGAAAGAGAAGGTACTGTGTCTTCTGTCCTCCACAGAGAAAACCTCTGCATGTTAACTCTAGTTGTGAATTTTCACTTTGAGCATAATATAATTATTTCACAATTGTTTTCATCTTACTAATAACAGTGCAGATAATTGGTGTGTTTTTTCTTGTTTAAAAAGTTCAAAAATTCATATACTATTCTTATGAGAGAAAGGTACTGTTAAATTGATTTAGAATGAGAGCTGTAACAGCATCAGAAAATGGATTTTTTTTTCTTCTTTTAAGGTAGTGGGAGGAAATAATGAGTTTTGTTACTGTTCTTGGCTAAAGGCCTGGTGGTTAAAAACATTTTTTTGTTTGTTTGCTACAGAATTAATTTTCAGAGCTTTGCAATCTTAAATTAATCTCCATAAACCTGATGATAATTACTGTGGCAGGTTTGTGGGTGTAGAGAGAAGGAGGCAGAGCACTTGATCCAGCTTCCATGGTTGCTAGGGCAAGGATCTCATTGTCTCTAGGATGTGATTCTGTGAAAGTAAAACCATGCATAATTACATTTTAATGACAGTGCAAACAGGCAGTTCAGCTGAAACTACTGGAAGGGTTGTTGCTGTCCTTTCTCTGTTTCACACAGCCCCTCCCAACAGGTCAGCCACCTGCAGCAATTATTGCTGCACAGCCTCTAGAGCTCTGGGGTGGCTGTTCCTATTAATGCTTAAAAAAACCCCAAGAAAACAAACAAACAAACCCCAACAAAATAAAACAAAACAAAAACAAAAACCAAAAAACACCACAAGACCCAAAACAAAAGCTGTAAAAAAAGCCCCTATACCTGTTCCCTGCTGACCACTGCTTGGGGAAAAAAACCCCTAAACTTCTTCCTTGATGAAAACTGGTTATTTGAAAGAAGATTTTGATGGATACACCAGTGTATCACAGCTACTCTCAACGGATACTGCAGCAGAAGTAGTTATTTGTAGCTACTGTCTTTGAGTGAATAAATATCAATTTGCATGCCCATTATGAGGTTTTGCAAGCATAATGTGTGCAAAAGCATTTATGTCAGGCACAGTGAGTTTGCCTATAAATCTTGAAAGCAAATGTTAAGAACAAAGACATGTTTGAAGTTCTGAGTACATAGAGAAACAGGTTGCTTAATGAGTAGCACAGGGCTTGAATGCTTGCAACACTATTCCTTTAGGTTTTTGTTCTACTGTTGTCTCAGTGTTTGAACTTGTCAGATGGTACCCTAAGTGAAATAGCTGCCATTTCTAACAGATCTGTTTTCCCTTTCTTTCATCTCTCTCTTGGAAGGAAGAAGGGGGATTAGCTGTGCATTTTAAAATTTTTATTTTTTTTAATCTGTTACTGAACATGAGCAAGCCAGTTCCTCCATCATACAGAGTTTGTGGATATTCAATTAACCTTCCTTCCCAGGTGATCATTTCTGTCTGTGTGCTGTGCCCTCCACTCCCAAGGTGGAACTGTTTGTGGGGCTGTAATATGATATGAAAGAGAGAATGAGTGTGGGTTAAAAAGAAATAAATACTGTTTAAATGTAGATTAGTTCCCACATTTCATAATGGTGACTTCTCCTACTACACAGATACATGAATATAACTGAAGGAAAAGAAATTATGTGACAAAATACATGTTTCTATCAGAGGTGGTTTCACTTTTAAATGTTTGTTTCACTGTAAAACTGTGATCTTGCAGAAGGAGTCACCAGGGTTCTGCATATCCATGCTCTGTGACTACTGTGAGCGTACACAAAGAAGAGGATACCCAATTGCCACTTTTTCAATAAATAGATTTCTGATAAAAAGCATGAATACAGACAAAAATAATTTTGTACTTACTGTAAAGTTTAATAAGGATTTGCAGCCATTGAACCTATATGAAAAAAAGGTATGAATGTAGCAACATATAAATACTATACAGACTGTATTTAAAGAAAGAGAAAAAAAGAAGAAAAGCAGAAAAAGGTCTGGTAGTGGAATTCATTGCTGTCATTTTTATCGAGCTGAATTTGGCAGGCCATTTGAGAGGAAATTACAGTGAACAATAAGTATTATAATGAAAGCGTGGGTAAGAATAATTATAATAGTCTAATTAAAAAAATGTGATGGCATTGTAGCACTTCTAGAATAAAAGCCTACTGTAAAAACTACGTATGTTTGAAATGTGAAACTACAGCGTGCTCATAGAAAAACAGAAATCACATCATAATAGTTTTAGGTGACTAAATATACTACTAACTATTAAGGAGCTCTTGAGCCTTAAACCAGAATTTTTAGCATTCTGCAAGAAATTAGAGTACTAAGCACAAAGATAGTCCTAAGCTAAGATCATGTAAGTGTGCAAGGATCCTAAATGCACTGTGATAAGTCTCACAAACAAACAACAGTATTCAGAATTCTGTTCATTAAACCTTCCACAAATATATGAATTGATGAAAAAGTAAAATGGTTGTAACTGTATTTTCTTACATTGGCTAAGAATTTTTAGGTTAAAACAGATCAAGATGTGCAATAAGATGCCAGAACATCATGGCAGGTCCTGGAATGTTTCATTGGGCAGCAGTGGAAACTTCTGGGAAACCTGGTATAGCCATTGGGCTGTTCTGCCTTGTCTGGTGGGATACTATTGAGAAAACTGATAACTGACTGTGTTAACTGTTTCGGCTTTACATTCTTGCCAGGTAACACATTTTGATGAAGGATTCTCCATTGATTTCATCTTCTTTTTTCCTATATATTTTCAGTCTTCAAAAAAAATGACAGACTAAATTCAGCAGGTTATCTCTCTTACATGGCCAAGGAAGTTAGCATTTCCTATCAAATACCATTGTCTATGCCACAAATATTTAATTTTTTTCAGACCCTAGATAACAGCTTTAAACTGATTTTAGGTATTTTTGAGATTTTCACCTTAACATTTCCCATCCCTCAAGATGGGAAGAGCTCTTTTTTTTTAGTTCTTGTTTTGTATCTGATAAACTGTAAAATACTGCAGAAGGCTATACGAAAGCACAACTGAGTAGATGACATTTGACCTGAAGTCCTGCAACTATGGAACTGTAGTCAGTGCTGTGAAAGTCAGTGATGTGGCTGCTCTATTGTGTTTTCCACAGTTCATTTGGCCTCATGACACACTCAAATTGAGCAAACCCTTCCTGAAGTGCTGCTCTCACTCCCTTGAAAACTCTGGCAGCAGGGGTCATAGTAGTTAGTATCTCCCTTCACATTTGGGAAATAGATAGCAGGGGATACTTTTAGAGATAAGAAGCTTCTGGAAATTAGCTCCATCCCATGGAGCCTCAGCTGGTCACGCAACTCAGGTATGCTGTAGCGGGCAGTTGATGTGTTTCCTTGATGATGTGAAACAGAACAGAGGCAGATGGATTCTCTCTCCACATCTTTCAAAACTTTTCACGGAACTCTGGATGTGACCCAATGCTTTCAGTGCCCTCCTGTCTCCCACCTTTTCAAAGCTTCATGAATCTCATGAACTCCCTATTTTCAAGATCTGAAAGGTGTTTTTTGTTTCCTATTGGAGCTTATTTTAATACCTTCTAACAAAGCAATACTTGTACTGTTGGTTTCAGCATTCTGTTTCCTTAAACTAAAAGATAAATAGGCCATTCTCAGAGGTATCTGAGATGAAGCTGGGAAACTCTGTATCTTTCAGGGAAAATAAAGAAGACTTGGAGATTTGGTGGTAGCAAAAGCTTACAGAACTCATCCAACCCTTGTGGAATAAGCCACAGAAAACCTGTCCCACAGCACTGATTACATTACAGAAGCTCTGTAGCTTCTCTCTAGGTTCAGTAAATTGCCTGGTATCTGAGAAGATAAAGTGCGTGGCCAGTCCCCATTGCTGAGCTATTCAAGATTCCTTCCGTTCATTTCTTCCTTCCAGGTATCTGATAAATGGAAGAAGGACTGTGACATAAGAAAATCTATTTCTAATATCCAGAGCTGCATGCGAGCTATTACTGAATTCATAGTAGCTGTCTGTCACACTGCCCACGCAGTCTCAGTCATTATCAAGTCAACAGTTTTCAAAGCATCTTGTGACTCAAAACACAAACGTAGAAATGTAAAAACCAATTTAACAAGATGCCTTAACATAATCAATCAGAAACAAGACACATGATTGTAGATTCATCCGCTTGAATATGTGTAAAATTGTGTTTGATGGGATTTTCTTTGTTCACAGGAAGAACAGTATCGTCTTATATAAAAGACAATGTTGCTTTTAAGCAAAGCTGACACGCTTAGAACTTGGAATTGTTAAAGATCTCCTGTTATCTAATGATAGATTAAAATTTTGGGTATAGATCTGGAATTTGGATAGATACTATAGAGACTTCTAAAAGTCTGAATTGATCTTTAGCATTGCAGCACTCAGCTAAACAGTGCATATTCACAAAGATTTTTTTCACAAGAAAATTGCATATGCTTGGGAAACTATCATGTTAAAAGGCCCTAGGAGGGCCAAGGAGTTTCAAGGGGCAATTTGTGCTATAAATGTGATGTCAAATAATGTAGGCAGTTATTTGACAAATGAAAACAAACAAAAACACCCCTCCAAAAACAATTTTGCACTTAATATTTAAGCTTATTAATCTAACAAAAATAATGTTTCTTGTTTCTGATCCATTATGTTACACATCTTGCTAAATGGCTTTTAAAATTTCTATGTTTATGCTTTCAGCTTGAGTATATATTGCAAAATCACTATTTCTACATGATTATTTGTGGATTTCCTCTTAATATTTCTCTCATTTTAAACATCAATATTTGTACTTCTAAGAGTATACATGGCTATAAAGGAAACTATACTGCTTAGGGTAATGATAGGTTCCTGTTTTCCAAATTGCTTTTCCCATGACAAAACTATTACTGTAGAATTTGTATTGCTGCTTTCTGTACAGCAACAAATTGTTCTTGTGTCAGGAATATGTATAAGTGCCTTTTTTTCTCTTTGTATACAAAATGAGTAGTTTTCTCATTTTCTATTTATAATCCCTAAAAGCAAAACCACTTTCATGTTAGTGCCTTGATGCAGCAAAATAACCAGTAATGAACCAAACATATTAGGATTTTCCAAGTACCCACCTGACTCAGGGCCTTTAGATATGCAAAACCTTCTCCAAGGAGAGCTGAATGTTACCTTGTGGTTTCTACTGGTCTTACTTCTAAAGTTTAATATTTTTGTTCAGTCTCTACCCTGAGAAAAGGGAATGAAAATTAATTCTGAATATCGCATTGAAATTCAACAACAGATCCACATCTGGCTTGTATTTGTGCCTTTCAAAATTAACAGTCCAGTATTACAAAGCACAAAACTACTCCTGAGTGAGACTTAAGAGGAACTTAACCTAAATTGTGATTTGATATCATATTCAAGTAATTCATGTTTTCTGTGACTTTGATGTGGAATTAAATGTTAATGTTGAGAAAGTTAAAATGTTTTGAGTCATTGAGATCATACATATAAAAGCCCTCTAAAAATAAAGTAAATAAATTTTCTAGGCATAGGTCACAGAAATGGCTTAAACCATAGATGACAGTTGTTGACTGATCTGAATTTTGAGAGGTAACATATCCTGTTTCTGCAAAACTCAGGTTTTTGACAGCTGCTTAGTATCTTCTCAGTGTAATAGTTTGGAAGATCTCAGTGGCAATCAGTTCGTAAAGATCAGTGATGCTTAGGGTGGCTCTTGGTGAATGTTTAAGACTTTCTCTCTCCAGTTCCTAACAGACTCCAAGGAAATTAAACTTGTTACACTCTGGAGCATGTTCACTCAGGGGTTCAGCACAGGCAAGAGAAGAGAATTCCCTGTACTTTTCAGGATCTAAAAAGCAATACAAAGCAGGTCAGTATTAGGATGCAGAAATTAGGATTGTGGTTGCACACACTGATGAACCACACTACAAAGATGAACTAAAAAGGCAGGATGGAAGAGAATGTTGGGTCAAGGAAAGAGAGAAGTTAAGACATGACATCATAAGAATTGGCTCAGTGGTGCAACCAGAGGGCAGTAATCAATGCCTAAATGACCTGATGATCAATGACACAAGGTTCTCTGCAGGGGTCCATACTAGGACCAGTACTGATTAATATCAGCATCAAAGGTGTAGTATGGTTGAGCGCACCTTCAGCAAGTTTTCAGATGACCTGAAGCTGAGTGGTGCAGCTGACACACCTGAAGGATGAGATGCCATCCATAGGGACCTGGAAAGGCTCAGGAAGCGAGCACACATGAACATCATGAGGTTCAACAAAGACAAGTACAAGTGGCTGCACCTGGGTCAAGGGAACCTCCAGTATCAACACAGGCTGAGGGATGAAGAGATTGAGAGCAGCCCTGCCAAGAAGGATTTGGGAGTGCTGGTGGGCCTGATCTGTCAGTGTGCACTCGCAGTCCAGAAATCCTGCTGTATCCTGGCCACAATCCAAAGCAGCGTGGCCAGCAGAGTGAGGGAGAAGATTCTGCCCCTTTACATCACTGTGGTGAGAGCCCAAACTGAGTGTTGCATTCTGCTCTGAAGGCCCCATTAGAAGAACTGTAATCCAGAGGAGGATGGAACATTTCATCTGTGAAGACAGGCTGAGAGAGTTGGGATTGTTCAGCCTGGAGAAGAAAAGGCTCCAGGCAGACCTTCCAGTACCTGAAAGGGACATATAAGAAAGATGGGGAGAGACTTTTCAGCAGGGCCTGTTCTGATAGGGCAAGGGGTAATTGTTTTAAATTAAAAGAGTGTACATTCAGACTACATAGAAGTAAGACATTTTTTATAACAAGGGTAGTGAAATGCTATCCAGAAAGGTGGTGGATGTCCTTGAAAATATTCAAGGTCAGGTTGGATGGGGCTTTGAGTAACCTGAATTGCTTGAAGATGTCACTGCTCTTTACAGGGGTGTTGGACTAGATGACCTATAAGGGTCATTTTCAACCCAAACCCAACTATGACTGATCTTTGAGGGTCTATGGGAGGGGGAAATGCACTGAATAGCTCTATTCCTTGCCTATGCTGAACACCAGTTCTGATCATGCTTTTATAATAAGGTGGTATTTTCAGTATTACAGAAATTTATGTCTGAAGCCAGAAACAAATTTTATGTCTGAAACTTCACTGTCATCAGACTGAGTGAAAAGTTGTGCCAGTATGTTAATATTTTGAAAAATGAAGGTGAGGGGAATCAGTATATCCAGACAAGTGGAGTATATTTTCAGCCACGCTTTCTATGAAATTTTACTGTGATAAAAGGCAAATTTATTTTCTAGCTGCTTTGCATACACATTTTTTTTTTCTCTAAGACAATATGGAATTTACTGTTACTCTGAAAAGCTGATTACATAGTCATGATGTATTGTCAGAAAGTTGGGAGGGAAATATATGACTGTTGGGTTTAATTGGATGAAATTCCTTTTTTTAAAAAAAGAAAACCTACTGTAAATAATGAGCCTTAAAGCAATAACATTTCTGAAATGCTGTGCTTTGTGGATGAAGAAAAAAGACATACTGTTAGCTGAATGAAAAAATGCAATTGAAGCAGTATTTTTTTTCTTGTTATGATGTAAAGTTCTACCTAGTTTCATGAAAAAAAAAGGTGATCTAATTGTGACCTTAAAGCCAAGTTCAGTAAGGATTACCTTCCAAGGACTGGCCAAGTCAGTCATCTGAGACCACTGTACAACAATGGTCTTTGATCCTCAGGTATTTCTGCTGTCTAAAATCATTATGCATCTGGCTTATTTAGTGCTATTATGTGAAGAATTTTACATTATATTATGAGATTTTTAAATTTTATTGGCTTTTTTGCATGTGATCTCCTATCAAAATTTAAAAAATGAACAGTTTTGGAAAGAAAATCAAATTTCCCCCAAAGATTATTTGTTTATAAAGAATTTGCTCTTTCTGTAAGAAAAGGTTACTTCTGGGGAAAAAAAAAAAAAAGAAAAGAAAAAAAAACCTAGGCCTGAAAACTTTTTTTTTTTTTTTTCACTTTCACATCCATAGATACATAAACATCTGTGGTGGAAAAACTTTGGAGCTTAATAATGCAAACATGTGATGGTATTTTGTTGCTATTCCATAGGCACACTTTCCCAATATCTCCAAAACACCTCTCCCTGCCTTGCACCATGAAATAATTGTCAATGTAGTGCTGAAATATCTGTCTCCATGCACATACGTGTAAAATCTACATTCAATTATTAACTTGTAAATGCTACTAAAAAGGAAAAGAAAAAAGCCTGTCCACCAATCCCTGTTAAAAAAAAAAAAATCTAATGTATTGGGGGTTTTAGCCTTATCCATGGGGAGAATGTGAGTGTAAATTGAAAAAGGAACTTTGTATTTATACAAAACATGCAATGAATGTGAAACCTCTAGAAATTTAAGGAAACGGTCGGGTTTATTTTCCTGGTGAATTATATGTTTTTGCTTCAGGAATTACTTGCATCTCATTGGTAAACCTGGGAGCAGATGAGTTTGACTTAGTCTACTGTCAGTTCAATGACTTCAGTAATACTTTAAAGGCTTTAATGTGACTGCACTGAACTGCACAGACTTTAATAGCAGCTTTCAAAAGCAGTGATAGGTTTGGTCTCAAGCCTGACTTGTCACTTAGGACTGGAGTTCTTGTAAACAAGTTTAGCAGATGTCTGTGCAATCACTTCATTCATATAATTCACTCTACAGACGTACTTGTTTCTCCTCAGGAAGGCTGAAAACAGATTATTTGTTTCTATGTGAGCATGCAGTCATGTAGCAATCGCCCATAGAAGAGCACTACATTTGACACAGCATTTGAAACACAAATTGTATTATATCCATGATAATACAGTTACAGAAAGTTTAAGATATAAATTATGTTTGTAAAATTTATTAGATACTTCTTGTCTTCCATGCAGTTCAGTAGATACCCCTAGCAACTGAAGAGTGAGTACACATTCAATTACTTCTAAGTTCAGAAGCCATGTCTTAATTAGCAGAGATCAGAGGGCAATTAAAGTATAACAAGTGTGTTCTGATTAGTTTTTGTGGTATTTTTATTTATACCAAAAGTACTTTTAAGTGTGGCAAAGTCAGAGTCTGGAAAAAAGAGAAGAGAAATAAAGAAGTTAGATGAGAACAACTCAGTGTTGCAGTGATTTTAAGATCTTAATGTGCTACACATTCATCTTCCTTTGTACTACAAAGTCTCCCTCCCAAGAAGTATTAAAGTAAGGTAGTAAATCAGGGTTTTAGAGAGCTTAGCTCTTCTGTGTGGCAGTGATAGACCTCTTTTTTTTTTTTTTTTTTTTTTTGTCTCCTCTACACCTAGTTTTGAACTGCACAAAAATACCTTGGGTCTTTGTAAACTTGTATTGGAGTTTTGTGACACCCTGCAGTGCTGTGAAGGACAGTTTAAGATATTTTCTCTATTTCCTAAGCACATTATTTGTCTTTAGCTCCTACATGCACTGGCCTATTCACCAACACTTGGGCAGAAGTTTACACAGCAGGAGACAGCTGCTCCAAGGTGCACAGGAGTTCGAAAAGAATTTTCCCTAGAGTTGTCTTAATTGTACAGTACTCAGGGAATAATGTGCCCTTGCAAGCAGTAGGCAGTTACTGAAGACCTCACAAAATGGTGTTTCTGCTTCCTCAACTGCAGGAGGTAGATATTTCACCTTCAGGAACATTCACATTTTACTTGAGAGCCCTCATCAACAGGATAGTGCTACTGCAGCTGGCCTTTCAGGAATCAAATTGTGCCTTTGCTGATAAGGCAAGAGAAGAGCCAAGAGCAGGATCAACATATTGTCTGTATGATGGCAGCATTCCGTAACCCAGGCAGGTCATCTCCAAATGCAAATCATAATTCAACTGTTTCACTAGAGCAGAAAGAGGATAGCTGGTAAAGGTTTTCAACTTGCCTTTAGTCCAGGTTATATAAGATCTTAGCCACCCAATTACGGCTGTTGTGCTTGGGGCAGTAATAGTCTGGAGCTGAGCTGAAAAGACAGCAACTTAGTATGGTGAAAGGTGAGATGAGATTCCTATTTTGAAAAGATTTTTCCATCTGAAAGACTGCTTCCAGAAGATCTGGAACAAAGCATATTCTGTAAAGAATATGCTGGATGTACAATTGGAAGAGGCTTGTACTGGTTAATCCTATCTCATCCTGAGGGACTGACACTACTTACATCCCCTTTTGAAGCTCTCCTTCCCCATTTCACAAAAGCTTCACATTTAATAGTGGGTAATAAGGAACTCAACAACAGATAATGGCTTGGAAATTCTAAGGTGGAGGGCAGGGTTTTTTGAGGGGGAGCGGGAGGAATTATATGACAACAAAATCTGCTTGAAATACCTGAAGTTTTTAGGGGATTTCAAAGACTGTTTTGGCAGCCTGACAGCTGTGTAACACAGACTCTGGGAGGCACTGCCAGCACATTTTGGAAAGGTGCTGTGCTGCAAATAGCAGGCCCCTAGCATTGCTAAGGCTGAGGTACCATGGTACCCACCACAGCCATCTCAAGCCTCTTCTGACATAGAGACAATTACTGGGTTATAGAACACTTGGGGTAGGACAGCGTATGGCTATGACACTCTGTGACCTCTCCTGCCACATAGTGCCAGCAGCCTTAATCAAATTGAATATATGTGGAGAGGATTCAACAGAAGAACTTTTGGACAGAAGAGACTTCTGTTTCCTTCCTTTCTATTTGTTTTCCTTTCTGAGGGTCATATCTCATTTGATTCTGAGTTAGCATTACTGTCTTGCCAAAACTTACTTAAAATAGAAAACTTTTATTTGTGAGAACTTCCTTTAAAAAGAAAATGGTAATTGGTTGGATAAATCAATCTCCTTCCCTCTTTAAATTTGGATTGTATCCTATATCTTCTTCCAAAACTTACAGGATGCTTCTGCAATATTCTTGTTTATCCTATTCTAATTTGCACTGCATTTGAATCTATTTAACCTGTGTTCTACATAACTACTCCATGGCGGTGCTCTGGGAAAGAGGGGCTCCTTTGAAGTACAGAACAAGAAGAATAAAGTTATCTTAAAATTTCAGGGATGAGGCTTTGTTATTACGTTAACCTCTTCTGAAAGGTGGAAAAGTGAAATTTTCTCTGAGGGTGGCTGCATGGTGCAGGTAGGGTCAGAGTGTGTAAATATATATATATGTGTGTGTGTGTGTATGTGTGTATATACATATATATATATATATAAATATAAATGTAGACAACAAATTTGTTATTTGTATCTGTAAACATTTGGAATAGCCAGCCCTGTGATCTTTCCATGTTTATAGATACATTTTTCACTCTCATAGACTCTTGTCAGACATAATGAAACAAATCATGTTCACACACCAAAATCACACAGAAAGTACTGCTGCTTTTGTAATCTAGGTTGGTTTTGTCTGGAATAGTGTGGGGTTTGTTAGTGGTGGTTGTTGGTTTGGGGTTTTTTGGGGGAAGAGCGGATTTTTTGGTCAAGTAATCTCACTCCCAGAATAGCCAGCTAACTAAAAGTGAGAGAAAAGTTTCTGCAAGAAAAGTGAGCCCTTGAAAATAGGTGGTGTTAGTGATTTTTCTGTTGTTGTTTTTCTCAGAATGTGGTCTCACACCATCATTTTTCTAATATGCATCCTAATGCATAAAAGAATAAAAAGGAGTTTGACTATGCTCTTTTGGAGTTTAACTTCTCTCACTTCCTGTCAGCTGTTCTCATGCTCAAGTTTTGGATCACTCTTGAAAGCAAGGGAGAAAATCTCATTAAAGAAAGTATAAAAGGGGTACTGTGATCTGGGTATGATGGTTTCAACAGTTTGCACTTTTCCTGAGGTGTTTTTATTATTATTTTCAACTCAGTTAGGACTAGTACCTTGTGCCAAAATTTGGAAGATGTATTGCAAATGATGTGAGGCTGTTGCAGAGCTTTTTTCTTCTCCTAAGAAGGAAAGGATCTTCATGCATTCCCTGTGAAGAGCATAGACCCTTCAACTCTGGAAAATTTCACTTTTTCACCTCACAAGGACAGCATGACAATGGCAGAGAAGTCACTGCATCCATACTTCACTCTCTAACCAGCAGGGCACACTACAGCGTTCAGGAGCCTGGGCATGTCCTCCTCTCCTCAGTCCTGCTGTCTGAAGCAGCCATTTGTCACTGCTCCTGTTACAGCCCTTGGGGCTATACCTTGTAAAAGGCTGAATACTTTTACTTGCCTCTGAATCCACTCAGCAGTTCTTGAGAGATATCCCTGGCTTACTATGTCCTTTTCATCATCACCTGCTCTTTTCCATGAACCATAAAGATTACAGGTGATACCAGCTTTTACTCACTGAATCCAGTCCCCACATATATAGTCAATAAAAGGTGAAAGCTCTGTATCCTACAATCAGTGGTCTTGAGTCCCCTGAGTTTCTTTCTCTATGTTTAGATTATTATGGAAAGAATATCATAATTAAAATTGTGTGAATAAGCTATGATGAATAATTTATCATACAAACTCCTCTATTTTGTCTCTTAGGAATACCTCAAAGTAAATTGACTTCTCTTTGTTTTCTGAGTGGCTCATTGTCCAAGGAAGCATTTCTCTTTCGTGATTAATAGTTAACGCTACCTTTCATCTTGTTCTGACTGGTCCCTAGTCTTGATTGGCCAAACAAGTCACACCGGGATTTACCTTTATTCTAGAATACAGAAAAAATACTGCCATAAATATTTTACAGTGCCATTGCAAAATCTCTGAGTAAAATAATTAATGCTTTTCACTTGCAGTAAGTGAGTTACTGAGATATCTTTTTACATAAAAGCCTCCAAACTACTAAGCCACTAAAGACACATGTAACTGGTGTCATGGCTGGGTTTACCGAGGCTGCAGTATCTAGACAATGATCTCAGCTATCCAGGTTGTCTAAAATGTGTCACACATGCAAACACACACCCATACAAAAATGGACATGAAAAATTTTAATTCATCCTTAATGCAAAAGAAACTTGTGTGTATATATATATATATATACTGTGACATTAAGTGGGAGATTTTTGGTGCAGCTTTAAGTAAAATTTCATTTTAATTTAATTATTACCTGGTAAGTCTGTTGTGCTGCCAGTGATTTTACCCTGCTTTTTACTTTGAAATTGGGCTCTTAGACTATAAAATAAGCATGCAACTATCTGCAATGGAAGTGTCTGGTACACTGACAGGAGTTGCCAATTTGTACGCTCAACCTTCATTAATTTGAGAATTAGTACTTTTGAGAGGATATATCCTGAACAAATGTAGCAATACTGGGGGGATTCACCTTAAAAGATATCACCTAATCAGTTACATAAAGGAATATTATAATGCACCCAGCACTATGACTACTGCACCTGTCTCTTGTCATGACTGGATATGGTAGCTGCCTAAAGTTCCTGATCCACCATTGTATATCATGGTAAAATTAGATCCACAACTTTAACAACAGTTGTATAAAATAGCACAATTAAGTTGAAATCTAAGGATTTTCTGAGTTAGTGATTTTGTTTATAGCACTCTTTCTAATTGTAGGGATGCATTTTTTTCTTCTGTCATATTTTCTGCTTTGGATTATACAGTGTTCTGGTATAAAGAAGGCCCAGTATCTTCACAGAGGAAAGCAATCACTTACCTTACAGGGAATAAAAACAAACAAAAACAAAAACAAAGACAAAACAAAACAAAAACAACAAAAACACACACAAAAACAAAACAAAAACCAAAACCAAACCAAAACAGAAAAACAAACAAACAAAAATCCAAACAAAACACAANAAAAATCCAAACAAAACAAACAAAACACAAACAACCAAAAAACAGTGCAGGATATCTACTAATTTTCTATAACGAAATAATCCCAAAATGAGCCCACAAATGTCTTTCAAATACCTTTTAAAAAATATCATCTTCCCTCCCTTAATCATAGCCAGAGTTGTATATGTTATTGGAATTTAATACCTTTTGTCACAGAAAAGTACTTTGAAACAGAATGGTAACACCTGAAGGTATGCTTTTTGATTAGTTTTTTGGTCCTGGTTGTGATTTAAGTCCAACTTATATGTGAATTCTCAGCAGTATTGTGAGAAATGCTTTTAGACTGAGTGGAAGGACTGAAATGGTTTTGAGTTGAGAGCAGAGATGATATAAAAAACTGCTGAAGTGATAAACATTGCTGTCTGTAGCATGTTTTAATTTCTGTGCATGTGCATGGAGATATGTGCATGTCTCTTCCTCCTTTCCACTGCCATGAAAACTCAGACAACTTCTGTTTTTATATTGTTTTGAGTAATGTGTAATAAGATAGAAGGAAATTATGGAAACACAGGAGAATTATAAGTGCAGACTGGAACAGATGTTTCAAATATGGTAAATGTTATTTTAGAATCATTATATCTTCTTTTTGTGCGTTTTGAGATGGTAAGACCTGAAATGTCAAAAATCCAGGGGTTTTTTTTTGGTCTTTATGTAGGACATTTATTACTACAATTAAATTGATGGATTTGATATTGTCTTCCTCGCCTCTCTTATATTTGCACATATACAAAGATGCTTAAAATCATACTAGAGAAAATGTTATATGGCATGTATTTTTTATATTTTTAAAAGGCATTTTACTTGTGACTATTTTCTATCCCTCATACATTAATTCATTCCCCACATACGAATAATTTAACAAGGTTTTCATGGGAGCCCTGTGCTACTGTGTGGATAAGTCAGTCATTGAAAACTGATTCTGCTAGATCTAAAAAACAATGGTTAAGGATATTTGCTTGGAGTACCTTGAAGCACAAAGGTGTTTAAACTGGCCCTGGAGGTTGCTCCAAAGGGCACCCTGAGGAATTTCTTATGGACAGGATAAGTGACATGGCCTGCCCACATGCTCATGCACAGAGGTAATGTAGTTTTGTGGTTTATAAGTTCTCAGAAAAGTTTTTGTGTGTTGAAGAGGTTGTACCTTGTGTGGGTGTAAAACTCTGTAGTATTTATGGCTGTCAGCAGATGGACTTTACAATGAGTTTATCTTGCTATAATGTACAACAATCTATATGGCTCATATGGATGACATCATTTTAGTTTATTGCTAGAAAAAGAATATTAGCTGCACTAAGAACAAGTTCTGCCTAATCTTTCATCACTGGTCTCTCACTAAGTACAGATTGAAACTTCCAGTCAAGATGGGAGAGAAAACAGGCTGCTTTGGGGCTAGTATGTGTGCCCAGTTCTTGGACATCTAGTCTCCTACAGGGACTTGAAGCCATTTGAAAGCAGGCAATGGATGCCAGAATTTAAGCAATGTTTATCAAATCACTTAATGGGATTCCACCAAGCATTTTGGCTCCAACCATACCACAAAGTAGACAAATTCTCCTGTGCAGCACCTGTGACCCAGTCTACTCTGAGCTGTGCTGATGTGTACTAACCAGTTCAAATGAAAATCCTGAGCTGCTGCCTCAGGCTGCAAACCTGCAGTGTTTAAGGTGAAGGGGGTGAGTGGGACACAGATGCAAATACAGCCACCACGGTGGGATGACACCTGCAATTGCAAGGGGCTCTGCTTGTTTGTATCAGATAAAATACAGCCTGTATGTGAATATACAAAATGGCTGAAGAACTGAGAAACACCTCAGGCCCTGACTCCTGTGTCTTTTAAAGCATGGCCAGCTGCATTTTGTTTGGGTTTATGGGAGTAAGTTAATTGCTGTTCCCTTGCAATGAGGACTATGTAGCAAGGCTGTGCCTGCAGAAGGCAGTGCTGCCATTGCAGTACTGCTGGAGGTACGAAGCGCAACACATTTCAAAAATGCCTCATGTGCCTTCTAATAAGAAAGGGCTTCTGCACAGTAAAGTGATGCCATGATTTCTTGTTTAATATTAAGTCAACTGTCCCTGGAACCTATGATATAAATAAAACTAACTCATAGTAAAACCATGTCAGTGTGGATGTCATTCCTTGAAGCATTAGACCTTCCCATATGCCAGAAGAAAACTCATAATTTAGCTGCAGAATGTTTCAGCTAAGCTGGTTGGTTCTATCTCAGCATTGTGCTAGAATATCTCCATTGCTGCTTGTCAGCAGGAAGCACAGGCAGCACACATTCACTTCCAAATGGAATTTACCATTTAAACAAGTGCTATACCAGCACAGTCTCAATTTTTATGCCAATGTGATTTGCATCACCTTAACTAACTACTGTCTGAATTGCTGATTATATGTACTCATGTTGGATTGGATAATGCTGTAGGAGCACTATCTTGTTGATTCATTGTATTATTATGCTCTTTATCTGAAGTTCAGCTTTTACTAGCTGCACACTTTCATCAGTTTGAAGAAGCCTTAGATTCCCCACTTCTAACAGAACAAGTAGTTTATTTTAATAGCTTTTTTTATTGTGGGATTTTTTTTTTCCTTCGGGTTATTATTGGAATGACTGTTGTTTTTGTGCAAGAAGGCAAATTTTTCCTTTGGCATTGATAGAATCCAGATGGAGAAAGATAAATTTGTTTCATGTTGATGCTTCACCTGTGCAGTCAACTTGTGTGTGTGCGCCTGTATGATACAGGCTCATTATAAATGGGGAATTAACAACTCTAGCTGCACTGCACAGCTCCTTCACCCTTCTAAGTATTGTGCTATTTTATAAGCTGATATCTTCAAATATGAAATAGCATTCATACCCAGAAAGGTGAAGGAAGACTGGCAGATTTATTAAGAAATACAGACTCACCCACAAGTATCTAAGAGAGGTCTTGGCAACATTTACTCTACGTCTGCACTAATATACTGAGTGGTCCATCACATTTATTCCTTTAAAACCTTCACTGATATTTTATTTTCAGAAATAAACAACTTTTCAGAAGCAGACTGGTAGAAGAAGTAAAACACTTGAGACATGAGAGCTGTCTGAATACAGAAAAAAGACAATAAACTTCAGTTTTACTCTGGTCTATCAGTTATAGAAAAATGTAAGTGAATCTTTCCAGCTTTCTGATATTGAAGAATATCAGTAAAGCAAAAGTGATTTTTTTACTTTTCTTGACACAGGCCAGCAGCTAGTTTGCTTTCAATATTCTTGAAAGTAACCTGAAGACTTCTAAATTATATCTGACTTCTCCTTAAAGGCCCAGAGCCAGGGATTTTTGAAGAATTATGGCAGCATGGCTCCTTTCTTTACTCCCAGCTAGCTGTTCTAAAAGGAATACAATATAGACTCAAAGGCTTTATATGTGCTAGTATCCCCTGCTGCTGGAGAAATAGCTAGGTGCTTTGAGAAAGTTACTATCTTTTATATATTTTTTTTTTCATCACAGGAAAATCTCTGCATTTACTGAAATAGTTTCTGAGGTAAGTAAATAACAACAGTTAGTATGATATACACCCCTACTTTGAAATTGTTAGTACAGTATTCAGCTCTTTAACAGTTTCTTTTGTGTGTAGAGTATCTTGATGAAAATAAGAGAGGTCGCTAGAGATTAAAAACTTTGATGATATCAAATTTTAACCCTCCTCCTTCAGAAAATGTTTAAAATCTTTTGTTGTTGGTTTTGCTCTTTTTTCCTTTGACATTATTGCAGAAATCGTGTACACAAATGTTTTCAGAATATATGAGTTTTGTATTGCTCCAGCAATTATGCCATATTGCAGAGTACTTATGCTAATGCTGTACTACTTTTGCATGCAAATAGTTGAAATGAGGGCACTGAAATGCAGCTACTTATAACGAGATCTCCTCTACTAGTTTTCCACTACACAATGGGTCTTCATCTTTCTGTGTAAAGGATTCTGCTTCTCTTCTTCTTGCCTACCTCTATTTCACTGTGTACCTGTGACTATGGTGTCAGAGCATACATGGCCTTTTTGTGAGCTTTTGTCTAAGCATGGAGGGGTTTTTATGCGTTTGTAAGGACCTACTAAAGCAGAAGCAAGCAATATGTGATATAAATGTAGTTTATTTATTTTTTTGGTGCAAATTCCACATGCTATATGAAAAATCCATCATTCATGTATGAAATATAAAGCAATGAGGATCACCAGATATGTGCTTCATACAGAAAAGTGACCAAATATGCAGTACCTTGACGAAATATTTTGAATATTGTAAAAAAATCCAAGAAGCTAACTTTCAAAACAAAATTAGTCTTAGCAGCTACAAAATCCTAATCTGCAAAACACTTCATGTAAACATTCTGTTGTAAATATTCTATAGCACATTGATAACACCTTATCACAACGCTGTGCATTATATTAATAACTATATCATAGTATTATCTACATTATAGAATTAGGTAATGTTACATGTATGACACTAGTGCTACAAAAACTAAAATTTCTTTCAGAGTCCCCATCTTCTCTTTGAATTTCAGGCTACCACTACTGTTTTTGATTAATTTCCTCCAGTGAAGTAAAAGCACCTCTTTTATTTATATGTAATGTTTCATTTACAACACTGAGCAAGGTTAAACACAGGCTTGAAAATAAAAATAGAACTTAAAAAAATACAGAACAAATAAATATCTAGTATCCCTCTCTTTAGTTGTCAGTTAGGCTTTACGTAAGGTAGTCTGAGCTGTGGGAGTAAAACAACCATCTTAACATTGTTTTACTCAAATGACTGATTCTCAGATGAGTGTTTGTCGCTGGGCACAAAGGTATCTAATTTAGGGAAACACATCATATTTTGAGTTTGATTAGTTTCAGGAGTCTTTAAGGAAAGGAAATGTATTGTCAACTCAGCTTGTCAAAAACTTCAGGTTTTGATTCTTTGTGTTTTGGTTTTTTGGGGGGATTTTTTGGGTTTGTTTTTGTTTGTTTGTTTTGGATTTTTGTTTTGTTGGTTTTGGCTTTGTTCCAGGTGGTAGGTTTGCAAGCCCCTGTAATTAAGGGAAAAAAAAGAAAAGGGGGGCAGGGGCAGGGCATTTTAACCTCTAAGACTTGAAAAGTCTCACGTATTCTACTATTGAACACCTAATAATCCACAATCTGTCAATAAGAGGCAAAAAAAACAGGACTACAGGGTCCTTTTCTTGATCAGATTTTTTGCTACCCATCTCATTATCTTCTCTAATTAATTAAACATAGTTACCTAATATTATAATCAAATATGTACCTACATTTGAGTAGTCCTTTATTTAAGCCAATAACATTTGAGAAGAGGCTGTTAGTGTCCCACCACCCCATTGTACCCTAGTTTGGTTGCAGTATTTAGCAAAATAAATGCATCCATTACAGAGTGATCTATTAATTATATAACAAATACTTTGCAATTTTCTGTTAAAGACTTGTAGTATCATAGTCTAAAATGTATGACTCTCCCTCCCAGGAAAGTGGTCTAGCTACCAAAAGCCATTGTCACTATTCTTCTGTTGGTCCCAAATTATGCTTAATTATCTTAAAAAAATAAATGACCAGCAGCGAGGTCATCAACCATCTCCTATTGGTGGCCAAAATGTTACTGTAGGGCAGGCAAAACAGTGCGTGAAATATTCTCTGGGAAAGGAAAGAAATTAATTCATTTCAGGGCAACTACCCATGCTCTGTTAGATGAAATTGTGCCAGCATCTGTTCCTCCTCCTTTGGCTGTCCTTTGATAGGAAAGAATAATTTTTTAATGTTTTTTAAAAGGTACTGAACTCTGGGTGATTACTCAGAGCTGTGACTCCCAAGTGAAGGGCAAACAGCATAAAGGATCTAATTGATCCTGAAAGGCAGAAGGTTTAAAAGCCCTGTCATGGATGCTTTGTGTTACCTTGGGTAATTCTCTCTCTACCCATCAGCTTTCGAAAATTGCATTCCTCCTTCTCTGCATTTTATATAAGGAACTAGGAAAGAAGCTGTTACTTACATTGTGTCTGAAATCCTATCAACTGGGGGATATAGACTCAGATTACGGGTGAAATTAACTTACTCATGTAAATTCTGTGGCTCATAGATGTGGATAATACCAATAACTTTAGAAGGAATACATTAAAAGCCAAGGACTGAAATCCTCAGTGGATTGAAACCACAGAAATGTAATAAATTTAACTTTTTCCTCTGCCTTTTTTTGGTTGTTCTTTCTATATAGGCAGTGGAACCAAGGATATTTATCCTGTGAGAAGTACTGTTACAGTCCCTGAATAGGAATGGGATCAGGAAATCTAAGGCATGGTTGGAATTGAATTTGGCAAGGAATGCTAAGAATAATGAGGTACACAGTAGAAGAAAGACATGGATGGGCTAATTAGAATGGTTCCAGAGAAGGTCCATGAAAGTCATCAGATGTCTGGAACCCCTCCCATATGAAGACACTCTGGGAGAGTTGGGTTTGTACAGCCTGAAGAAGAGAAGTCTCCATGGAGATCTTTCAATACTTAGAGGGAGTTATAAGACAGACACTCTTTACCAACACCTTTTCTGTCAGGATGAGGGGCAACAATTTTTAACTGAAAGAATGGCAGATTTATATTGGAAATAAGGAAGATATTTTTTTCTGGTCAATACAGTGGCTGAGAGAGGCTGTCCACAGAAATTGTGGATATCCCACCCCTGGAAGCATTCAGAGCCTGGTTGGACAGGGCTTTGAGCAATCTGACCAAGCGAATTATGTCCCTACCCATGGCAGGGGCTTTGGAGAAGCTGATCTTTAAAGGTTTCTTCCAACCTAAACCATTCTATATTTCTATGGTTTTGATTGGAGGATCCTAAACCATAATCAGCAGTAGTTTTCAACAATACAATTCTTATAAACACCTGAAAAATGACTGCACTGTCATTTACATCCAAACTTATTCTCAGCAACAACTACTGTTCATGCATTTCCACTGCATTGCTGAAATTGTATGTAATTTTTTTTTTTTTTTTTTTGATATGTATAGTTATGTGGGCATCAAAGGGAGGACAATAATGATGAGAAATCTCTATTTCCACAGAATAGGCATGATATTAGTCTAATGCTTTCCCAGAAATGGGCCATCTTCAAGACCATTCAATATTTGGGTTGTAGGCTCTCATCCTGTGATTTGTTCTGTCCTGTGCAGATGCAGGTGTGCTCAGTAATGGTTATGACAATGCCCTCTGAAGAAGGGGGAAATCACAATTCCTTCCCTGGCCTTGGTCCTGAAATGCAGGGAAGGGAAGAACAAGGGCTGCTGCTGTTTAATACCCAAAGTGAGTTCCTACTGCAGAAGATTCCCAACTGTTTGCCTTCAAGAGTAGTGATTGCGACAGACACGTCACCTCTATGTCATCCAGGGATTAAACTAAAGTGAAAAGGATTTTCAGCTACCTTCCCTGTGTCTTTTCTGCTGTTGGATTTTGCAAAGATTACTTGTGTAGTCAGGAAACAAAATGTCAGATTTGCACCAACAGGGAAATGATAGCAGTGTTTCAAAGAGTAGAAAATCTTGCCTACAAAAAAAATTAAAATTGTAGCAATTTCTGATGCATTGAAATTTGACTAGTTCACAGTGATCTCTGGTCTCTTGGGTAAGAGTTAAGATTAAAATGTGTTGTAATGGGGTAATAGTAGCAATAAACACCATTTGAAATGCTATACAGAGATGTGATCGAAGTACAGAACAAGGTACTGGAAGCTCCAAACTTATTCATCACCTCTCTTTTTAGATAAGCAAACTTCTCTATGTTTCTCCCATGTTACCACCTGGGGAGGATAACTCTTACAAGCTTCACCAGGTTGTTGTCAGCAGTAATTATAATGTTTGCAAAGTGCTTTGAAGATAAAAAGTGCTAGGTAAGTGCTAAGTAGTATTTTTATTCTGCTGGAGTCAGAGTAATGTCAAAGGGAATGTCAGCTTCAAAAACTTTGCTGTCAGATCTAGAGTGCTCACAGTATAGATGAAGGTTATTTAATTTTACCAACACATACTGAAATAATAATGGTCAATAGAATCCTTCCTTTAATCCAAGTAATACTGAGATGCTTGTATTTTATAAAGCTATTTATTATAATAATAATTCTTTGTTACATGGCTATTACAAAATGGGTAGGTTTCCAAAATCTGCCAATTAGAGCCAAAATTTAATAATACACAAGACATATACTGTAGAGAAAGCAAATGCTATGTAAGTTTTAAGGACATTATTAAAGAATCTTCTCAGTCTGACCATCCACGGGACTCTGGCAGTCAGAATCCCAAGGCCAGAGACTTTCATTGCTGGGACAGGGGCCTCATTATGGGGGGCAGCTCCAGTGATCCAGTGGGTGCCCTGCTTGACTCCCTGCACACCCCACTCCCACATAGTCAGATCAGATTTCCCAACTGGTTTGACCTCAGGTTTCCCATGGCAGAGTCTCAGACATCTGGTTCCATAAAGCCATTTATTCATGGTGTAGCAGTAACACAGAAGGAGCCAAAGCAGGTGCCTCTGATGAGCACACCCAACAAAGGAAGCCCTGGGCTTTTATCCTCTCACGAGAACCTCTAAGTCTCGACCTTCCTCCAGAGTCTTTGGGTCATGTACCCTCTCTGTGTTCATCCACATCTTTGGTCACAGGTCTTCACCTCCTTTGTTATCCAAAAGGTCTGCAATTCCCAGCTCCTGCTGTCTCAGTGTCCATCCACTGGGCAGATGTCACCCACCTTCATGCCCCTTTTTATCCTAAAGGTTGGCAGTTCACAGCCCCTTGTCTGGGGCTCACACCCAGAGCTCAACCTGCATTTCAATCTGCATCTCAATCAGCAGCTTGCAGCCAAGCTACCTGGACCAGATGCATTCCTCTACAACATAAAGCTTTCTTTTGGCAGGGGGAGGGGGGAGGATGGAAGAATATCTCAAAGTAGAAGCTGTTCTAACTATGTTTTAAAGAAAAGCTAAGAAAAAGAAAAGAAGAAAGAAGTCAAAGACAGCAGAGAAAATTTTGAATGGAGTTTAAACTTGCTCAAGGTCTGTGCTTTGTACAACCTCTTAAACAAGAAGCCAGACTGTTATTGGTAATGCTTTAGAGCAATGCAGTGGTACAATCTAATATTATCCTCCCACAAATTTTGAAAATATGATTTACAATTTGGCTTGATTCAGTTTTGGGTTTCATGTTAGTTTCATTAGAGATTTTTGTTTTAATTGATTTTTTTTTTTTTTTACTTCATGAAGGTTTTTTAAAGTGTCTCTTGGTTGGATTTGAGTCAAGTAATTATGTATTTTAAGAACTGAAAAGACACTTATTTTTCAAAGAAATTACTTCACTCAGAAATACATCTTCACTGCTACTATATAACCATATTCCTTATCTTTCTTTGTTTCTTTTTTTCTCTTTTTAATTTTCTTTTTAATTTTTTTCTTTCATATGCCTGCTATTCAGAATATAAGCAGTAAAAAGACTGGATTTAACATTTAAGCCTGAGTGGTACAGAACCCTTGTTTTCCTCATTGAATTGCCATGGGGGTATAAGGTCTCATCATTTCATGGGATTCAAGAATAAATATATCAGAATGCTATGTAATTATTAGCAGCTGGGACAAGACTGACCTTGCTTGGAGATCCGAATGCACAACCATCCTCAGCCTCTAGTGAAGAATTGGCACCTGCTATTCAAAAGGAGAAAATCCTCAGTTTCAGAGTTCTACCTGTACCTGATGTTCAGTGATGTGTGGCAGGAAAAAAAACCTCTGTGGACTCTCCAGTACTAAGATCTTGCTGCATGGCTCATTTACTTGGCGGGGGAAGAATTCTCAAGAATTATCTCTCAGAAGTCAGGTTCAGAGAAGCACCAGCTCCTCACCTCATCTTTTTTTCATCCACTCAGAAGGAAATCCTTACTCTTACCTTCCTTACACCAGCAGCACCTAGTTCAGAGGTAGCTTAGTTCCACACCTTCCCACATATGCTCTTATCTCCCTCTATTGCACACTGTCTCCTTTGGTTAGAACCGATCTTAAATTACAGCAATTCATCTTTGAGGGTTAGAAACTGATTGCACTTGGTAATCAGATGTATTGCCTGAACAGGTGGTTGTCTTTTCTGTACTTTGGCTTAAGAACACTGCATTCAGTATAGCCTGCTTTTGATGTTCGATCTACATAAAGAGCTGATATATTTACATTTTACATCCTTACATGTTATAGTACTTTTGTTTTGAAGAAGCTTCTTTTAAAAAAATATTTTCACCTCCCCCTCTTAATAACTTTATTTTGCATTCAGATGACTATTAAATTGACTGCCCTGAGTTGGAAGGGACCTATGATGACCATTGAGTCCAACTCCTAACTTCACACAGGGCAACCTAAAAGTTAGACCATATGTCTAAGAGTGTTGTCCAAATGCTTCTTGAACACTGAAAAGCCTCGTGCCACTACTGCTTCCCTGGGAAGCTTACTTCTGGTTTTTAGACATCCTTTCAGTAAAGAACTTTATTCTAACTGCCTCCCAACCTGCTGGAGTAAGAGGAACACAAACCACGTCGTTACAGTATTGTGCTAACAGCACCAAGGTTGTGGGTTGATTGATATAGGCCATTCAAAATGTGGGTCCTTTCCATCTCAGAATATTCTGTGATTACCTGTGATTACCTACATATTGTTTCTGAGTTAACTTCTTTATGTGTGTACTGTTAAGGTTATAAAGTGATATTGCATTAGACTTGCTTTCATTTCTCTCAAATGGAGTGCTTGAGTTGGTAGACAGGGTTCATGCACTTCCCTCTTTTAAATTCCAGGCTTCCTGCAGCCCACAGACTAGGCTTTGAGATACAATCTGAATGTTTTGTTTATTCAGTACAAGCAGATTTGGGGATTTTTGGTTATGTCTGAATGTTGTAGCAGAGAGATGTGACCTTCTTTCTCTGCCCGTCTGTGTCAGGCTGGAGAATACTTATCCAGTTTTCTCCTATGATCATGGGGCAGCTGCAGTTGCAGTCCCACAGAAGGGCAGCATAACTGATTCAGTCATTGAGGACTGACAGAATACATTTTAAAAATGCATCTTGGATAAAAATCTCTCTTTGCTTGTATCTTCAACTTGCCCTATGAGTCCTTTCATTATCTCTTGGACTTCCAGCTAACAGAAGTGGAAGGTGCTGCTCCCAGCACAGTTTCTGCTGTGTGAATTTTCTGCAGGCAGTAGCAGTCACTAGTAAATCTTGTCCATGCTCAGAGCAAATACCAGCTGTCCTTGCCTACACCACTCTGAACCAGCTGGATGCAAGCCAGGTCTAAACTGAGGCATGTAGCTGTGTTAGCACGGCACTGGGCCAGAGTGTCACACAAGCCTGAAATCCCTGTCTCCCAGCAAGGCTTATTAGCTCAAACTCAGTGCCACGTTAATTGCACCTCAGCATCTTCTGGTCTGCTGCTGGCTTACATTCAGCCAGCCTGGAGTGCAGACAAATCCAGTCACGACTGCTTGTAAACGCCAGGTAGTTGCAACCCATGTTTCTTCACACAGCAGTCAACCTTCCTTTCCCTAAACCCTCTTTAAAATAAGACTGCAAATATGTAGTAGAAGCCTTGTGCTTAGAGGCTTATCCCTCTAAAGAAGTGGCTCTTAAAATGTCTGGAGCCAAGTAGGGAGTATCCTTTGATAAATATAATGTTGATAAATAAACCCAGCTGTTTCTTCAAGAACATTTACCTGCCATTGCCTTTCTTGTTCAATGTTGTGACTGTTTTTCTCTAGTCACTCGGATTCAGGTGAAAAAATGTACCTTTGATATATATAACTTGAAGAATTAATATTAAAAGTCAAACAAAATATATTTAAGCTTCTGTGCATCCCAGAGATATAATTGGAAATATTTAAGTGCTGTGGAACATACTATGTCACACTGCATTTAATGGTATAACATTTCTTAATTAACTTCTGAGTGACAGAAGATCTCACAACAGCAATTTTCAGGTATTGTGTAGTTTATTGTAGCCATAAAATTTATTATTGGCATATTAAAAGAAGGCAGGAAGCCTAACTAATGGCTGCTTTAAGGGGATCTTTTAACTACAGTATTACAAAAATTAGTGAAGTAAAAAAGGCTGTTCAGAACTTGAACTGTAATTTGCTTTGAAAACTTTCCTGCACGCTGAGTGAACTCATAATTCTAAATGTTTGTTTCTGCATTACAAACAGCATAGTTTACTATACTGATGAAGTAGCCACAAGGTAATTTTCACATTTCAGCAATGGAGATCTTATTATAATATCCAAAAGGCACACACTGTGCTACCATCTGCTTATTTTTCTTTTTATTAAACTTAATGTGAGATCAAACTTTTTAAAAAATATGTTGTTTAAAATATTTATCATCACTGAGCATCTGTGTATGGTAAATATGGATTTATTTTTAGCTTACAAAAATGTTTTTATCAAAAAAAAATTTAATAATTATGTTTCATAGTCACTTTATTAATCCTTAAACACAATGTGCTTTGCTCTTTGTTTGTTTTACAAAAAACTGGTTTTGGTTTATTTGCCAGAAACCAGCACATATTGTAAAGTGGGGGAAAAACACATACACACAACCACAAAAATCTACAAAATGTCAAGAAGAGAAAAAATGAAGGCTTATGAGAGAGGGGAGAAAAAACTTGTAGAACCTAAGACAGAGTAACACCTTCATTCATCATGGGGCTTCTGCTAGCAGAAAAGGAAGGACTGAATATTTATAAATGTGATGACAGACAAAAAGGCCAACAAAGCTGACTTGTTTCAAATCATGTCTGTGGAAATCAGTCCATCAGAACGTCTCCAGTGAACAAACATTTTAGTTTCCAAACCTTCTAGCCACATCTAGGATTTTCTTGAGGACGTTATTTTTATCTGGTGCTTAATGAATACATCAAATCCTGTGCTTTCTCCATCACTCTAAAAGGATAGTTTCTACTTCATCTCCTTTTTTCATAGTACACAAAGTTATTTTAAACCTTATGATAAGAAAAACTTATAATTTACTGTCGTGTCAACTCCTTGAACAAAGAATAGTTTTCTTTTGTCAGATAGTGACTCAGTGAAAGGTACAGAAAAGTAGCTGTTCCCAAGTGTTGATTTTCTGAATTACTGCTGGAAAATATACCTTGATTTCATTACACAGCTTTGTCGTTTGTTCTGCCTTTTGTACAAAGGTCCCACAATAAAAGAATATCAACATTGGTAAAGCAGGTACCTGTCTGCACTGCAAAGTGAGGCCAGGACTAATAATTTCTATGAGAGGCTTGGTTTTGGTGCACTGCCAAAAATGGAAATCTGTAAATGAAACGTGCAGTATGCATGTGTCCTATCATTGCTAAGACATAAAGCATTCAAAGATTTACTTCAGATTGTCTGCTGTGTCTATGTAAGAGAACAGAATACAATCCCCAACACTTTACTAGAGACACATAGAGAATTATATTAAAAAATCTTAAAATTACTTCCAGAATGAGAGCAGGCTATTCTCATAGATAGCATATTTTTTTTCAGTTTCTGTTCCACGTCAGATATTTTCCCATGTTGTGCTATTTGCATCTCTTACTGTATAGGATGTTCTAGAACTTCTGCTTTGATCAAGCATGTGCGACTTAAGACTTAAAAGAAACTGTATGGAAGAGCAAGAGGAGACAGACCTATACTCTGGGGCTGCCTGAATGGCTGTAATTGCTAATGGTGCAGGCACCGGCATTGCATGCCCACTGATCAAATGCTTGATAAGTTCTTAGCTGTTAATAGGAGTAGTCAAAGTTGATTGTGAACACCAATTTTAGTGAATTCACAGAATTACTCTTCTTGCTCCCTCTGCCCTTTTTATCTCTGTTTTCTCTGCCATAAGAACTTCATTTTTCCCTGACACCAATATATTTTTTTCTTAGCTTCTATCAAAAGAAAAATAGGACAAATATAAAACATAATTAAAACTAGTAGACAGTATGCAAATAATCCAAGAGTCCAGTTTCTGTTTCTGGAAGGGACAAGTTACAGGTTGTATCAACCTGTATCTTAATTATACATCAGTTTTCAAGAGCTTGTGTTTTGGTGAAGTTGATAATCTGTAAGGGCACAAGATATCTGGCAACAGCATAAAAAAACGTCCTCAGAGGCTTAACAATAACTTTACATGTCATAAATTATATAGATTTTTGAAATTACAGGGTTTTTTTTAATTTTGAGGTCCCATCAGGTAACATCAGGAGTGGAGCAGGAATAGACAATCTCTAGAGATAATTATCACTAGAGCCATCTAGTGATAATTACTGAAAACAGTGGTCATCAAGCAGAAAAGACCATGACAGAAACATTCCACTTTCCCCACTCTCTCTACCTTTAACATCTTGCTCTTATGGCACTATTTTCTTCAGTTTTCTTTCCTATTTTGTGCTTTCATAAAGCTTTGCATTCTTCTCCAAAGTTCATGAAACTATATTACACAGCACCATTTGATGCAGCAAGAACCACACAGCATAGCAAACTCTGTCAACCCTTTCAGATCTGTTCTGTTATTAGAAACAAAACCACATTGAAATTTATTCACGTTATTCTTTCAATTATTATAAACAAAAAATACCTTCACCCTGTATGAAAGCATGAGGAAGTCAGCTTCACTTACAAAATAATTATACTTTTAAACTATTAGATGAAAAAAAACCTGAAGATTTTTAGCAGTATTGCGAAGTATTTCTCATTTGAGATTTTGTTTTAACAAAAGGCAATAAATCAAAAAGTTTAAGTGATGAATTTTCATACAGAAACTCCCTCCATGCAGTAGATTATTCTAAACTATCACAAAGACCTTCTCAGTCTTACAGTTTATGTTTCTTTTAAAAGCTCATAAAAGTGGGGTCTGGAAAAAGTAATGCAAAGGTTGAAAAGCTGTGTTTTCTCTGCATTTAAGGTAAAGATAAGTGTAAAAATATTTTACAGTCTTGAACAGTTTACTCAGATACCTCCTTCCCCAATGCTGAAATGGCTCCTAAAAAGTGGAGACTATTGCTTCTACAGAAACAAAATTACATAGTACTTAAGAAATAAGAATGCAAGGAATACCTGCTAAAAACCATTAAAAGCCAGAAAAGGAATAAAATGAAATATTTTGTGAGCATTCATTATGAATGCTTCATTACTTACTGCCTGCCTTCTGACTGATGTGCATGCAGAGCTTTTGAATGAATTTTTGATTTTAGAGGAAGAACTGATTAGAAACAATGAGGATGAAATGACTGTTAACTGGTTGAACAGTTAAGGTTGAGACATCCAAGGCCACCTAAAAAACAGATTTCCCGCCTTTTTAGATAGTTCTGAAAGTATTAGGTCCCTAAAATATTTGACCCTCACTATAGATGCCACAGAACTAGGATATTATTTCCCCTGAATTATAGTGTCCAAGGGAATGAGGACAGGTTTGGAAAACTCATGAGATCCTTTAAGACTAAAGAG
This sequence comes from Sinosuthora webbiana, assembly GCA_013397395.1. Lineage (NCBI taxonomy): Eukaryota > Metazoa > Chordata > Aves > Passeriformes > Sylviidae > Sinosuthora > Sinosuthora webbiana. The sequence continues at coordinate 327,549 of VXBN01007467.1, read as the reverse complement.
CTCTAGAGAAGACCATCCAGGAGACGACTATCCAGGACCTTCTTCACTGTCAAGAAACCCTCCAGGTTTCTTGACTAAAGAACCTTAGTAATTCTTCTAAGCATCCTCCATAATTGCTCATTACTTAAAATGAACTGACGAAATGAGGAAAGAAGTGTTAAAATTTTTGAAAGGGAAAGGTGTCAAAGCAAGTATCCTAGCTGCTGCTAATTGAAGCCATAATTCTATGGATATCCATGTACTGGTTTCCAGCTACAATTCAGGAATTTTCTGAATCAGATCTTCAGAACTGTGGAGGCTTTAACTGGAAGGTATTCCAAATGATATTATTATTATTATTATTATTATCTTTTATATACTTTTTCCTGAATGTTTATTTTTGTCCATTCTTATAGATAGAATACTAGGCTAAATGGGTTTTTGTTCTGATCCAGTACAACAGGTCTTACTAAGCAGGTGGATTTTTAGGAATAAGATCTTTAAACAGCAAGGACTTTTCAATCCTAATTTTAACAAAACAGGCATTTTGCCACAGCATTGTTTGCATTCTGCTAAAATCCACAGGAAAGAAATTGCTTTACTGTTGTCCCCTACTTGGAATTCTAATAAATAAATAATAGATTTGGCAGTGAGTGCTCTCTCAATCTCAGTGACTGCTGCTAAAATAAGAGGTGGACTGCAATCAGGAAGGTATTTTTAGTTAAAGGAACTGAAGCATGAAGTGTGATGTTTTAGCTCTAAAGTGTCAGAAGCAAATCCTTATTAATTCTGACCTCTCCACATTATGCGTCTTTCTGATCAACTCTCTGATAGTGCTGCTCTGTCAGACAATGGAGCTTGGGATTCAGAGTAAATAGACCTGCCAGAGCAGGTTTCCACTGTGATTGGATCAGAGCCTGGAAGTCATTCTGCAGTTTCTTCACCATAAAACTCTTCTCAGTGTCTCCTCAGTCTTGCAAAAGGAAGTTAAACATATCCTGCTATGCGGTAATATTACAGTTTTGCTTGTTGCCTAATGTTTTCACTGATGCTTTCTTCATCATCCTCTGGGCACAAACACTTTAGTTTTTTAAACCATCTGTTAAATTAACATACTTTTTAAGAAAAATATGCTTTCATAGTTCCTGTTATCTTCTTTTACAAAGTGCACATTTGCAAGTTCTGTACTGTCTATGGTGTCTACTCTGAAAGCCCTGTCCATTAAGATTCGTGAATATTGATCAGTTTCATTCTTAAAATTCTGTAGATATGAAACTAAGATTACATTCTTGAAACAGAAATGATGCCACTTTTTCTTTCAGCTTCAGAGAAATTTTATATTCAAGCTTAAGGACCATTTTGCATTTAAAAGAGATGTATGTGGAGGTTTTTCTTAATGCTATCCCTCTCAAAAAAACCAGTCTGAATTAATTTATTTGGTCACCAAGACAACAGCCATGGCTTTCTTATGCCAAACAAAAAGGTTCTAATTAATGTCATCTAGGTATCTGCAGGCATCATTGCTGATCTACGGCCTTTTGTGTCTGATGTATCTGAAAAATGTTCCATGAGCAAAGGGAGGATATATCCATGGTGTGAAAGTAAGTGAACAGATGAAAGTGAGAACAATTAACAATTTTTAAAACAGCGATAGTGATTTTTTTGTCCTCTTTCATACTTCTGTTGATAATGTGAAAACGAGTCCTTTACACTCCTGAATATCAGTTGCTGTTCTTTTGTACAATGCTGAATGATCATTATGCTAGATTATCTATGAGTTTTCCTTGCTGTTTTGAGGGCACCTCTGCTTCCTTGCTTAGCTTCTTCTGAAGAAGATCTAGTGCCAACATCTGGAGTGCATACCAAGAATATTTCCAAAGTTTCCTTCCTTGTGTGCAGCAGAAAATTTATATAGTGGGTAATTTTTAATTTTCATTGCTTTGTGGAACTTCGTAGAGAATACCAAGAGGGTTTGATGGTGGTCTTTTATTTTTGGAGGCAAGCATTGGGGATTTTTTTGGGAGTAGGAAAGGTGTTTCTTTGGTTGGTTGGTCAGTTGATTGGTTGCTTTTGTTGGGGGGGTTCTTTGTTTGCTTTGTTTTGTTGGAGTTTTTTCATTGATGTTGGGTTTGGATTTGGCTTGGTTTGGTTTTCTTTTGTTTTTTTAGCATGCTTTGATTACCTGACAGCATTATTTGAATTTACTGCTTTCAGATCTTGCATGGATTGGCAAAGAAGTGTGATGGTTACTTTTATCTAGCTTTTTTGGGGTCCTGTTTTGCTCTCACTTATCCTGTTATACTATAATTAAGTTCATTGTAGAGAAAGATAGTTATTTTTGCTGAGACACTGATATTTTGTTTGGACTGTGTAAGCACTCGAGAAGCTAATTAAGTGGAGTATGCTGGGGTGGCAGCGCAGATTGCTGTAGCTGACAATCTTGAATGTTCTCACTCATTCTTGTTCACAGCAGCCCTGAATTGAGAGTACAGTTTTATCTCCTTTGAGTAATGCTTTCTCTGCTGTGACTTAGACCAGTGTGTGAAGAGTATAGAGATTTGGGAGGAAATAAACCCCCTTGCTCCAACAGATCCTAAGGAATTAAAGGGGCTGGGTGCAGCTAGGCTTAATTTCTGATTAGAACCACTTTGGAAATATAAGCATGGTTATGTTCAGTAAGACCCTAGATGCATAAATAATGTAGGCTACACTCGAAATCTAGTCTGATTTGCAAATGAGAGAGTCACAAATAGTGAGTTTTAACCAATTAAATACTAAAAGTCTAGAGAAATTCAAAGGAACTTTCAGGAACACAGATTCACCAATAGTGCAACTTCTTGGAGCAACAGGTTATAGATTCTCTCAGATAGCCAGTGATAAATCTACTGCACGTACAAAATATAAGTGTAGAGCACTTTGAATAAGAGTTTCTGGGTATATTCCAGTGCAGCTGGATGTACAAATCTTATCAGAGAGGTGTTCCCATGTTGGGGAGGAAAGAGGAGCAAGCCTTGTCCACTTGCATGCAAGGTCATCATATTCTCATCCTCTATCACTGAGGATTTCAAATGCCATTTTATACTTTTGGGATAAGTGGAGGTGAGAGTGTAGTCAAATATTCTGTTACTGCCATCATAAAGGGAGGGGAGAGGCAATTTATGTGTAAATGAAGGATATCAAAATTTACAAAAAAAGATTGGAAAGACTGTGGGTCTTGCACAAGGATGTAATGGAACTGGGACACATTAGTGTCCCACACTTCCACCTGGCGAACTGCAGAAAAAAGGGCTGTCTGGCATCTGCCTGACAACTTCTCACCACCTCAGCAGGTCATCATCTCCACAGAAATCCCATGATAATGATACCCACGGAAATCCCATCCTCCCATATCTCATGAAAATCCCTTTACCACATATCTCATGCCATATATCATGGCTGTAGGCCTCATTCCTGCACAGTGTCATAAAGCACATTTAGAGATCTCTGGAAGATAGATATTTCCCAGTCCCAAAATATGCAGGTTATTTGGACAACTGATCTTTGAAAAGAAAAAAAGGGGGAGAAGCTACATATGGATGCCAGCAACCCACTTCTTGGAGTATAGGAAGGAAGATGAGAAAATTCGGAATAAATTGATTAATTCCTTTTTTTCCACACAAATACAACATTTGAAGGCCACTTCAAGGCATAATGATTATCATGATTCTGGATGCCATAATATCATTCCAGACGGGGGAGATGAAGGATGCGGCACAGTTCAGGATGTTGTAATTTGGCACAGTTGATAGTTTCCTGGGGAATAATGGAGAGTTGTGAGAATTCACTTTTATTGACATATCTAGAAGAGTGCAATGAACAGGCAGTTCAAAATAATATCCTATATAAGCAATACAGAAAAACTCACTGTTTACTCCTGTGAATATGTCTAAGAATGAAATTCCATTAAAAATAGACAAGAAAAACTAGACTTAATTTCTATTTCTGAAGGGTCCTTTTTCTTTTTTGTGCTTGATTTCTTGTTTCTTTTTTGAGGCAAAATGGAAGATCCTATTAGTTGATGCTTTTAACTGCTCTTCACTCATGCCCCTCCAGTGAGGCCATGCATTTCCATCCAGGAGGGTTTTGCCTCTTTATTACTTCCTCTGATATGAGCAGCAGCCCATGGAAAGGACTACAGTGAACCATATAATATCATTAATATTAATGGGCTCAGAAAGCAGAGTCCATGAAAATACACTAGCTAAAGCCTCAAAAAAAAAAAAAAAAAAAAAAGCAGAGGTTTTACCTCATCTCATTCAAATGATGAAAGAAAATGCTGAACCATTCCTACAAGACGTATGAACACTCTGAACCGAGGAAGGTTGTTCAGGCAGACTGCATGTGTGAAACCTATGGTTATGAAAGATGACTGCAGTATCTCTCTGTATCATTATTAATGATGCTTAAAATGCATTCCTGAATATACACATTTGCTTACAGATATAGATAGATTTGAAGGCATGTCATGCTTTTTGTGGCTTTTTTCTTTAGCTAACAGATTAGTGAAAAAGGCTGCCATAGTTCAGCTTTGTAGCTTCACTAATGTAAGTTGAAAAAGTTTGGTTATCATTTGACAAATGTTGCTGTATACATCAAATCCTCTGGACCATGTAAATTTTTTATCTAGAGATGTGCCAAAGTACTTGAGAATAATTTGGGCAGCTACTGAACTGTTACCCACTAGTTCACAGACAGAACTTTCACCTCTTCCTTTCTTTCCACTTCAGTAAATTTGGCTAGAAAAATTGTTAGCACAGTGGGGGAGGCTTGGCTTCACTAAAATTTTTTATTTATCTTTTAACATGCTTTTGCACTATAGTCACAAGTGCACTGACTTACTCATATGGTATGCCATGGAACTGCTGAGACGGTAATATAATACCACAGAATATCCAATATTACTTGTAACTGATTGAACTAGTGATGAACTGATCTATGTGAGCCATGCTTTAGTATTCTCTTGACAGACCAGTCCAGGGTGACTTTTTGGACTGTAGACCTTCTCGACTAGCAAAATGCTATGAAAAGCTGGCAGACTGGGAAGCAAACACAAGAGATGCAATGAAAAGTTTCCCATTCCATGTCCTACTGGCATTCCCTGACCTTGATCCAAAATAAGTATTGCAATTACCAATGCTCAGGAAGCTGAGAGTAAGTTCAGTAGCTCCTCACCAGGAAAAGAAGGGCTTCAGGCAGTGAAATTTGCATAGTGAGCATTAAATTCAATTTATTTCATTCAAACACAATGATCTCAACTCTCAGCCTCAAGCTCTCTGTGTAAGTGTTGCAACTTCTTCTGTAGCAGGTACAGGAGTACTGTGTTTTAGGCACATAATTTTATTATATTTACCTTTTAACATTCTTAGGCATGCAATTTTATTATATTTACATTTTAACATTACATGTTAACATGTACATGATGATTTTTATACATGCAAGTATTTATATCGAATAGACCAATGTTAATTGTCTTTTCTTCAGTTAGTTCTTATCTGGCTATAATAGTTACATTCTAATTAGAATTTCCAGTTGACTCACAATATATTTATACTGAGGGAAAAAAGCAAGAGCATATGTTCTAATTGTCAGTGATTTGGGCTTGAAATCATCTGAGGTAAATTCTGACAGACATATCTTGTTGAAGGAAGTCTTGAACCATCATATTAGTTTCAAACAATTAGGATTAAATTGAAGAATATTTATTAAATTCAGTTTATGCTTTCAAAATAACCTCTAAATTCAGAAGGGAGTTGCATGAAGAAATATCTAGAGTAAATGATGCTGGTACTGTCCACCCCTTCAGCAAAATATGTCAGGCTCAAACGAACAGATAAAATTATCCAGGCTTAGAACAGATTGAGAGCAATTCTTCATGGATGGCAAACAGAGGCAGCAGAGATTCTTCCAAGAATAAAATTATATTGTGACTGCATCGGTGGAGCTGCTGCATATGATGGGATTCTTTACAAGAGCATTTCTTCAAAATTTTATATAACTTTTTGCTGAAAAAATTGCTAAGTGTAGGCAATAGTGACTATCTATAAAACAAGGGAAGCTTGAAATATTTTGTGATGTCCAGGCATGATTAGTGGAAACAAATTTTAGGTCTCTAAGAAGAATCTGATGTACCCAGAAGGTAAAATGTAGACCAAGCAGCCCATTAATTTCCCCACCAAACTGGGGCCAAATTGCTCACAAAATTAATTAATTTAGCAGAAAATGTTACCCATTAAGACATAGAAATAGCTCCAAACTGTAAAAATAAATAAGTGAAAATTAATAGTCAAAATTAAAAAAGTTGCAGTACAAAGCATACAGTAGAGAAAAAATTTATCATTAAATAAATAAGTGAAATACATAACAGTTAAGAGCTCACTGTTTAGGAAGAATTCATTCCAATAAATCTCTTAGCTATGTCATTCAAATACTTCCTGTTAACTTCTTACAACATATATAGACAAAAAAACCCGAAGAAAACATTAAATATACATGAAAATAATTTAAAAGTTAGTGAATTAAATTAGAACTTTTACGCAACAGAACATTTTAGTCTGCTTTATCAAATTTACCATGCTTTATTTCAATCTTGTATGAATGCTAGGGCTAGAACAAACAAATGCCCATCTAGTCTAAATTATATAATTGGAAATTCTTTTATCATAATCCATGTGGTCATGCAAGTTTATAAATTCATCTAGCCTTATCCTACAAACATAAAGTGATGGCAAAGCCACAATATTCCAATGCAACTTTTTTCTTTAGTTAACAATAAAATGTGTTTCTGATTCACTTTTGCAATTATATACTGGTTAAGAGATGGAAGGTCCCTCTAAAATTTTTTTGTCTGTTTATTGTATCAGTGTTTACAGACTTTGATCAGTACTTACATTAACCTTTCATGGTTTTAATATGATAGATTTATCTCCTTGTATCTCACTTTGTGATGGCAATGTTTGAATATAAAATGTAATTGGCAGCTAAAATATTGTTGATTAGAGTCAACCTCAAAACTTCTTTGCCAGACACTGCTGAGAATGTCAGTTCTGTAAGTCATGAGAAAAAGCTCATACAGTTCTTGATTCTTCGACTGATCAACTTCTAATGTTTTTTCTTTGATGTACATATTCATCCGCATCTGAAAATTTTCACATGATGCCAAGATGGGTAATGCAGCCAACACACCTGAAGGATGGGATGCCATCCAGAGGGACCTGAACAGGCTCAACAAATGGGCACACTTCGACCTCATGAGGTCAAACAAGGCCAAGTGCCAGGTACTGTGCCTGGGTCAGGGCAAACCCTGCTATCAGCACAGGCTGGGGGATGAAGAGGTTGAGAGCAACCCTGCCAAGGACTTCAGGGTGCTGATGGATGAGAGGCTGGACACACACATCCCAGAAAGCCAAGTGTGTCCTGGGCTGCATCCAAAGCGGCATGGCCAGCAGGGGAGGGAGGGGATTCTGCCCCTCTGCTGTGCTCTGCTGAGACCCCACCTGCCGTGCCAGCTCTGGAGGCCTCAGCACATGAAGGACATGACCTGCTGGAGCAAGTCCAGCGGAGGCCACCAAGATGAGAACAGTGAGACAGCTGATTTAGATTAGATATTAGGAAAAAAAAAAAAAAAAAAAATCTAAGGAAGGCATTGGAACTGTTTGTCCAAAGAAGACATGGATGCCCCATCCCTGGAAGTGTTCAAGGCCAGGTTGGTTTGGGCTCTGAAAATTTGGTACAGTGAAAGTTGTCGTCTCTGTCCATGGCAGGGAGATTGGAACTGGATGATCTTTAAGGTCCCTTCCAACCCAAACCATTCTATGATTCTGTGATCCTCTGAATATTTTCACCAAAATCCAGATGCCACATAGAATTAATGTATTCAAAGAGTTATTGAGGTTTTTCAGTAAAATATTTATTCTACTTCTGTAATTGTCCAGGCAAACAGAAGACACTTAGCCACTTCACTCTTATATGTGTCTCATCCACTTGTACCCATCTCCAGTAAAAGACAAAAGAAATAGCTAAAAGTTCTTATCTATTGTATACAAACCATCTCATCATAGAGATTGCTTCCTGTTTATTCTTCAGCTCTATAAAAAGGTCAAATCATGTTCCTTTAAGGATATTTATTTTTCAGAACTGTGGCTTGCAGCTGCCTAATGGTTAGCATCAATGTGAGATCTGTGGGTGGAACAGCTCCAGGTCACAGCCTGAATTTTATCTTAGTTTTTCATCCCAATTCTCTTATGTACAAAATGCTCATGTTATTTCTCTGCTTGTCATGTTATGGACAAACAGAGAAATATTACCTCTTTACAGATTTACAAAGGATAAAATCGCTTTTCAGGTTGTCCTCTATATTTATTGGACTGCAGAGTATGATGAAACTTTTTTTTTTCTTGAGTAATATGAGGGTGTAGTGGGTTGACACTCTCTCAGTTATTGTCAACAGGACATATGGGGAAATAAGATGGAAAATCTCAAAGATTGAGATAAGGACAGGGAGATTGCTGACAGTAATGGAGACAATTTAGGGAAAACTAGTTCCATTTCTTACCAGTTAAAAAGAGGTGGATGGTGAGCAAAAAAAGAAAAAAAGTAAGCCATCTTCCCTCCATTCCACCTTGTTTCCAGGGTCACCACCAGTCCTTCCTTCATTCCTCCCGCTGTCCCCTCGGGGCTGGCAGGGCTGTTTGTGGCTGGGTTCCCCTGGCTCAGCCCTGGCTGCCGGGCAGCGTTTTGCCCTCCCCTCCCCAGGCTTTCCCCGGGGCTCTCGCCCGCCCGCCCGTGGCTGAGGGGCCCGGCCCGGGCAGCGCCGGCACCGCCCCAGCGCTGCTGCTGCTGCTGCTGCCGGCACCTGGGCAGGGAAAACCCGGCTGAGAGGCGTGAAATTGAAAGCTGTTGCTTTCTTCTTCAGTTCTTTGCTGTGTTACTTCACCATTGAACACAGGTAGGGACTGGAAAGCAAAATTCGTTTTGTTTTGTTTTTTGTCAAAAGGCGAGGAGGATTGGTTGATACGTTTAACAGTTTGCTCTGGATAAGTGTAATTCAAAGTAGAGTAAAAATAAACTTAATATAGAATAAGTTGTGTTGTTAACTGTTAATGTTTCTACATTAGTGATAGTTTTTGGTCAAGGTGTCTGTATCTTGCCTTGATTGTACACTTTTAATCTCCTGGGTCTCTGTGTTAAGGAGTTGACAACTGAGGATATAGAATCCGCGCTTTTGACGTTGTTGTTGTTGTTGTTTTTTCTGATAAAATATTCAAATTGCCTGCAGACAAAATAATAATAATAAAAAAAAAAGAGCCTGAGGCAGGAAGCAAAGACAGAATATCAGGTCATGGAAGCATTGAATCTGAGTTTATTTCACAGGGATTCAAAGTATTGCTCCTAGGAGGTGTAATCAGACAGCTACCTACTGCCAAGGCTCCTGAGAGTCAGAGAGAGTGCTGGCAAGTCCAAGGTTAAATTATCCTTGATTCTTTGACTAATTAATTTTGCAAAGAAAAATTTGTAAAGTATGAAAATGAAGGGGTGGAAATTCTGCACTGGTAAAAAAAAAACAAAACAACACCTTGAGGAAGCTTTTATAACGAGACTGAAGATTGAATGAGGATAAAGAGTACATGATTTTTTGATGAATGTTTTTTGGATAGGTGTATGTAACACTTAAATTAGAAGTACCAAACAGAGCCATGCATAAATGTCTGTGAGATAATTCTGCTGTCTATAAAAAAAGAAACCATCCTGGAACACACTTTTTGGCACAACTAAGACTGATCAAGTTAACTAGATCCACAGTCTTATTCCAACATATCATGCTTTTGCAAGTATGTGATGATACTTGCTAAAAAGCTGTTAAAGTGACTTGTCATTTGTGGCTGAAATTCTATGGCTTGTCCTAGAAATGTCTCAATTTATTTTTAATGCTTTTTGTAATTCTTGTTAGTTTGGAGGTTAAGTAGTTTTTAAATTGAGGCAAACCTATGAAGCCATTGGTTTTGTCTACAGAGGACAGGTGCATTTTGCAGCACAATATGAACATGCAGTACATGAATTAAAAGCTTAAATTTCATAGGTGAATTTTACACTAGGCCATCTCACCTATATAATAAATCTCTGCAGAAGAAGTCTCAGAAAACAGTTAGAATGTATAGAAAACCATTCTACTTTTAACAATATCTTGTTTGATTGTGGACAATTAACTTAGGAAGGCTACCACATTAAATGCTCACATTTACAGCATATAGGATTTCCATACTCTTATTGCCATTGTTAATGTTGCATTGTGTATTGATTGTCAGACATGTACTACTCTTGGATGATGTGCAATGAGAAGTGTTTGCCAAATTTTGTGAATGAATCCTTAACAGAATAAAAAAGTAACCTTAAAATATTAGATTAAAAAGGTGGAAGAGCAAAGACAGAAAAGTTGCGTATTTCTCAGTAATTTTTTTGAATATAACATTTCCTTAATTCCCATCACTCACTCATCCCTGATTCACTGACATTATGTTATGGTTTAGATCTGTTTATCCGAGTCACGGCACCATTTATGTGGTGGTTTTACATTTGCCGAATTTGTTTGCTAACTGGGAGATAGGATTTTTGGAGAATAAGGCAAAAGCAGGCTCAACTTAGAAGCAAAAACAGATAAATTTTATTAACATACACTAAGAGAAGAAAATAAGAAAAGAAAAAAAAAACCCACAAATTAATTTCTAAAAGCAACCCCTTTTGCCACTACTAACTATTTATTTTCTACAAACAATGTAAAGAGGCAAAGCTCAGAACTCCAGGTCAGTACCACTTATAAAACGATCTTTCATTCAGTCTTTGGGAGAGAGAAGTCTCTCCTGTTGTTTGGTAACTTTCCACAAGAGAAACAGTCTGCTTATGGCTTCCAACTCACACAAAAGCAGCCCGTCCAGAGAACTTCTGCAGTTGTGGAACTTTCTATATCACGTAGCCTTTCCCATGACTATATATGGGCTGTAGAGTCACAGATTGGGGTGGTGCCTTTTAAAAATGATCTGTTTCAAAAAGCAAAGGATCTTTTTCAACTCAAGGAAAAAATATGGTCTTTTGACTTCTTCACTGGCAGGAGGGCTTCTTCTCATCTCTCTCTGATCAACCTCTCATGGGGGCACAAAAGTCATCATCATGATGAACATCAGTTCATCACAGATACCTTTGTTCAAATCCACAAATCATGTCCTCAATTTATATTGTCAATGATTTAAAAGATTATTCTGTTACCATAATCCATAGGAGATTTTCCGCCTAGAACCAAGGCAACTCGTCATCTCTACTACTTAAAAGTCACTCTTACTTTACTGACTTTGAGATCTCTATATT